>OZ001667.1:19434821-20034821 GCA_963924145.1 Pyrausta purpuralis | reverse complement strand
GACTTATGCACTAAACCACATACTCACTGTGTGCGACTTATGTAACGCCACTGTATTCACTAAATTACACATTCTCTTCGTCATATTATATTCAATACATCACCATCTAGGTGTCAAACCTATTTAACGTTTGTTATGGAAATGCCGGAAGTGTCCACCATGTTAAATGTAACTCGGATATCATATAAGAATATTTTGGATTAATCTTTAGATTATCTTATTATTATAATAATATTTTATTAATTGTAAATTGATTATTTAAAGATTATTGGGACACTTATTAGATTTTTATGTTTGCCGTATAACAAATGTTCATTTTGCCGCCAAAAGGAAGTTGACTCTGATTGGTTGGTGGAGGTTAGATTTATTTTAAATATTGTAACTATTAAAATAATAATCTAGAAGGCTTACTAAATTCAGTACGATGAATAACTAAATAATTAATGAATTTATATATTTAAATAGCAGATTGTTTATCCCTACAAATAAATATTATAGTAAATGTTCATATATGGAAACGGATGTCGTCCCCACTGTTTTCTTACCGTTGTTCAGGGTTTTTGATTTGTATAAAAGCGAGCTTCATGACAGAATATAGCGTCTGTTTGTACTTACTTTTACTTTGTGCCCTATCTTTGTGCTATTTTGTTGGAATAAAACTATTGGAGAAGAACCTTGGAGATTTGTACTACGTGTTTATTATTCAAGCACCCCACACGCGGTCACACCTCAGAAGTGGGATGTGCGAAAATCACGGGCCTTACGCTGCCGGCTCTGACTAAGGAAGATTCAAAGACCAAGAAGACTGCTAAGATTTAAAAGACATGAGATAAAGGCATCGTCGAGTGACACGTGCTTACGCGGAAGACATTCCCAAATTTCATCGAGAAGAAAGTACGTGTAACATCACAAATTGACTGCTCAAAATCAACCAGCTGCGTGAACTCTGTGGATACTATCATCTATTGATCATTGTTTGAAAATCTACAAGTAGAAGCCACGACGGCATTGCGAAAATCAACTTGGAGAAGAGGCAACATCACAAATTGACTGCTCAGAATCAACCAGCTGCGTGAACTTTCCTATTTATCATTGCTCGAAAACTACAAGTAGAAGCCACGACGGCATTGTGAAAATCAACTTGGAGAAGAGGAAACTCTGAAGAAAGAACAGTGCAACATGACCTACGGCAACGATACCGCAGTAACCAGGAGTGAGGTGGTGCTACATCTGTCGGCGGGTCAGCCAGAGATGCGAGTCTGCAGTACTCAACGACGCGATGCACCGCTTGATGATTCGCTGCACCCAGTTCAACGCATCAGTCGCTCCAGCCACCTCAAGGTGAGTCGCATTATGTTTACTCCTAAGTGACGTATTAAGACTAAATAGGTCAAACCATTAAATACTAAAAATTTGCCATCGACCAGTGCAATGCGGAGCTTTCGAGATGCTCACACGCAATCGCTAGGTGGATCACACATAATTTTACACATAGACAACGTTTGCTCGAAAATAACGCATACATTACGATTACGCTGATAAAGATCTTATTGTTAGGTAACCTATAACCAAATTATTCTGGTGAAAGCTTAGCGACGGGGAGGTAGACAGAGATAATCCAATCAATCTAGACGAAAGTTAATTAAGTAACTTGGTAAGGTTATTATTTTGAACGGTGATTATACTTTTGTTAGTGCGTGAAAAGGGGGTAGTTTGTGAAGAATTGTTAAACCTAATAACTTCGTTCTGGGTGAAACATAACTATGTGTACTGTATATTTTATGAGTACCGTTTACAACAGATTTGATTTAACTGTAAGTAAAACCACGCATACAATATATTTTTTAATGCAGTATGAAAAATATACAACATTATGCAATGATTAAATAGTTGTTTAATGAGGAATCGACGGTTCGGGATTCTTTTTTCCACCGATGAGAAGTTTTTCTTTCTTCAACCTTAAGCAAAAGAACATTGATACTAGGGTATAATCATTTATATTGGAGCAGTAGAAATAGTAGTTTAATTTGTAGGAGTATATTAGTATTAGCTACAGTATTTCAAATAATCCGGAATAAAACGTTGTCTATGTTATCTACGTAAACTTTGTGTGATCTAAATAAACTGATTTCTGTGTCACATACGGATAATGATTGTCTGTGTGAGCAGCAGTGTCTATGTGACCTACGCAGCTACGTAAAGTAATGTATGTGTGAATGACGTAAGGCAATGCTGATGTGAAATGTGACCTACATAAATTATGTCTGTGTGAGTAGCAGTATCTGTGTGGCCTACGTGAAGTACTGTGTGAACTACGTAGAGCAATGCTGTGTGAGCTACGTAAATTGTCTGTGTGAGTAGCAGTATCTGTGTGGCCTACGTGAAGTACTGTGTGAACTACTTAGAGCAATGCTGTGTGAGCTACGTAAATTGTCTGTGTGAGTAGCAGTATCTGTGTGGCCTACGTGAAGTACTGTTTGAACTACGTAGAGCAATGCTGTGTGAGCTACGTAAATTGTCTGTGTGAGTAGCATTATCTGTGTGGCTTACGTGAAGTACTGTGTGAACTACGTAGAACAATGCTGTGTGAGCTACGTAAATTGTCTGTGTGAGAAGCAGTGTCTGTGTGGCCTACGTGAAGTACTGTGTGAACTACGTAGAACAATGCTGTGTGAGCTACGTAAATTATGTGTGTGAGAAGCAGTGTCTGTGTGGCCTATGTAAAGTAATCTCTGTATAAACTACGTAAAGCAATGCTGTGTGAGCTACGTAAATTGTCTGTGTGATCTACGTGAAGTATTGTCTGTGTGACTTATGTTATGTCTGTGGAATTTGAACCGGCTAATACCCCTCCAGAATTTATTACACATGCTGAAATTTCCTAACTTGGTGACTTACATGGAAAAATTATTATCGTGTCCATAAAAAAAATAATAGTTGAAAGTTTCCAGTATACTTGTTGATTCTGCTCTTTCTCATTTTCAGCACACCAACAACGCAGACTTCCAAATCACCACCAGAGCACCGTGGGACACGGTGGCTGCAGGATGGCCGAGTGTTACACGATGATTCCCGATCCTAGTCTGCCCCGCATATTTACTTAGATCTGTAATAGTAGACTTATGCACTAAACCACATACTCACTGTGTGCGACTTATGTAACGCCACTGTATTCACTAAATTACACATTCTCTTCGTCATATTATATTCAATACATCACCATCTAGGTGTCAAACCTATTTAACGTTTGTTATGGAAATGCCGGAAGTGTCCACCATGTTAAATGTAACTCGGATATCATATAAGAATATTTTGGATTAATCTTTAGATTATCTTATTATTATAATAATATTTTATTAATTGTAAATTGATTATTTAAAGATTATTGGGACACTTATTAGATTTTTATGTTTGCCGTATAACAAATGTTCATTTTGCCGCCAAAAGGAAGTTGACTCTGATTGGTTGGTGGAGGTTAGATTTATTTTAAATATTGTAACTATTAAAATAATAATCTAGAAGGCTTACTAAATTCAGTACGATGAATAACTAAATAATTAATGAATTTATATATTTAAATAGCAGATTGTTTATCCCTACAAATAAATATTATAGTAAATGTTCATATATGGAAACGGATGTCGTCCCCACTGTTTTCTTACCGTTGTTCAGGGTTTTTGATTTGTATAAAAGCGAGCTTCATGACAGAATATAGCGTCGTTTGTACTTACTTTTACTTTGTGCCCTATCTTTGTGCTATTTTGTTGGAATAAAACTATTGGAGAAGAACCTTGGAGATTTGTACTACGTGTTTATTATTCAAGCACCCCACACGCGGTCACATGTTATAATCAGGACTAGAAGTATTTTATCTCAGGTCTTAGAATATTTTTCTCTATCTGAGGCTATTAAAGATACAGCCGAGATTCTAGGGGTGGAATTATGTGAAGCAATCGTATTCATTCTGACAGTTTAAAACGTACGGTATGATCTGTCAAACGTACTCCGTCCTCCGTTTAACAGATCATACTTGTACAGTCCATTTGTTGTTCGAAGGAAACATGTTGATATAACCGTAGTGTAAGTATTATTAGTTTTGTGTGTTGCCGAGAGATGGCGTTGTACATTCTTACATCGCGGTGAACATTCGTTTTTTTGGGATATATATATATTATTTTGGGTCAATAAATAAAAGAGTTCTATAAGGCTCCTGATTACTTTGAATCTGTGGTATTATTTGAAATCCCTGATCCCAGTATATCACAATTACTCTGAGGACAGTACAGGCTTGTACATTGGTCCTTCGAGCCGGATTTTCGGCAGGGCACTTTGGAATAGTGCAGGATTTTTGTGGAAACAGTCGTCACGGATAGTGGTTCGCTATCGAGAACGTGACGTCATTTGGCTGAACAAAGCGTCAGTCATATCAGCGCTGGACATCGCGCTGATTGGAGTGAAGGAGGTGTTTGGCTGAAATTCAGTACGGCGCAGAGCGGCAAAGGAAGTGGCGCCGCCTGGTGGATGGACACGGAGTTATCAGTGCAAGTATCGTTTTATGAAGAACTTTGGTGAGCGAATTTGAACCTTATTTACTTTAGACTTTTAACTTGTGAAATCAGTGTTGTGCGCGAAGTTCAATCAAGATTTCAAGGAAATTTGAACTCTATTTACAAAGACATTTTAACTTAGAAATATTTGTGTTCGTAGTTAGTTTTTTGTATGGTAGTTTTAGGACTTAGAATAATTTCGCTAAAAACGGACGTACGGGGAACCTATGCCCGATTTTTCATAGAGCTTGTATAGGTGAAAACACTTAGAAAAATTTCATCTATTTTTGACTTGTAAAATTTTAAAGAAATTTTAACTTTCATGTGAGACTTTATACTTGTACTGATAGCACCACTTTAAGTTAACTTTGTTTTTGAGTTCATCTTTTACAATGGAGTCTTTAATTCAATTTCAAGATAATGTGTACAGTCGGCTAGTTAAAGCTAAAGCTAATTTTTCAAAGACTCCTAAAGAACGTATCACATTATTATATGTTGAGGGCAGATTGGAATTGTTAGAGGAAATTTGGTCGGACTTCACATCAGGTCACAAAAAACTAATGCAAACTATTACTTCTGAGGAGATGGAAGCGACCAATAGTAATTATTTTAAAGCCGAGGTTTTCGATCAAGCTGAGGAATTGTATTTTGAATATAAGCTGAAATTAAAAACTATTTTAAAAGCTATAAACAAAACTAGTGAGCCATTAATAGAGAAGTCGAATAGTTCAAATAATGATAAAAAATCTATGAACGTCAAATTGCCAAAGGTGAATATACCTATATTTTCCGGAAAGTATTCTGAATGGAATACTTTTCGAGATTTGTTCTCGTCCTTAATTCATTCAAACACGGATTTAGATAATGTACAAAAACTATTATATTTAAAAGGTTAACGTATCTGGTGAAGCCGAGCAGTTGTTGTCAAACATTCCTACCACTGATTGCAACTATGAAAGATGCTGGAAGTTGCTGGAGGAACGTTACAATAACAAAAGGTACATTAGTCACCATATTATAAAACGATTATTAAGTCAGAAGAATATTACTCATGAATCCGCCGGTAATTTGAAGGAATTAATGGATACGACAAATGATTGTTTAGCGGCTCTCTCTAATATTGGGATTAATACGAATAGTTGGGACATAATTATAATACATATTTTAACTCTGAAACTGGACCCAGAATCGAGACGGCAGTGGGAATTTAACGCCACAAATTGTAACTCATCAGATGAGTTACCTACTTACCAACAATTTCAAGATTTTATAACGAAGCGCTATCGCGCAATTGAGTTCCTCGATTCTCGGTCAAGTAATAACGTAAATAAAAATGTACCTATCAATAAAACAAAGTCATTGCACGTTGCAAATGTTAAATGCCCGTTTTGTTCGGAAGAACACAAAATAAAAAATTGTAAAAAATTTAGTAGTGAATCTGTTGAGTCAAGGCGTAATTTTGTTCAGACAAATAATATTTGTTTTTGTTGTCTGGGTAGTAATCACACTGCCAGGAACTGCCAAAGTAATGGAACGTGCCGTATCTGTAAAAGAAAACACCACACTTTGTTACATCCTTCGAGTAGTTGTACGGTGGGGGATCAGATTGTTAAACCAAAAGTTACTACACCTAATCAGGAGTCATCTGATGGTGTGGAGAACGTGGAGCCGGTTGTGTCTTATTTTTCTGCAGGAAATTATAAAATTAGTCAGGTTTTACTAGCGACCGCGCTGGTAGAAACCTTAGCAAAAAACGGGCAAAGGTATATGATTCGTGCGCTCTTGGATCAAGGCTCACAGTCATCTTTTGTGACCGAATCAACGGTCCAACTCTTAGGATTAAAGAAAACTCCTATTAAGAGTATAATATCTGGTGTTGGGGGCGAAAACAATTTCGTATCTAAGTCCATGGTTAGAATTGAAATTAAGTCACGTGTTGATCCCATGGTTTCTATTGTCGTAAATGCATATGTGTTGCGATCCATTACATCACTAATACCATCTGAAAAGGTAAATTTGTTGGAATGGAAGGAATTAAATGAAATTATTCTGGCCGATCCAGAATATCACACGCCAAGTCGTGTTGATTTATTACTAGGTGCTGAGGTATACAGTAAAATTCTACAAGACAGTATTAAGAAGAGTCCGCAGGGTGCAGTTGTTGCGCAATCAACTTCACTCGGATGGATAATATTTGGTGCTGTTGG
The DNA here is from genome assembly GCA_963924145.1 of Pyrausta purpuralis. Classification (NCBI taxonomy): domain Eukaryota; kingdom Metazoa; phylum Arthropoda; class Insecta; order Lepidoptera; family Crambidae; genus Pyrausta; species Pyrausta purpuralis. The sequence goes on along the minus strand of OZ001667.1, from coordinate 20,028,067 downwards.
GACGGCAGGTCAATCTGAAAAAATAAATACATTTCATTGTCAAGTGACCGATAATAATGATATTCTAAAACGATTCTGGGAACTTGAAGAAAGTATTCCTTTGCCTAAAGAGAGGTTATTTAGCGAAGAGGAAAAACGTTGTGAAGAATTTTACGCTGAAACTACTATAAGAGACCACGAAGGTAGATATGTAGTAAGACATCCATTCAAATCGGAATTTCCAGAAGTTACTAACTCCAATATGATAGCTGAAAAGAGATTGAAGTCATTAGAAAGGCGATTAAGACATGAAAATTTAACAGAAGCCTATAATCAAGTATTAAATGAATACTTAGAGATGGACCATATGGAGTTAGTACCAAAGGATGAAATCAACAATAGTAAGGCGATCTATTTACCACATCATGTTGTCGTACGCGAGGACAAGGAAACGACAAAATTGCGAGCTGTCTTTGATGCATCTTGTAAGGGCACCAACGAGAAATCACTAAATGATAATCTTTTAGTTGGACCAACTTTGCAGCCAGATTTAAGGCACCTTGTCATTCGTTGGAGAGTCAAACCGATGTGTTTAACGGCCGACATTGTCAAAATGTACAGGCAGGTAAAAGTGAATGAAACAGATGTTGACTTCTTAAGGATTTTGTGGAGAAAAGATGTCAATAAGAAAATAGATCATTACAGAATGAAAAGAGTTACCTTTGGAGTGGCTTCTTCACCTTACCTTGCAGTACAAACACTGCAGCAAGTAGCACTGGATGATGGTCATGACTACCCATTAGCAGCTGAAAGAGTCGCAACTGATTTTTACATGGATGATTTAATGTCATCTTGTGAAAATAGAGAAGAGGGATTAAAACTATTTAATGAAATGAATGAACTTTTAGCTAAAGGTGGGTTTATTTTACAAAAATGGACTAGTAATGATCAGAAAATATTAAATGAAATGCAATTAACTCAAGAAAAAGAAGCTGTAAAGGAAAGCCTGAAAATAAAAACAGACGAAGTAGTAAAGATAGTTGGACTTACCTGGGACCGAAGCGACGACTCTTTCCGCTATAAGGTGAAAATGGACCCATTGGAGGAACCTGTAAGCAATCATCATCATCATCATCATCATAATCAGCCAAAGGACGTCCACTGCTGAACATAGGCCTCCCCCACGGCTTTCCACAGCGACCGATCACTAGCGGTCTGCATCCAGTTTGATCCTGCGATCTTTTTAAGGTCGTCTGTCCATCTTGTTGGTGGACGTCCTACGCTGCGTCTTTGGTCGAAGGGTCTCCAATCTAGAACTTTCCTGCCCCAACGGCCATCAGTTCTTCGCGCTATGTGCCCTGCCCACTGCCACTTAAGCTTACTGATTCTCAAGGCTATGTCCGTTACCTTGGTTCTTCTACGTATCTCTTCGTTTCTGATTCGATCTCGTAGAGAAACACCGAGCATAGCCCGCTCCATCGCTCGTTGTGTAATTTTGAGCTTCATTATAAGGCCCATAGTAAGAGACCACGTTTCGGATCCGTAAGTCATCACTGGTAACACACACTGATTGAAGACTTTCGTCTTCAGACACTGAGGTAATTGAGACGAGAAGACGCTCTTGCGCAGTTTCCCGAACGCTGCCCAGCCGAGTTGGATTCGACGATTGACCTCTTTCTCGAAGTTGGACCTACCCAATTGGATCACTTGTCCCAGGTAGACGTACTCGTCGACAACTTCGAGAGTTGATTTCCCAATGGATACTGGAGTGGGTACAACAAGGGAACTCGACATAATTTTCGTCTTCTCCATGTTCATTTTAAGACCCACTTGTTGGGATACTCGGTCGAGGTCTTCGAGCATAGTGCCTAGATCATCCAGCGTCTTTGCCACAACGACTATATCATCGGCAAACCGAAGGTGTGTTATGTATTCGCCATTGACGGAGATGCCGAATCCTTCCCATTCCAGGAGCTTGAAGGCGTCTTCCAATGCCGCTGTAAACAGTTTCGGAGATATAACATCGCCCTGTCTTACACCTCTTCGCAATGGAATCGCCCTCGTATTCTGTTCCTGTACTCGGACCGACATGGTGGCGTTGTTATATAGACACTTTAACACCTCTATATACCTATAGTCTATGTGACACCGCTGAAGAGACCGAAGCACCGCCCAAGTTTCGATCGAATCAAAGGCCTTCTCATAGTCCACAAAAGCTAAACATAGAGGCATATTATACTCCTCGGACTTCTGTATAATTTGCCTTAGCGTATGAATGTGGTCTATGGTACTGTAGCCTTTTCGGAATCCGGCTTGTTCGGGAGGCTGGAAGTCATCAAACCTACGTGCGAGACGATTCGTGATGACCCTTGAGAACAGCTTGTAGACATGGCTCAGGAGTGAGATGGGTCTATAGTTCTTCAATAAGGTTTTGTCTCCTTTTTTGAAAAACAACACCACCACACTCCTGTTCCATGCCTCAGGCGTGATGCCCTCTAGCAGAACGGAATTAAAGAGTCTCTGAAGGACTTTAAGTACCGGTGTTCCACCCGCTTTCAGGAGCTCTGCTGTGATTCCGTCCTCGCCAGGTGCCTTATTGTTTTTAAGCTGTTTCAGGGCCATCCTAATCTCGTAGAGGCTGATGTCCGGGATGTCTTCAGTGTAGTGTCGGGTCAGGATAGCTCGTGGGTCTCCGGTCGAGCTATCAACGGGTTTGGCTACTGAGGTGTACAACTGTCCATAAAACCTTTCGATCTCCCTCAAAACCTCTGCTTTCGTCGACGCTACACTGCCGTCCTCCGTCTTAAGCTTCGTCAACAGGCTTTGCCCAATAGACATGTCCCTTGCAAACACTTTGGAGCCTTGGTTTCGCTCTATTGTTTCTTTAACACTAGTCGTGTTAAAGGAACGAATGTCATGTCGCAGAGATTTCATTATTCGTCTATTAAGCTGCCTGTAGGTTTGAGCATTAACGGAGGTCTGCAGTGCCATAGATCGACGTTCTGCCATAAGGTCGAGAGTGTGGACCGAGAGTTTTTGAGGTCTATTTTTACGGCCAGGTCTAAAAAACTTAGATCCGACCGTTTGGACAGTTTCCACAAACCCGTTGTTTATTTCGTCCACTGATACGCAATTCTCTAGGCAATCAAAGCGGTTTGACAACTCGAGTTGAAAGCTCTCGGGATTTTGGATATGGGCACGAGTAGGTCGGAGCGTGGACTTCATCAAGCGGGACCTTTCCAATTTGACATTTATATTCAATATGCCTCGGACCATACGGTGATCACTACCGGTTTTTACCCTGTTGATCACGGAGACATCATTGAATAACCGTCTCTTGGTGGTCATGATGAAGTCTATCTCATTTCTCGTCTTGCCATCCGGACTCAGCCAGGTCCATTTCCTTTGAGGCGGCTTCTGGAAGAAAGAGTTCATCGCAAAGAGTCCCTCCTTCTCCAGAAAGTCGGCCAGCCTCTTTCCCCTGGCGTTCCTTTGACCATATCCAAAAGGTCCCACTTTCAACTCATCCTCGCCTCGCTTGCCGAGTTTTGCGTTGAAGTCCCCCATAACAACAGTGAAATAGGTTTTGGAAGTGTGTATGGCTCTACTTACGTCCTCATACATTTCCTCCACCTCTTCATCCGGGTGTTTCGAGGTCGGTGCATATACCTGTATGACCTTCAGCGAATACCTTTCGGTTATTCTGAGTATAAGGTATATCACCCTGTTCGACACACTCTCGATGGTTACGATGTTGTTTACGAGGGACCTGTGGACAACAAACCCAACACCACCTTGGGACTTTTGGTCACCCTCCCGGTAGAAGAGCAGGTTGCCAGACTTCAGAGTTATCGTGTCCTCGCCCTCTCTACGGACTTCTGATAAACCCACAATGTCCCAATGTACCCTGCTCAATTCTTCCTCCAGCTCGAGCAACTTCTCGTCTGTCCTCAGTTTTCGGCGTTTCTTCTCAGCACTTGCCTAATTGTCTGTGTTCTGTCTCGAAGCGCTAGTAGGGCCCAAAAGATAAGTAGACATGTTTCGGTCCCTTCAGGGCACATTTATTTTTATTTTATTTTTCATTGTACATTTGACGTTCATAAGTGGCATATTGTGTTCTAAATTGAATAAACAATATTTGACCTTGACTTTGACTTTTGACTTTAAATTAATTTAGGGTTTAAGTGGTGTTTAACTTTTACTGACACTTCTGATCATTCCTTGCTCCGTGGACGACGCTCTGTCGAGAGAGGATTTGGTAGATATTCATTTGGCCGCTGCGTCGCGCTGACATTATTACTATTACTATCTATGGTCATCAAGAAATAACCATTGCTTGTTAACGTATTTTTGGCAGGTTTGCGCACGTGATGGCTTGCCTTATTAATAAATAGACAGGGCAACATTTTAATGCAGATTCAGTTAATCTATATCAAAAAGTAGTTCAATTGATTCTGCTTGTTATTCTAATCAAATTATTTTCAGGTTTTGCGCATTTGACGTGTCACGTTGTGTATTTTGTGATCGATCTACGAGTATAAGACCTCTTTGGCTCGATGGCTTGGAGACGAGACTCGAGAGACATCTTGGAAATGCTTTCAAGGTACATAATACCCCTACTAGCTCGGGCAAACCAAATCGCTCCTTAGCTGCTATTTTGCTAACGAGCCTCAAACGAACGCAAACAATGTGCAATCGGAATAGGATCGATGATATTTGTGGCAATTTGATCCTTATTTTCAGGAGAAACATGGCAGTTTAGAAAATTTGTGTATGGCTGTAAAAGGGACTTGCCTCCTGGATGCTGTGGATTCCATGTTTAAGCGCATGAAAGAAGTTTTTACTTCAAAATGTTTGACAATCTACACCAATATTATAAAGGTTTGACTGCGCTAATCTCAAGAACTACCGCCGATTTGAAGATTTTTTTTTTTTGTGTTGGATAGCTTATTTATCGAGCAAGTCTTTAGGCTATAAAACATTACGCTGCGACGGGAGGGGCGGCAGCAAACTCAAAACGCGCGAACGCAGTCGCGGGGGACCGCTAGTCAGTCAGACAAAGAAAGTGTTATAGACGTAACCATCGACCAGCAGATAACGATTAGAGCGTGTACTTTTCGTTCCCTGATTATTTTATAAAATCAGTAAATCAGTCTATACTCTAACCACCTTAATCATAGCAACGCAAACAGTCTAATAAACCTATTTTAACTTTAACACTGTTTTATCTCATTTTTTCTTGTCGCTGTCATCATTTGACAGAAAGTTGTTGTTGTTGTATTTGTTCGACAAATATTTCTTATCTGACTATTGAAAAATCAGCCCTTGTCACTTTATGACTTTATACCGTTGTTACAGCTGTCAAACTAAAATAACACGTACATATTCTTAAAACCCCTTAGCTGCAATTTTTACACACATTTTACGATAAGTTTCTCTAATCGTACAAAATACCAGTGATTTACTAACATTACCAAGTTGACAATAGCGTCTGAGTGCGAGAGGGCCGCACTGAGGCCCGTGAGCTCGGATATTGACGCAGTAATGGGAGGTAACGAGCGGCGCCGCGGGCGGAGCGTAGTTCAGAACACCAGTTAAACTGTACTTGTGTTTGAGAAAACGGTTTTGAGGCAACGATAATATAGATACTATTTCTAGACAGGAACAACCAAGAACTACCTAAGTTTAAAATAGATTTTTTTAATATTAAATTTCATTAATGACGACCCGTCTGGTGTAGTGGTCGAGAAATCGCCTACTACGTAGCAGGTTGCGGGTTCGATCCCCGCACAATACAAACATTTGTGTTGTGTACATGAACATGTCTGTTTATATTGGTCTGGGTGTTTTCTTTGTATATCATGTATGTATTTACAAACAAAAAGTATTTAAGTATTATATCCGTTGTCTAGCACTCATAACACAAGCTTTGAGTAGCTTACTTTAGGACTAGATGGCGATGTGTGGGAATGTCCAAAGGATATAAAGAATATATTAATATGTTATGTTTTTTTAACAATAGGTTTGTGGTTTGCTGTAATGAATTCATTCCATGGCTTTTAAGCAACTGCGGAACAATTATTTTACATTCATATATTTTTTTTAAAACTGAAATATGGATCAGATTTTTTTTGCTTGCTACTGATATTGATACTTACCCAATTTCATAAGTTCAAATCCACTTTGTTTCCAAGTTTATTAATAAATGGATATCCATTTACCTCTGAAACAATAATAACATAATAACTCTGAATTTTTTTTTTCAAGTGCAGTCAAAACGAACTCAAAAAACTTCGACCCGGAATCCCAAAAAGGCGCCATTTCACAGAATTCTCAACATCCTCGTATCTGTTTGTTGATCACAAAGCACCTTTGTTATCTGTCACAATGGAGGATCCTGGGCCAATTAATTCGTTAACAAATAGCTCGACGAGAGGTGAAGTGGTGATAGGTGCACCCTTAAAAGGTTTTTTGGATCAAAATTAGGATTTAATCGGTCAGCATTAGAATGAGTTGAATGGTTCCGTGGAATGAGTTTTTTTGCATTGTTGAAATTTTTAAATATAGAATTGGACTACGTTTTAAGAATTCACTATTGCGCGAATTTAGTGTAAAAGTTCGATGAAATAAAATATATGAGCAGATTCTTTTTCACGTTGTTATTATGATCATCATCATCTACATCATTATCAGCTAAAGGACGCTACTGCTAAACATACTATGTAGTTCCCACAATTCTCCACAGCGACTGGGTGTGAGCGGTTATGTGATTATTACAATTTTATGAAATTAGGAATTCGCATACAACTGTATTTTGGGAGTGTATGTTATTGATAAAAAATATTGAAAGTACTTTGCCAAAAAATTCCATGTTCACATGTTTTGTGTTATGGTTGTATTTTATGTTCACTCTCTAAATCTAAAACATGTAAAGCCTTTAAATATCCCACTGCGGGGCAAAGGCCTCACTTCCAGTTTAAAGTGGTAAGTACACTTAGGGTTCTTTTTACCAACGCTGATAAGAATTATCCTACAAAATAACTATAAAACGACCAATTTTAAAATGACATTGACATAAATGAATGCTGACAAATTAGGTGACGTTTTAAATTAGGCGTTATGTATTATATTCGACAAATATTCCTTATCTGACGTTGATAAAATCGACATTTAATCTTTTTGCGTAAAAATGTTTATCATCAACTGGTCATTAAAATTCTTATCACAAGACGGTTTCTTTTATCCAGGACCCTAAAAAGGTGTGATCCCATTATGTTGGGGCTGACGATCCGTCACTTACTTTACGACTTGTGTTATTTTGTTTGACACGTCGTATCTGACGTCACAAGCTTTGACAAAAAACGGATACTGGTAGTTGAGGGTTAAGTTTATGTCACATTAGGTTTGTTTTGTACAAGTCATAATAAAGGATTTTTCGTAGATGCTAAGAAGGAATAAACTACAATTATTATTTTTTGAAGCTGAACTGTTGAGCACTTTTTGGAAGTAAAGATTTTCACAATTTAGGTTATGTACACATATGCTTTTTTCCACTGCAGCGGAGACCATACCAGAAGTATTTTCTTAGTAGTTCCAAAGTAACGAAATACATATTTTTTTTCACTGTGCAACATTTTGTCGGCAAAACCACAGCTCTATTACACGTTTAAATGATTGGTAATGATATTTATGCTCAAAAAGAATCCGTAGGACATTAAGACATCATTTTACAACATAAATTCGTATTTTTAATTTAACATGTTAATAGTGTAAGCAAAGGTTTCAAAAACTGCCAAATCTATACCTTCGTCTTCATACGCCATAGCGTCCATTCGCCAAACACGATTAATGCGTTTTTTGTGCGAAGGCTACCTTCGCTACCTATTACTGTGTAATGGGATTTGGAGGAAATACAAAAAACATGACTTATGTGTTTCGACGCGCGATTTGACAAATGTAACTTAAATGTGTTGGAAAAAAGGTAATTAAGCTTACTCAATATAGATCTTGATTGATTTTAGTTACCAGGTAAAAAAAAATCCGTAAATGTAAATAAAATAAAAAAAATATATTTCAGACAACTGCGAATCAGATTGTTAGTGTAATGAAATGAATGACTTAACGGACTATGTTAGTAATCAATTGTGTATAAAGATCTAGTTATTCCAATCACGTGACCGATCAGAGGACAATCCCCACTGTCAGTTATCTTATTAAATAAACCAATTGTTACACATCATAAACTATCAAAATAGATTGCTACCTTGTACCTTATTATGTTCGAGTTCCTGATATTTCTCTAATTGTTGCTGAATGTTCTGCAATTGCTGACCTCTTTTTGTCTTTTTTGACAGCTTTTATATGTTTCTTTGTTTGACATGGAATATAAGGGTTTCGTTTGGCCTATGTAAGAATTACCACAGCTGAATTCAACTTTGTAAACACCAGGTTATTCTAAAGGAAAAATGCCTTTGGGAGATCGCAGACTTTATTGAAATAAATAAAATCTCATCCCAAATCGAACAAAGGTATTAAACAATTCAGAAATAATATAGAATTCTTTATATTCGCGATCATTTCTAAGTTGTAAAAAAAAAACTAGTAGTATACCCAGTGTGAAACGAAACAATAACTCAAGGTTTTATTTGGATTTGTTTTTTGATGTGGCAGATATCGTGGCATCCGTGCACGCTCGATCGAATCAATATCAAAGCAAATCAACTATGATTCAAGGGTTACCTACATAGTTACTTTAAAAAAAAATTTGAACTAAAAATATATTTTATACAGCTTCGGCTACTGGCCATTGCCTGCAGCAAACGATTCAAATGAAACATTAATTTACATAAAATACATAGCGTACAACATTTCCCATCTAAAATAAAGAGTTTAGATAGTTATTTAGTCATAATAAAAGTCCCTCTAGCCAGTTGCCAGTTACAACGACTAACCAACTACGCGGGACATATAATAGTGCACAAGTGTGTGCGCAAACATGCACCGATGGGACAGCAATCTAACACGACCGGAGAGAGATCAAGCGCAGAACCAACGGCTTTTCGTGCTTTTCCGAGTCACGGGGGTGAAACATCGCCAACTTCCAAACTCCGGACTACCCTGTGAATTTCTGAATAGAAAAACTCAGGTATATTATTTTTGGCCCGACCTGGGGATCGAACCCGGGACCTCTGGCGCAGCACTTTAAAGCGAAAGTTATTTACTGTAATCTGAAAACCATACTTCGTCAGTTTTGCTTATATTATACTCGTGCTTCGTCCTCGAGATTAGTATTCCTACCTAATTATATTAAAACCTAACAATATAAACAAACACTATGTAGTAACGCATAAGTGTTACCACTTCCTTGCACTTAGTTTAAATATATTTTTATCATTTCCGGTTGAATAAAGTAAATTCAGACGGAAATGATAAAATGCCAGCGTCCGGTAGAAAAAAATATTTTCTTATGGAATAGGAAATACGTCATCTCCCCACCAACGACCCCACCTCGTTAGATTCTCACAGTCGTCATGTTCTCATTCGCAAGTTAGTGCTCAACCACTTCGCACAACAAGATGCCGAAAAGAAAAAACGAAAATGCCATTGAATATTTGGCAAATAAATTGAAAAAATTGGAAAAGAAGGTGAAACGCTCATAATTATTCCTCATTCCAGCGGGAACATTCATCACCACCTTATCCTGGAAGCCGCGCTCTTATCCGCGCAGGGTTCTTACGGAGAGGCGTCCCACTGACAGCCGTTGATGTTATGCTTGCATCCTTATCTAATAATACATTAAAGCAATATGATTCATGCTATAAAAAATGGTTTGCGTTCTGTAACGAAAACAAAATTGATTTATATGCGCCATCGGTTCCAAATGTTATTCAGTTTCTTTCTAATGTTTTTAACAATGGAAATCAATATCAAACCATAAATTGTCATAGGTCCGCCATATCACTTTTAGTTGGATCTTTAGAAGATGACCTTATATCAAGATTTTGTAAGGGTGTATATAAACTTAGACCACCACTACCACGATATAATATGACGTGGGATGCTAATACCGTTTTAGATTATTTATCTTTATTATATCCGAACGAAGAAATTACATTAGACAAACTATCGAAAAAATGTGTAACGTTACTGGCTCTTGTAACTGGCCACAGAGTCCAGACTCTATCAAAAATCAAAATTGAAAATCTAGTTAAACTTCAAAACCAAATTATCATTAAAATTCCGGATTTAATTAAAACTTCTAAGCCCGGTGCTATTCAACCTACATTACACTTACCCTATTTTGAAAATAGAACATCTATATGTCCAGCACACACAATAATTTCTTACATTAACAAAACGAATGATTTAAGAAACTCGAATAATTTGTTTATTAGCTTTAGAAGTCCTCACATGCCTGTGAGTTCTCAAACTTTAAGCCGGTGGATTAAGTCCACAATGCAAGATAGTGGAATTGACGTCTCCATTTTTTCTGCACACAGTACTCGACATGCAACAACATCAATAGCGCATAAAAATGGAGTTAATGTTGACCTTATAAGGAAAACTGCCGGCTGGAGCGGCAATTCCACTGTCTTCGCTCAGTTCTAATAAGTAATGATGATTTTACCGTGTTCGCGCGAACTGTAAGCTCATTAAAAAGACAAAATTAAAATGTATATATTTTGAGTGTATACTCTATGATCACATTTGGTACATATTTAATTGTATGGTACATTAATATAAAATCTTTTGATTTATAAGAATGTGTTTGTTTTTCCTCTATGGAAATAATATTTCCCTAACAATTCTCTCAACATCTACATAGTGTTTGTTTATATTGTTAGGTTTTAATATAATTAGGTAGGAATACTAATCTCGAGGACGAAGCACGAGTATAATTGATGATTAAACGAACTTACCTGTAAGTGAAGTTCGATCACAATTATACGAAGTGCTTCGTCCGAAGAGATTAGTATGCACTCCCACCCACCCAATAAATTGCCTTCGACATTTCCCAGATGTTAGAGAAATATTATTTATCTTCCTAAACTAAATGAGAACATGACGACTGTGAGAATCTAACGAGGTGGGGTCGTTGGTGGGGAGATGACGTATTTCCTATTCCATAAGAAAATATTTTTTTCTACCGGACGCTGGCATTTTATCATTTCCGTCTGAATTTACTTTATTCAACCGGAAATGATAAAAATATATTTAAACTAAGTGCAAGGAAGTGGTAACACTTATGCGTTACTACATAGTGTTTGTTTATATTGTTAGGTTTTAATATAATTAGGTAGGAATACTAATCTCTTCGGACGAAGCACTTCGTATAATTGTGATCGAACTTCACTTACAGGTAAGTTCGTTTAATCATCAATTACCCATCACAATCTGCTACAACGTCACTGTGGAACAGGGACCTTTACCATAGTTTTCCACACAGAGAGAGAGAGAGAGAGAGAGAAAGAGAGAGTGAGAGTTGAAAGCGGTCTCCATCCAGTGATCCTGCAATTCTGACAAGACTGTTTTTTTCGTAGATTTTTATTTAATTTTATATTTTACATTGATAACCCTAGCTAAATAGCTAGTAAAATAAAGTGAATAAAACTTGTTTATCGCGATCAAGCTGATGCGTCGCTACAGAGATACTACGAGGTGTCGAAACGATGCCGGCAGAAGAAGATAACTCGCTTTCTTTCTTTTTTATGTTCGAAGTTGTTCGTGGTGTCAGATTCAAACAGATCTATAAGGTCACCACTTGTTAAGTGAAAATATTTACAGAGCCGACTGAGTTCAAATAATGAATCAGTTTTTGTAGAGAAGACTTTGGATTTTATCCGCTAGTTTTTGAGAAAATTATAAACAATATATATTTTTTTTAAATTTTTAATTTTTTATTATTATCTACGGATTGAGTTTGGAGAAAAAGAAGGATTGGGAATTGGAATGAAAGAGGCAACGCCAATGACGTTGATGACTTTTAAAATTGACTGGGTGCTTTTTTTAAAAGTGATGATTTCTTTTTTAGAGAATAAAATGAAAGAGTTCTGTTTCCAGGATGTCTACAAAGATGCAGTAAAATATTATCACTTAAAACGATTTGATCTTATTACTTATAGCGACTTCGTCCACTCGTTTTGATTTTACTTCGTTCTTGTAGGTCGAAGCGTAATATATTATAGTCTTCCCTGAAATAGAAATAACTTAGACAAATACAAGAATAGTTTTTGAAAACACACTATATGCGTTTTTTGCGTCAGTTTGGTGTGTGATTTGCTTTGATAAATGTTTGATTTTGTCATGAAAGTGATATATAAAAAAACTTAAGTAATTTTAACACTATTCGCGTCTGGACTTAGCGTGATTTTCGTTGACTTTTCATTGAATATCGAACGAAAATCACTCGGAATGTTGACACTAGTGAGACGATTTTTTTGGTTTTTATTTATTTATAATGTGGCGTTAAAAATACAAAGAACCCAAAATTTTTACTTTTTTATCACCAACCCCTATTTTTTGGCCATTTAAGTAATTTAATCATTTTCATCCCCCTCGATAACTGATGAATTATAGTGTTTTTCTTAACTTTTAAAATTACGAGGCTGGGCGAGACGGGGCCGGGCAAGACGAGAATGGGGGCGAAACAAAGTTCGCTGGGTCCGCTAGTTAAAATATTAATTTGATTCATTTCAGCCAAATTAGTTTATTAACATGAAATGCGTGACTTATTAAAGAGGCAAGTGCAAAATATTGATATTGATCTCTTCTGTATTTGGTAAGAGGCATGCTAGTTACATAGCGAATCGAGTGTCGATGCTATCGCCACGTCACGATTATCGATGCCCTGACGATAAACTCATATCGATACATTTGCTTTCAGGGTAGAACAATTCAAAATATGAAATGGGGACAATATACTCGTATTTAATGTCAAATATGCCCATGTGATTCAGTATGATAAATACACGGTTGACGGTGAATATGAAAACATGTATTTTGGCCCACTGTTGCATAAACAGATGGGTAGATGGCGCTAGATGTCACGCGTAATGACGTATCCATAAGAAACCACAAATTGCGCAAGGTCGGACAGACAGCACGGTTGCTCAGTTGGTAGAGCGTTTGGACTGGTTTGCCAGAAAGTTGCTGGTTCGAGTCCCACCCGTGCGCAAATTTTTGGTTTCTTATTTGATCTTTATGATTGCCGTAACGTTGTTGTTTGAATATATATTCGCCAAGCGAAGAAAAACGATTAAAAAAAACATAATTTGTATTTGATACACACAGGTATTTATTTGTATCAAATTATAATATTCATTATCACGAACATTTTATTTTAAAGAAAATTGCTCCGTACATAATTTGTTTTCAATAAATATCTTAGAAGCCACCACAGTTTTAAAATAACGCTGCACCAAAATAATGCTGGCAGCTTAAGTACAACACGCTAAGGTTTCTGCCCTCTTACTTCTTATGAAAATATGTGTTGAAATATTTTACGGAAAATCCGAAATTTACGCGGACAACGCCACGGGTTGCCGCTATTATCCTCATCATCACCATCACCAGTGTAAATCTACTTTTACATACTTATTAAATACTGCATTAACCTCTTAAGGCGCAATTGCGGTGGCGGTCGCGTTACCGCGGTGGACTGCGTGCGCGTACGCAATTCGCGCGGTGTCAGGATACACGTTACGTAAACAGTTATAAAATCTTATTGAAACAAGCTATTATCATTCTGTAAAAAGCTTATTGTTACTGAATAAATAACCTATGCTTGTAATAAAAAAAAATGTATTCAAAAATGAAAAAATAGAACTAAACAAATTCGTGGTAGGGCGACGACATATACGAAAAAAAATGCGAGAAAAAAAAATCGAATTTTAATCAATAACTGACAGCAACCGGATGTGTTTGCGGTCTATGGTGTAGAAACATCTGTTTTTTACTCATGAAGGTCAACATGCCCAAGGAATAAGCATTTATACACCCATTTTTTTTTTGCAAAAAAGTAATTATTGTAAGTAATTGGTAAAATCGCGAAACTCATGCTCAGCGCCCACCATCGGGCGCTCTGGCTATCCAAGGGTTAAAGTAATTGGCCGGAAAGCACGTTTAACCTGCGCCTGATTTCACGCCAGTCGTGTCAGATCTGCGGATCTGCTGTATCTCCAAATAATGGGAGCGAAGGAACAGAGAGTGTCCGTCTGTAATACGTACACGCTTAGCCAATCTTAATTAAATACTAAAACACTATCAATTAAACACTTATTCAGCACTTCATTAACTATACACAAAATACCCCTTCCTATAAAACTGGAAGAAATCGCTTATAGGGGTAAGACCGCCTAAATTGTACATTTCCTTAAAACTAATTAGTAATGTTATGTGCAATAAAGAGTTATCTATCTATCTCAATTGAGATTGTTCACTGTAAACATGATGTTTTAAGATGAATATATTTTTTTAAATTAGTTCTAATCGGTCAGAAACTAATTTTCTGAGGTTAGCACGTTCAAACATACTCTTTGGATTTCTATGATCATTGCTTAGATTTATTCTAAAATCTACTCAAGTGGCACCATAACATATTAACTCTATGACAAAAGACAGCTAATAACTTACGGCCACGACATAACATCACATAAATTAACCTAAAACCCAAATCCTAGAGTTAGGCAACCTATGACAAAAGATAGGAAAACACACAGTCCCGGACAATTGCCCGGCACAGTACGACGTGGGATTTGTCTAATAAACAATGCATTTGTCGAAGCCACCTATCCTATGTTTTCAAATCCGTACGATATCATACCTTTTGCATCACCAACGGCGTCTCTTCAAAGATCCCCAAGCTACTGTTCTCTTAGTAAATCGTCAATGGTTGCGGTAGCACTATGAAATTGTAAGGTTACCAGTATTGTGGAGTTTCATAATTGGCCAGTTTAAGCAAATCGTAGCCATGACAGTAATTGAGATATTTATGAGGTTTGAGCGCGAAATAAATAGGATTTAAGCGGACGCTATTTATTTTGTAATAACTGCTTACCAAATAAATGGTGTCAAATAATTTTCTACATAAAGTAAAAAAAAAACTATAATCTTGAGGTGTATTTTACAGGGATACATTTACATTCAGATATTTGCATTACATCTTTGGATTGGTACCCACCTATTGTGTGTGATCAAAGAACTTATTACTAGAATACCAATCACAAGTAAAATGTTGCAACAGGCAGAAAAAAATGTATTTTTAATCAAATATAAGAATTTAGTTTCAATGGTTAGTAATGAATGAATGAAATTTATTTATTGCAGTAACAATGACTCATCTTTGTTAGTATAACTTATAAACTATGTTAGTTGAATACAATAAAATACATACATTAAATTACTTATCTAATGAGATAACATTAATTTAAAGCGGCCAATTCTGCACCACTCCCCCCGAAATGGTACGTGATCGACCGACGTATAGGCAGTCTAGTCTGCTGGCAATCATATTAATGTAATCACTTTTTCAACACACTTGCTCAAAATGACGTTCTAATTCCACCGATTTTTGGCACATAATCATAGATATTAAACACGCTTGCTTTTTCTGTATATTATTGCGCAAGTGCCCTTTGTTTATTAACCCTAGTACCAAGTAGTAAGTAAGAAGATGAAGCGATATAATTTAGTCGGGTTATAACTTACACAACAAACAGTATTTATGCGAAAAATAACAGTATGTACCTACATATTTATTTCAAAAAATGGTAAATCCAGCTTTATTATTAAAAATAACTCAAATTCATTTAAAATTTTCTATAATTTGTGTTTTAAATAACGAATTATTAAATTTATAATCTTGGCTGTGGGCCGATCTAGTTCGCGCCTTAACCTTGCGCGCGCATCAGTTTCGCGGCAAAAAAAAAAACAACGCGCCATTTTTCGTAAATAGTTGGCGGCTGTGGTGTGACGAAGTTTGGATTAATGGCAAGTGTGTTGAAAAACGTCGTATGAAACACGTGTGCCTGTGACCATTATATACGCGGCTTTCTTATGGCGCACTCGCTTTCGCTCGTGCGCACACAATATCGCCTTGTATATAATGGTCAACTTAGCACACTTGTATCATAATGTACTATTAAATTGTGCCCGTAAAAGCTTAAAAGTGCACGTTCACATTAGATCACACGTCTTCGATGGTGAGGTCGTAGTGTACTCGTCTCACGTCACAAACTTGGGACTCTACATGGACTGCACATTGAGTTGGGCTCAACACATCAGGGAAGTCAGCAGGAGGGTTACCGGATTGCTTCTTTTTTTCTCAAATATCTATCATTAGTATTATTTTTAATTTGTGTATGTATGTACTATGTGTATTTTTATTATTCCATAATTATGTATTCATGTATACGGTATTTATGTAATAAGTAGTATGTATGTTTTTTTTTAATCAAGCTCTCACTTTTGCCCTTCCATAAACAATCTGCTAATTAAATATGTAAATTCATTAATTATTTAATTACTCATCGTACTGAATTAAGAAAGCCTTTTAGATTATCATTTTAATAGTTACAATATTTGAAAAAAATCTAACCTCCACCAACCAATCAGAGTCAACTTCCTTTTGGCGCCAAATATGTGGGGCTGACTAGGGTCGGGAATCGTCATGTAACAAAATACAATAAAGTTTTTGATGATCACACAAATATACAGTTACAAACACTTGAGCAAACGAGATAAAGTGAAACGGACAAGCTTGCAAATCCACCTGATTCCTAAGGCCTTACTCCGTAGCCTAACACTCGAATTCCATTAATTCTAATCCAATCCCGTCTCTGTCTTTCATGCTATCACGACCTAGAAAGTGTGTGTTACCAATGACAAACGGATCCGAAACATGGTCTCTAACTACGGGCCTTATAAAGAAGCTCAAAATCACACAACAAGCGGTGGAGAGAGCTAAGCTCGGTGTTTCTCTACGGGATCGAATCAGAAATAGGAGATACGTAGAAGAACTAAGGTAACGGACATTTAAAAAATTAGGAGAAACAAATTCATTTGGAGTCGGTGCATGATCTCAAGCGTCCAATCGTTCATCAATAGTCTACGCACATCAGTTTCTCCTAAACAGAGGGCAAATGTGTTGTTTTGAGCTTTTCAATCAGGTTGTTGAAAGCGGTTTCATATTTAAAATGATTTTTTATTTTATGAATTTTATATATTGCCCTTATCTCAAAAACTACTGAACCGATCTTGATGAAACTTTCATTGTACCCTAAGTTGAAATATACCTGATTGAACTAACAAAAAAATCATCTCACTGTGATTTCTCGTGTTAAGCAAACCCATGGACAAACACATACATACACTTGCAATTTTGCACACCTGTTTTGAAACCCTTAATACTCGTATGATGTGATGGTCAACATACTAAAATATTATCAGATTATAACTATATCTCTTACATAAATATAGAATTAATTAGGACCTTCTTTTTATGCTGTCAGTTAAAACGGACAAAGTAAGA
Source organism: Pyrausta purpuralis (assembly GCA_963924145.1). Classification (NCBI taxonomy): domain Eukaryota; kingdom Metazoa; phylum Arthropoda; class Insecta; order Lepidoptera; family Crambidae; genus Pyrausta; species Pyrausta purpuralis. The sequence goes on along the minus strand of OZ001667.1, from coordinate 20,010,561 downwards.
GCTTAGAATAGATCCTTTGTTAGGTGTTGCGTGAACAATCGAATAGGCCGGCTTATTATATTATTCAAATGTTGATAGGCAAGACAAATGGTGACTGTAATAGTCGGTAATGCGCGGAACTAGTATTTATATCGGACCGACCGCGCCGAGCTGACGGACCTAGTATTTATGATGTTCTGTAGTAGTGGTGTTGTTGTGCCTAGCTCACGTTCTCTTGTTTAGACAAACAGTTTCGCGAGAAAAGATTTGTTTCATTTAAATTAATAGTATTATTATAAAATTTACGTAAAACGGTATTACGAAGCCAATATTTGAATACAGTTTTTCATCGTGTATTATCAAAGCAGTGATGGAAGTCTCGACTTAGTTTCCCTGTCGTGAGTCTGAGTCAAAATTGATGTTTTTGTGTATGTATTTTTTTATTATTACATAAACGTTAACAAAGATTTAGCTACGAAGTACACAAAAACGTAAAAACCGACTTTAGTCACTTTGGCCATCAAGCATCAGCTATCAGAGCACCGACTCCAAAAAGAAATTGTTTGCCTAAAATTGCTTCCTTACCTTTCAAGGGTCAAAAGTTTATTTAAGACTTTTTAGTGCATTTTGGTTTCGAAGTGGTTTTTTAAAAGTTAATTTAATTTCTTCATTTTTAGTGATTACAGGAGAGGGGGGGGGAGGGAGTTGCATATAATGACTATGTTCGTTAAGAAGTCACAAATTACCTTTCAAAGTTCTGCCATTATAATTACTGAACTCCTAAACGTTAAGGAGTTCCACCATCAGCTCAGCTCCACAAAATGTTGATCATCAGACGTAACAACACGTCAACATTAAGATTCTAGTAAAAATTAGAGAGTTTCCCTCGATTAAACCAAGATCCCATCATCAGATCCTAAATTGGCAAAAATGGGACCAACTAGAAGGTATACCCTATAAGTAAACGAAAAAAAAAACCGGAACGTTCGACAATTGACTGAGACATGAGGTAACATAGATACAAAAAAAACAGTCGAATTGATAACCTCCTCCTTTTTTGACGTTGGTTAAAAAACTCAATTTTTAACATTTGAGGACCTCATATTTTAGACGTAAATTTAGATTGAGGAGACGTTTAGAATCCGCAACCATTTGCCCTTAAAAGGTTTTATTTCTTCTTACTAATCATTAATTTATATGAGACATTTAGGTTGTCCTATTTCATTTTATTAACTTAGGAGCAAAAACGACATCTACTCTAGTTTTAGTATGTTACATTATAAGAAGTAAACCCAGGGCAGGGTATAAAATAAAAACAGAGGTTGCAAAAAATGCTAAGAATCATTTTTTGCAACTCTATTCTGAAACAGTAATATCGTCATAATTGAAGTGAAATATAATAATCCGATCCATAATTGAATGTAAGTGACCATTCTGCCGTGTTGGAGCACAATAACCACGGCAATAGATTTAAACCAATCATGACCGGTGTTCGCTTTCACTGCTCGGAACATTTTATTGGTCAACTATTACTTTGTTGCAATATTGTAAATCTACATTATACTAGCATTGTACTATCGGTTATTGATGTGCGTCTGTTTGTTTGCACTTCCAGAAGTCGTGGAGAATTATAGAAAGTATTATATTGGTTAAAACCTATCTACACTAATATTGTTAAGCTAAGAGTTTGTTTGTTTGTTTGAACGCGCTTATCTCAGGATTGCTGGACCGATTAAAAAAATATTTTTTGTTGGTTAGCTTATTTATCAAGGAAGGCTTTAGGCTATAAAACATCACGCTACTACGGGGCAGGAGGAAGTAAACTCAAAGCAAACTCAAAACGCGCGGACGCCGTTGCGAGGGACAGCTAGTCTTTAAAATTTTTTACACAAAACATAGCGTGATATGGTTGCCCTTTTTGTGCGGAGGAAATGCTTCATGGGACTCCCATCGTTCGCTGCTCCATTTTCCATAGACGACGCCACTCCGAGGTCCCGGGTTCGATTCCCGGTCGGGTCAATATAGAAATCCAAATTGTCGATATTGTCTCGAGTCTGGGTGTTGAGGTAACACCGTTGTGTCTGATTTCCGTAACACAAGTGCATAAGCTACTTACTTTGGGATCAGAGCAATGTATGTGATTGGTGTCCAATACAACAACTGGGTTTTCAAGGCTCTCTTGCCAGCGCAGAATCATTCCTCGTTGCGCCAGCTCTTGGACTCGATTAATTTCATCGAAAGCTTGCATTTCACCGCATCGACTTTGTAACATTAGACCTCTGAGAGGACTGCCGCTTCAAGATCCCACGGGGGTGATGCGGCTAAGGTAAAAGCAGCATCTACTGCGATCGTTTTATACCCCCTTATAGCTCGTATAGCCAACAATCGCTGAGGCCTGCGGAGTGCAGCTTTGTTAGCGCGTGCGAGCTTGCTCGGGGCACCAGTGTGCGCTTGCTCCCACACTGGTGCCCCGTATAGCGCCATACTACGTACCACACCAAAATATAGGCGAAGGCAGCTAGAATTTGGGCCGCCAAGGTTTGACAACAGACTGCTGAGGGATCCTACTGTTTTAATGAGCTTCGGGGTAAGACATGATAACATCATCATCGTCATCATTTTTATAAGACCTATGATCCTGATATAGAAAAAAATCAAAAGAAATTCTTTGAAATGATAGGTTATAGATGCTTCCGTCACTGTGATAATTATGCCAATCTGCTAGACAAGTTTAGTCTTCTTAGCTTGCGACAGAGACGTATCCAACTGGAAGCAGTTTTTCTTTATAAAATTCTAAATAATCACATTGATTGCACAAAATTCGTGGATAAAATTAGCTACAGAGTTCCTGTTCGCCGAACTAGAAATAATACCAAAATACCTATTTCATATACCCACTTGTCGTACCAATGCAGGAAAGCGCTCGCCAATGTATCGTATGTTGAAACGTTATAATCAACTTTTTGCACACGAGGTAGACCCTTTTCAATATGATACACGTAAATATAAGGACCATGTCATAAACATTCTCAAATGCGATGATACCGCCATCATATAACTATACAATTACAATAGTATCATACTTGTTTGTGTTAACTAATAGCCAATAGTGATGTACTGTACTGTCGCTACAATAATAGTTGTGTAAGTTGTCACAACCGCATTTGTAGACGACAAATTCTACCAATACTCAGCCATTTCTTTTTGTGTTGATTTTCTGTTTAATATCGTGCTATGTTACGTAATTTATTATATTTGAATAATTTTCCAATGCCATCTTAAATTTATTTAACTTATCAATAATCCGATTTCGTAACTTATCTCATAATTGAAATGTAAGCTATTATGACAGTAGCCTTCTGTTTCTTACTCATATTCGGAACATGTTGGTGTGTACTTACTATGTAACTATGTATTTTTTTTTTACACTTTTGTACATTACCGATTTTACATTTTGTACATTTTTAGTTTTACCGTTTGTGTTCTTCCAATTAATCAAAATAAAATAAAATAAAAATAAATCATCATTTTGGAAAAAAACTTTTCAAAAAGATTAAAAAAAAAAACGTCATCAGTGGAACTTGCAAGTAAAATGCAGAATAAGAATACAACATTAATAACACCCTTGGATAATAATTCGCTGCCTGTTAATTCTTTTGTCTTACTACATACCGAAATAGAAGAAGTAAAAAATATTATCTATAGCCTTAAACCAATTAGCGCTCTGGGATTGGAAAATATCCCCAATAAATTTATTAAATTGGCAGTCAATGAATTAGCTCCGGTTATCACCCAACTCACTAATCTATGTTTTGGTAAAGGGGTTTTTCCTGGACCACTGAAGCAGTCTATCATTACTCCTGTGTACAAGGGTGGGGATAGAGATGACATCAGTAATTATAGGCCAATTTCTATTCTGCCAGCAATATCTAAGGTTTTGGAAAAAATAGTTAATACAAGATTACTAAATTATTTAAATAAATTTGATTTATTGGCACCTAACCAGTTTGGCTTCAGACAAGGAAAATCGACGGAAGATGCAATACTTGACTTAAACACTTTTGTAAAAGAACAACTAGACCAGAGTAAGAAGTGTCTGTCGGTTTTCCTTGATCTCAAGAAAGCATTCGATACAGTATCTGTCCCTATCCTACACAAGCTTGAAAAAATTGGAATAAGAGGAACTCCACTTGCTCTCTTTGAAAACTACCTATCGGAGAGGAAACAAAAAGTTAAACTACCTGGATTCACTAGTGCAGGCGTGGAGCTGTCATCATTCGGCTTACCACTGGGTAGCGTTTTAGGGCCAACCTTGTTTTTGATTTATATTAATGACTTATGCAAAATTGCCATACCAAACGCTAAAATCCTGTCGTATGCCGATGACAATACTACCGCTGAAAATAGGCTGGCTCGAATCACTCTGTGGTTACAACAAAACCTCCTCACATTAAATGCAGTTTAAACAAATTTTATTTGTTTTAGCATTAACAACAAATCACAGCCAGTGTCTGACTTTAGCCTAAAAATACACGAGTGTGCTGAAGAAATTGACAAAAGATCGTGTAACTGTCCATCGATTGGTAAATTGCCGCACATTAAATATTTGGGCGTTATCATACATCAGAGGATGTCATGGTTCCCTCACCTGGAACATGTTATCGGTAGGATTCGTAAATTAATATGGATCTTTAAAACACTCAGACATGTAATACCTGATTATAGTAATAAGTGCGACTCTCCAAGACATCTCCTTAACCAAATATATATTTCACTTGCACAATCTATAGTTACGTATTGCATCCCGGCCTGGGGTGGAGCTACAAAAACTCAGTTTCTGCATCTGGAAAGAGCTCAAAGAACCCTTATAAAAGTAATGTACTTTAAGAAAAGTCGGTCTTCTACAGGCGAACTCTATCGCATAAGTGGTCTACTCTCTATCAGAAAATTATATGTCATTATGACTACTGTTAAAGTACATAAATCCCTGCCGTATGACCCGCGTATCTCAAAAACACGACGAAGGTATGCTGTGGCTAAGTCCTCTGGCACCAAAACAGAGTTTGCCAGTAGGTAATTCAACTCACGTTCTGCATTCCTTTACAATAAAATAAATAAAGAAATAAACATATATGATGACAATGAATGTAAGCAAGTTCTTATTAAATGGGTGCAGCCAAAAACATATAATGAAACGGAATCTATGTTGTACCGCATCTCGTGACTAAAAACACACACACCCACAGACACACACACACACACACACACACACACACACACACACACACACACACACACACACACACACACACACACAAATTGTTCTTATTTTGTTTTACTTGTAAAACCAAACCAAAAATGTATGCGTAGATAAGAAAGAGCGGGGTCGCCAAACACAGGCATTACTTGCTTAAATGGAGACCCAAACCAACCATGTAACTTAACTTAAGTAACTTAACGTCCACTGTTTAACATAGGCCTCCCCCACGGCTTTCTACAGCGACCGATCACTAGCGGTCTGCATCCAGTTTGATCCTGCGAACTTTTTAAGATCGTCTGCCCATCTTGTTTGTGAACGTCCTACGCTGCGTCTTTGGTCGAAGGGTTTCCAATCCAGAACTTTCCTGCCCCAACGCCCATTAGTTCTTCGCGCTATGTTCCCTGCCCATTGCCACTTGAGCTTACTGATTCTCAAGGCCATGTCCGTTACCTTAGTTACATGATAAAAACATGACAAGACATGATATGGTTGCCCTAAAATTATCTTCGTTCGTATATTGACAGCGGAAATATAAAAAGATCGTGATTAAAATTTCTATGGACTAAAATTACCTACAAAAACGTGCATATTTTTCTGTTTATCTAAGTCTGTTTCTTTTTATTAATTAAGAATAGAAAGATACATTTACTACTTTAGTTGGTCTGTTGCATGCCCGGAGTTGATCTCTATAACTATCTAAAAATCAATTTATCCGAAAAGCTGCTCTATCCTAGCATGCGTACATAACCGAGGGTTTACCCTAGTATGTAAAATGCAAACAAGCATAAGTTAAGTTTACAAGCAGATCAGTTAGTTCCGTTTATCTGATTACAAGCGTCCATTCGGTTTTATTGCTTCTTATCTAGCGAATACATCACGTTGTTATGAAATCTGCATAGATTTCAATTGCCAACTATCAATAATAGGTGTAAAGAATAAAATTAATATTCCAGTCAAAAGAAAGCTGTCAAACTAAACCGCATTAGGATGTCAGTAACTAACAGTAAGTTATTTATAATGAGATTACCTTCCGTCCAGGTAATTAATATCAATCTTCCTAGGTTAAACATATTAGTTTACTGAATGATAAACAGTCGACACAAAATATCGAACATGCAGTCTTAATGTAAAATAAAAATTATTTATGTGCACAAAATACTCGTAAATACGCAATATGTGTTATTCTGTCTTTACTTTTATGTAAATAAACGTTTAAAGAAAAGAATAAATAAAACTGCATACTTTATACAGGGTGTTGTTTTGGTCAGTGACGAGCGACTCAGGGGTGGTTTTACAAACGATACTCAGTCCAAAATTGCTAAGTTTTTTTTTTTTAAATAAGTATTACTTATATTTTCATCCCTGAGTTGGATAGTGACATCCAACTCAGCACTCAACCAATACCAAAACAACACTCTGTATTTAAAGCGCATTGGCAATTATAAATCGTAAATTAAGAGGCTTCAATTCGGACTTATTTACCTGTTAAATGAAAATTGGTTGAGGTTATTTTTCGCTGTGATGAATAACTATCCATAACCGATCAATTCAAAATGTTTCAAAAGCACAATATCTCCAAAATATAGACAATTTTACTTGGCATAAATAATCACATGAAAATAATTTTCAGCGAGCCTCCGCGGGGCGCCTAACTGCTTGACAACCTCTAAGAAAGTTAAATAAGAATGCCGGCCAGTCAAGACCGCGAGAAACTTGTTTTGTTATATGCGCGTCATTGTATGTGCAAAATGATAAATGCAACAATTTTACTACAAATACACTTAATTCGATTTTTGAATAAAATATGTTCGTCATTTTTATAAAACGTGTAAATTTTACTGCGCAAAACCTCACCACCGCCAAATGATTTTTACTTCAATTTACCTCATTCTGAAAAAAAAAGGATTTATGTGGGGTTTTAGTTTTACTGGCACTTCTCATTATTTCTTGCTCTGCGGACGACTTTCTGTTGGGGGAGGATTCGGTAGGTATTCACAGGGCTGCATTATTACTATTACTATCTACACCAGACGACCCGTCTGGTGTAGTGGCCGAGAAATCGCCTACTACGCAGCGGGTGCGGGTTCGATCCCCGCACACTACAAATATTTGTGTGCATGAACATGTCTGTTTGTATTGGTCTGGGTGTTTTCTATGTATATCATGTATGTATTTACAAAAAAAAGTATTTAAGTATTATATCCGTTGTCTGGCACCCATAACACAAGCTTTGAGTAGCTTACTTTGGGGCTAGATGGCGATGTGTGAGAATGTCTAAAGGATATTTATTTATTTATAAACTTTACTTTACTTACTTACTATCTACGCCCCTTGAGATTAACTAAACATTGCTTTACGTATTTTGGCGGTTTTTCGCATTTAATTGCTAGTCTTATTCATTAATAAATTTTGGAAATTTGGAAAAATCTGACCCGTATTAAAAAAAATGTTTATTTGATTCTACTCTTTTTTTTTAAACATTATGGTACTGCAACAAACTGATACTGTTCTTTTTTTACCACTCCACACACTTACTTTTAATATTCCGCCTCTGAATAAACTCTCTGCATTACCAGGACTGGTAGAGAATGCCATTAGGCATTAAGTCCGCCAATTATACAACTTACAGTGCAATAAAGTTTAAATAAAACAAAATACAAATTAAGACCTAAACTAAGTTATTTTCTTTTTAATGCCATCATAATAAATTTGCATTTCGCTTATAGCAATACACATTATTTTTATACAGCAATACATGAAAACTACTAGGTTTTGCGCATTTAACGTTACAACAAAAACAAGTAGGTAGGTAGGTATGTAGGATGAGTTATGTCCGGGTAATCACAAATATAGCTAAACGTGAAACAAAACATAAAGATGTAACAAACGCAAACATCACATAACTCATGTAGAACTGTAACTATCAGTATGACATCTTCAAAGAAAAGTATAAAGCGGAGAACACCGCTCAGGGTTGAATAAATCAAAATAAATAGACCAAACGATTCCTCCCATACGGGGAGCGTGGGGTCAGATGTGTCATTTATAGGGTTGCCATTTGGTACTTTAGACATTTATATATTTCTCAGTTTACTTATCTTAATTAATTTTTCAACACACTTGCTCAAAACGACGTTTTTATTCCAACGATTTTTGGCTCATAATCATAGATATTAAACACGCGTGCTTTTTCATTATATTATTGCACTAGTGCTTTTAATTTATTAACCCGACCAATTTACATTTGTACCCTAGTAACAAGTCGTAAGTAAGAAGAAGAAGCGATTTAATTTAGTCGGGTTATACAATACTTTTATTTTAGCAACAAACAGTATTTATGCGAAAAATAACAGTATCTACATATTTATTTCAATAAATGGTAAAACCAGATTTATTACTAAAAAATAGCTCAAATTCATTTAACATTTTCTGTGATTTGTGTTTTAAACACGAATTATTACATTTTTAATCTTGGCTTTTGGGCGATCTAGTTCGCGCCTAAGCCTAGCGCGCATCGGTATCGCGGCAGGAAAAAAAAAACAACGCGCCATATTTCGTAAATAATAATTGTCGGCTGTGACGAAGTTTGGATTAATTATGAAGTTTAATATTAATGAAAATGTCTACTTCAAGTGAAGAAAATGAAGAAAACCTATTATTAACTCCGCCTGACATACGTAACAAGGCGAAAAACGCGTACGAAAGTCTTTGCCATCAAAATCGAGTGAAATGTATTTTTACTGTTTTAATAATTAAAAACTTAGTAAATGAAGAGTCTTGTTTTTTCCTCGCAAGTGTGTTGAAAAACTTTGTATGAAACACGTGTGCCTATGACCATTATATACGCGGCTTTCTTATGGCGCACTCGCTTTCGCTCGTGCGCACACAATATCGCCTTGTATAATGGTCAACTTAGCACACTTGTATCATAATGTACTATTATAATTCGATTGATTATCTTTCTTTATAACAAACGATAAAAAATAAAACTAATACATGCAAGATACAAAATACCTATTTAACTTAAAACCTACCTATTCATAAACGACACTATTTCCTTGCAGCAAGGAGGCTATGATGCTGGCTGCGTTGCCGCGTTGGATAGCTAACATAAAAAAAACCTATTCAATTTATAACCTACCTATTCAAAAGCGACACCATTTCCTTGTGGAAAGAAGGCTATGATGTTGACTGCGTTGCCGCGTTGGATAGCTATGCTAATCCTTTGAGCTAGGAACCTGACAACTTTATTTTTATAATTGTCAGATTACCCTAGTTGTGAGTTAAATAACCATTTCTTTCTTTGTCAATATACTAAAGGAACCAAGAGAGACATAATGGTAATTTAATCCAGAACATAGCTAATGCTGACAATTGGGGCTTAAAAAGCTAACTTCTTATTTATGCGTTAAAATGCATTTTGAACATAGTTTTTCGATACTGTCTGTTACCTAAACGTAAAATTTCAAGGCAATTATAATTAAATTTAAAGTAACAACTTTGCGAGTGGCAGCCCTAGCCATAGAGCCTTACCGATGACATGTTTATGCGCCCGCGTCGCTTAATGGCCGCGCCCGCGACTCGAGAGCGCCACAAAAAAAATACCAACATTTTAAGCTCTGGGTGAAGTAGCCATACTCAGGAACGAGAATATATATGTGATTGGTTTTTAAAAGAAGTGTAGTTGAATAGAAGTTGATATTTTTTGTGTATGTTGATCTAGTGATGCTTCCAAACACAAGTGCTCAATTTCGCAAGTGTATGTATGTGTGTATGTTAGTCCATCCACCGGTTTCTCGAAAACGAGAAGTAATAGCGAAATTGTTCTTAGTTCGTTTTGATATATTTTTACTTAGGGTATAGAGTAAGTTTCATCAAAATCGGTTCTGTTCTTTTTGAGATATGGATAATACCTGAAACTCATGAAATAAAAAATATAGCCGTCTTCAAAACAATTGATCAAAGCTTTAAATAAATTCATTTGGAGTCGTCGCATGATGTGCGTAGACTGTTGGTATACGGAAGATTGAGATCACGTTGAGAGAAATTTTTTTTGAAGGCGGTTTAATTTTATTTTAGTTTAAATTTCTGCATTATTATTTTACGACCTCCGTGGTGTAGTGGCTAAACACGCTGGTTTCAAGGCGTCACCGCTCCGAGGTCCCGGGTTCGATTCTCGGTCGGGTCAATATAGAAAAAAAAACTAAATTGTCTCGGGTCTAGGTGTTTTGGTACCACTGTTGTGTCTGATTTCTATAACACAAGTGCATTAGCTACTTACTTTGGGATCAGAGCAATGTATGTGATTGGTGTCCAATCTATACTTAATATTATAAAGCTGAAGAGTTTGTTTGTTTGTTTGTTTGTTTGAACGCGCTAATCTCAAAAACTACTGGCCCGATTTGAAAAATTATTTTTACGTTGGATAGTCCATTTATCGAGGAAGGCTTTAGGCTATATAGCATAAAGATACGACTCATAAGACCACAGCAGAAATGAAAAATGTTGCGAAAACGGGAGAAAAATATTCCTTTTGAGAGCTTCCGCTGCATACGCTGCGGAAACCGCTTAAGTTACACAAAAATCATGTATGACAGGATTGTTCAGCATCAAGAGTTCTATAATAAAGTCCGCGACAGCATATGTCTATCTTTTATGGTTTACTTACTACAACCTTTTTTATGTTAATAAATTTGTAAAAAAATAATGCATCATTTTTAGAGGTGTATTATACACACAGGTTGTTAGGGTCCTAAGACTAGTAGGTGTATAAAATGATGAAAGCGGACTGTAAATTTATAGGTTTATTGCTAGTAAATGTATCGCGCCTATATGGGAAGAACGCGTCCGGTGCCGCTGAAGATCGTGAGAGTGAGTGGCCGACGGAGCACCTACGACTGTGCTCGCGCCGCTGGTGCGCACGACGAGGGCCGAAGAGTCCCGATGTTTCACGATGCCAACATACTCCCCGGGTTGAAGGGTGAAGGTCTTCAATCAAGTGGAAGAGGGCAGATGCAATTGAACGCCCGCCGAATCGTCCCTTTCTTCGTTTTCAGCTCCGCCACCCTCGTGACGCCATCGACGCCTGGGTAAGTCTTCACGACCCGGCCCAGAGACCAGAGCAGCCGTGGGGTTTTCTCCTTGATGAGGACCAGTTGCCCTGGCTTGACCTCGCCTGTGGATGTGACCCATTTGGTTTTTGTCTGAAGCAGAGAAACATATTCTATGTTAAACCGCTGCCAAAAGTGCTGTTGGACGTGCTGTATACGTCGCCACCGGTTTAGCCTGGTGATGTTGACGTCAGCCACCTGTGATGAGTACGGTACAGTTAAGAGTGGTCGTCCAATCAAGAAATGAGAAGGTGAAAGAGCAGAGAAGTCATTAGGATCTGAAGAAATAGGAGTAAGAGGGCGCGAGTTAAGAATTGCTTCGATTTGGCATAAACATGTAGACATTTCTTCATAAGTGAAATTAGTTAATTGTAAAAGCCTTTTAAGATGAAATTTAGATGATTTTACGGAAATGAAATGAAATGAAATGAAATGAATGTTTATTTGCGTTTGGAAAAGGGTACATTTAGTTGGTTATTATTTCATTTAGTTCAGCTTTTCCAGCCATCTATGAATAGCATGCAAATACATATTTTTTGTTATAACAAAGTGACTGTAACTACATTAAATCATTAAATTCAAACAAATTAAAAATAATTATTGGAATGTCAGTGTAAACACATTACAAATTGGAAATAATAATTGTCACATAAAATAATTAAAGTCATAGCAGCTTCGGCCAAAGAATTAAAATGAGGCGAGTGCGCAGGAGTAAAAATAAACTGAATGCCCTCCTGCGCCATCTCTGATGCAACGTCTGAACTACGTAGGAACCTTTGCATTTCATTAGATGCGCCGACAAAGTTGGTTCCGTTATCGGACGTGATACTTCGAGGTTTACCTCGGCGCGCCACGAACCGATTTAGAGCAGCCATGTAAGCCTCGGTGGTAAGGTCAGTAACAAGCTCCAAGTGAACAGCTTTAACTGCAGAACACACAAAAATGCACAAATAAGATTTAAGTAATTTACAACCTCGTCCCTTTCGGTCGGCTATCAATACTGGGCCGGCATAGTCTACATGACAGTTATGGAAAGGAAAATCTAACTGTGTTCTATTACGAGGGAGCTGTCCCATGACTGGTTGTACATTTTGAGCTTTGTGTCTGTAACAAATAACACATTTGTTTACGATTAATTTAGATAAGTTTTTGCCTTTAAGAGGCCAGTAGGTTTGACGAATGCTTGCCAATAATAATTGAGGGCCGGCATGTAAAAGTTTAATGTGTTGTATTTGAAATATAAGTTTGGTTAAGAAATGTGAACCACAAAGCAAAATAGGATGTTTTGTGTTAAAATCGTAAGGAGAATTATCAAGCCTTCCCCTCACGCGAATTAGGCCATTATTATCTAAGAATGGCGATAAAGAAATCAGCCTATTTTTACGAGGCATTGTTTTTCTAGATTTAAGTAGTTGATATTCTACAGGAAAGATTTGAAGTTGAGCACAACGTAAGATTAAATTATGTGAGTTTTGAAGTTCAATTAAAGATAGATTGCCACACAATTTATTTTTATTGTTTTTAAGATTGTGAACAAATCTGCACATAAATGCTACTACTCGTTGCAATTTAGAAAAACTTGAATATTTAGTTATTAAATTTTGAATAATTGAAATGTTAATGGGTGTAACAAAGGCGGGCCTATCAGAATTATCATCACTATCATTAGTGCTAATGACGTGAGACACTACTTCCGGTAACTCGCGCTTCACGATATTGGGCATCGTGGGCCATTCATTTTCACATTTGAGTAAAAATGAAGGTCCTCTCCACCACAGAGCAGTATCGCCAATGACATCAGCTCGTAAGCCTCGTGAAACGAGATCGGCGGGGTTGTCCTTCGACGGCACGTAGCCCCAGGTATGGCCACAAGTAGTCTCTTGTATTTCGTTGACTCTGTTTCGCACAAAAGGTTTCAATTGAGTAGGATTGGTTGACAGCCAACCTAGTACTATAGTGGAGTCGCACCAAAACCTACATTTGTCTATGTGCAATGAAAGCGAGTCCACCACCTTGGTACACAGTCTTGCACCCAACAACGCACCACAAAGTTCAAGTCGCGGAATAGTAGTCGGCTTAAGCGGCGCAATTCGATTTTTGGATGCAACGAGTTGAACGTGAGTATTACCTGACTCGCTACAAGATCGAATATAAATGCAGGCCCCGTAGGCCTTTTCAGATGCGTCAGTGAATACGTGGACTTCATAAGAAGTGGAATCAGCGAAAGAAATCCATCTTGGTATATTTAATTTATTAAGATGAGATAAAGCGTGCTCAAATAAAGACCATAAATCCCTTATCTCGGTGGAGACCGTGTCGTCCCAGTCGTATTTGTCAAGCCACAAACGCTGCATAATTATTTTGGCCTCGACGACGCACGGGCCCACTAATCCTAAAGGATCGAAGATTTGGCTGATGACAGACAGAACGTGACGTTTAGTGACTATTTCACACGGTTCTATATTAATAGAAAAGGTAAGCATATCGGTGATTGCGTCCAAAATTCTAAATTCCTGATGTATGCGGATGATACAAAGATTTACATGCCGGTTAGTAACACCTCTGATTGCTTGAGATTGCAGGAAGATTTAAACTCTCTTTCTGCTTATTACTTTAAAAATCGTATAGGGGTGAATGTCAATAAGTGTTCAATCGTCAGTTTTACGCGTAAGAAAAAAGTTATTAGGTTTGAATACAAATTGAATGAAAGAATATTAAAACGAGAATTATTAATACGAGATTTAGGTGTACTTTTAGACTCAAAATTAATGTTTTCCGAACACATTTCAACAATAATTAATAAGGCTTATATGAACTTGGGATTCATACTACGTGTAACCCAACCATTCTCTGATGTCCATTGTGTTAAAATTTTATATTATTCCTACGTACGTAGTATTCTTGAATACTGTAGTAACATATGGTCCCCACAATATATTACGTATAAACAAAATCTAGAAAAAATTCAAGCATTATTCGTCAAACATTTAAATTACCGCTCATTTAAATCATTCGAAAATTATGATGATGCATGCAATTTTCATGGAATCTCTACCCTTGAGCATAGACGGACGCTTATTGATATGTCTTTCTTGTTTGATATCTGTAATGGGGAGATCGACTCGGTAAGGTTATCAAATTCATTTTTGAAGTTATTTGCTCCAGTCACCCGCACTAGACACGCGGCCTCATCCTTGTTTCATACACCATTTTCACGGACCAACTATGCACGTAACTCTGTAGTATCCCGAACTCTTAATACGTATAATAAGCTTTTCTCCTCGGTGGACGTGTTCCACCTATCGAAGGCAGCGTTCAAAACAAGTGTAATAAGAGTACTTGAGCCACTCTCTCGTTGTGAAAAATAAATTGTAATTCGTGTGTTAAATCTATTAGTTTAAACAGTTGTACTTAACTTTAAATATAATTCATATATAAACAATAAATAAATATATATAAACACATATCTCTATTTAATATAAATATTGAATTTTTGAGTATTATTGGCGGGTCACATTATATCACTTGTAGTTTGTGTCAAGTCAAACCGTGTCAACTTTGATAATTTCTTGCAATATGTATATAAAGTAAATTCATTATTGGCTGTAAGTTTAGAACGTAAGATAAGCTAAGTTTTTGGAATAAGAGCTGTGAATTTTATAACAATAAAAAAAAAAAAAAAAAAAAAATCGGTGTCACATAGCCAGTGTAGACCCAATGTTTTTGATTGAGCATTGCCTTGACCTTGCTCTGAAAAGTCTAACGAACTAGTAGGGTCACCATGCGGTGTACCATTAATTTGGGACAAAATTTCAGGACAATTAGATTTCCATTTACGAAGATGGAATTGGGCTGAAGCTAAGACAGATGCAACCTGATTCGAAACCTGTACGATTTCAGCAATAGTTCCATTGGAATGCAAAAAATCGTCAACGTAAAGTCACGTTGTATGGCTGACTTGACCCTAGTGTCTCTAATGTTATCAGCCAAGCTAGTTAGGCATTTGGTTGCCAAATAAGGGGCAGAAGAAGTGCCATATGTCACTGTATTTAAGGTGTACGTTTTAAGAGGTTCATTTGTGTCGAACCGAAAAATGATTTTTAGTAAGGGCCTCTGAATGGGATTTATTTCTATTGCTCTGTACATTTTTTCAACGTCACCTGAAACGACGTATTTATGTTGGCGAAAGCGTATCAAAATAGAAAATAAATCATCTTGAACGACAGGGCCGACCATTTGAAGGTCATTAAGAGACACTCCTGAAGAGGTGGCTGCCGAAGCGTCGAACACCACGCGAAGCTTTGTAGTGGAGCTAGACTCATTAATGACTCCGTGGTGTGGAATAAAATAAGTTCCATTCGGGCTGTTAGGTACAGCCGTGCAGTCTTTGTCTAACGACATATGGCCTAGTGACTCATACTCGTGCATAAAGTCACAGTACGTGTCCTTGAAAATGGGATCACGGCGAAAACGTCGTTCTAACGACAAGAACCTAGTTTTAGCGTTTTCATAAGAGTGACCTAATAAACTTGGATCCTGTTTTAAGGGCATGGAGACAACGAAACGACCGTCGTCCTTGCGAAAGGTAGTTTCCAAGAAATTTTTCTCACAAGATTTCTCCTCAAGTGACAGAAAATGCTTAGGGGGAACATGATCGAGCTCCCAAAATTGAGAAAGATCGGGTGTGGGATTTAGGCTAGTGAAATTGCAAAATAAAAGAGGAGTGTTCTCCTTGTGGCATGGTACACTGCCTGATACCAGCCATCCAAATTTAGTTTCACATAATTTTGGAAGTTTTTTACCTAAATCAATTGAATTGCGTCCTAAAGCGTTCCAAAAGACTTCCGCGCCTACCAGGATGTCTATGACCGACGGAATGTTGAAATTCGGGTCAGCTAACGTAAGTCCTGGGGGAATAGGAACGTGACTAATGTCTACGTAAGAAGTAGGCAATACTTTAGTGATCTCAGGTAAGATATGACATTCAATATCTATATTGTAAGCACAGCATAAAGACTCGATTGTTAGGTGGCAAGACTGTGTACATGAAGAGATATGACTGTTGATACCTGTGACCATGGTGCTCGTACCGTGTCGTGACAAACCCAGCTTGTCACAGAGGCCTTGCGTAATGAAGTTGGCTGTACTACCGTTGTCGAGAAGTAGCCGCGCAGTGTACTTCTTGCCCGACGAACTCACGACGCTCACCAGAGCCGTGGATAGTAAAATATGCGAAGAAGTAGCAAGCTGCAACGATGTAGCTGAAAGACTGATATTTTCAACTTCAGAGGGCAAAGGATTAACAATAGGTTTTGAATTCGATGACTCTAAGTGCAAAAGAGTATTGTGTTTTATTTTGCAATACTTGCAATGTGTGAGTTTGCATTGCTTATCATTATGACCTGGGCGTAAACAATTAAGGCAAACATTGTAATCCTTTGCTTTTTGTATGCGATTTTCAATTGGCAATGCTCGAAATGATTGACAAGAAAATAATGAATGTGGCTGGGAGCAAAGTAAGCATTTTAACGAGTTAGGTTTATTAATATTGCGTGACTTTTGATTATTTTGATTGCTATTTTTTTATTTTGTGAATCGTTTTGTGAATGACTATTATTTAAGGCCACTATTATATTATTATTTGATTTTTTATGATTAGTTTCCAATGATTCCAATAAGTCTGCTTTTCTACCTACAAAGGTGCAAAATAGAGATAAAGTGGGGTTAGT
Organism: Pyrausta purpuralis; assembly: GCA_963924145.1. Lineage (NCBI taxonomy): Eukaryota > Metazoa > Arthropoda > Insecta > Lepidoptera > Crambidae > Pyrausta > Pyrausta purpuralis. Next base: position 19,993,483 of record OZ001667.1, on the reverse strand, counting down.
AGACAACTCATTGCGATACTCTTCCCAGTGACGGTTTGTTGTTATGCCCAACTTTTTGGCTAGAATGAAGATGAGAAGGGTATCCCAATGTTCGGTAGGTTGTTTAAGTGTTGTAAGTGCCCTAATGTTTTTATTAATCACATCAACAAGGTTGCGAAGAGAGGTGCTGGACTCCCTTAGCACGGGCTCAACATCAAATAATGCCTGCAAATGGTTGTCAATTAAAAGACGATTGTTATTGAAACGCTCGCATAATAAGTCCCACGCTATGTTATAATTCTCCCCAATAAAATCAATATTTTTAATTATTAAGGCTGCATTACCGTGTAGGGAAGCTCGCAAGTAATGAAATTTATTTATGTTATCAATACTACTATTGTTGTGAATTAATGAAATAAATGTATCTCTAAATTCGAGCCAGCATTGATAGTTCCCATCGAAACTAGGCAGACTGATCTGAGGTAATCGAACGAAATTCTGATTAGGTGCATTAGTGTGATTGGAGTGAGTTACTGAACCTTTTGCGGAAATCCCAAGCAGAGATCGTGCGAGGGCTACCAGGCTGAAGTACTGCTGCTCGAACTCCTCGCGCTCCAAGGTCACGGCCTCGGATTGCTCGGCAAGGATCTCGATTTCTCCCTGTAATGCATCAAATTCTGTGTACATAAGATCGAATTTGTAAAAGCGTTCCTCAAGCTCTAAACGTTGCACCTGAGAAAGCTCAGAACCATTATTTATTAAGTTAAGAAATTTGGCAAAGTTTGTAAGTTTCGTTTTTAAAGTGCCTCGTTTCATGACTAAAGTTTTCATGTCAGCCATTTTGATGAAGTTAGCAAATATTTGAAATTAAAGAATGTGCAATGAAAGAAGGATTTATCACTCGTGAAATGATGCGAATAGCACGATAAACAGCTAATTGAGGTATGCAGAAGGGATAAGAAGGCTCGTTATCGATCGAACCGTTCGTACCTACCATGCGGTCACGGTCAAGGACCTCGTGCGTGTGCGCAACACATGCAAAAAAATGATAGGCAGATAAAACTAACAATGCGTAATAGGCAATTAAAGAGACAATGGAGAAGTAATAAAAGCTTGCGATGAATGTAGAAGTGATTTATGAAGGTTAAAAAGGCTAAAACATAAAAAGGGCAATATTTACGATTGGAAAGCAATTAATTGGAACGACTCACGCAAAAATTGTACTATACTCCCCAACAGAAGGTGACATCAGGCTCTGGATCCTCTTCAAGACGGCTAAGGTGGCAGCGATTCCACGTGGCCCGGACAAAGTCCACGGACCCACGCACGACGTGGTTTCTTGCGGTATTTGGCACGGAAATATGCGCAATCACAGCGATAAAGACGGCGAATGGACCATTTGTTAGGGTCCTAAGACTAGTAGGTGTATAAAATGATGAAAGCGGACTGTAAATTTATAGGTTTATTGCTAGTAAATGTATCGCGCCTATATGGGAAGAACGCGTCCGGTGCCGCTGAAGATCGTGAGAGTGAGTGGCCGACGGAGCACCTACGACTGTGCTCGCGCCGCTGGTGCGCACGACGAGGGCCGAAGAGTCCCGATGTTTCACGATGCCAACACAGGTATTTATTCTTATCAAAATAAATACATTCATCATCACGAGCATTTCATTTAGAACAAAGTTGCGCTTTATATCACTTGATTCCAATAAATATCTTAGGAGCTATCACAGTTTTAACATAACTCCGCACCAAAATAATGTTCGCAGCTTAAGTACAACGTGCGCTTGCGCTTATCTATACTTATATTATAAAGCTGAAGAGTTTGTTTGTTTGTTTGTTTGTTTGTTTGTTTGAACGCGCTAATCTCAAAAACTACTGGCCCGATTTGAAAAATTATTTTTACGTTGGATAGTCCATTTATCGAGGAAGGCTTTAGGCTATATAACATAAAGATACGACTCATAAGACCACAGCAGAAATGAAAAATGTTGCGAAAACGGGAGAAAGATATTCCTTTTGAGAGCTTCCGTTGCATACGCTGCGGAAACCGCTTAAGTTACACAAAAATCATGTATGACAGGATTGTTCAGCATTAAGAGTTCTACTATTAAGTCCGCGACAGCATATGTCTATCTTTTATGGTTGACTTACTACAACCTTTTTTATGTTAATAAATTTGTAAAAAAATAATGCATTATTTTTAGAGTTGTATTATACACACAGGTATTAATTCTTATCAAAATAAATACATTCATCATCACGAGGATTTCATTTAGAACCAAGTTGCCCTCTATATCATTTGAATTCAATAAATATCTTAGGAGCTATCACAGTTTTAACATAACTCCGCACCAAAATAATGTTCGCAGCTTAAGTACAACGTGCGCTTGCGCTAATATATTATAAAGCTGAAGAGTTTGTTTGTTTGAACGCGCTTATCTCAGGAACTGTTGGACCGATTTGAAAAAATATTTCTGTGTTGGATAGCTTATTTATTGAGAAAGGCTTTAGGATATTAAACATCACGCTGCGACGGGAGGGGAGGGAGCAAACTCAAAACGCGCGGACGAAGTCGCGGGGGACCGCTAGTTTACAATAAATACAATATGATCTAATAAAATATTACACATACATAATGCAAGCTATAAAATAAATACATATACTTGTACATACTATAATAATTATATACTATGACGATGTCTTAGAAGTTTATAGATTACGCTTTGTTGATGCTTCCGGTATACATATTTATATCAGAACAATGTATGTGACGCTGTCCAGTGTTAATAAAAACCGGCCAAGTGCGAGTCGGACTCGAGCATAAAGGGATCCGTACCATTGACTTGGTAACCTTTCACCTTTTTTATATGTTATATCATATAAAAAAGGCGAAGAATCGCGTTTGTTGTTTTGGAGCCATATTTACTTTTTATTTTATTTTGTTGTTATAGCGGCAATAGAAATACACAATTTGTGAAAATTTTAACTGTCTAGCTATCGCCGTTTTTCAGATAAAGCTCGGTGACAGACAGAAGAAGTCATAGTAATCGTCTCGTTTTTGTCTTAAGAACTAACTGCAAATTCATAAGCGTTTTGCAGCTTAAACTATTTTTAAGGCTCGCTAAGCGTAAAAACACGTAGTTACGTTTAAACAACTAGTTAACTCTTATGACAATAGATTCCATTTCTAAGAGAAAAATGTTTCCTTATACCCATTATAATAGGATACAACTGCATTTATAACCCGCAGTTTGTATATTTAAATTCAATTTCATTTAAATTGTAATTCTTGTGTCGACAAATGCTTACCCGATACAAATGTAGTTCGAAGATTAAAAGGATGTTTTTGTGAGGAAATAATATGTGATATGATCATTAGAAAAGCCGAAACGGATCACCCGCCGGCAGGACAGTTTGTATGAAGCATTGTTCCTGAGACCGCGTTCCCATTATATCTCAACAATTTATTTATTTTACAACGAATTCACAAATCGGGGTAGGGGGAAGAGACAGCGAAAGAGACGGAAGACAGAAAAGAGACGGACAGAAGATTTTTACGCGGTTCTTAGAGAACTAACATTTGTTAACATAGACGTCGTTTTAGCCATGTTTGCCACTAAAGTTTCGTTGTTGAAATTTACATAAGGCATACTTTAAATGAAGAAGCAACCCTACTAATATAAATAAGATAAGATAAATCTTTATTTGCATTAAACATGGTAGTACAGATTGAGTTCTTACAGTTATAAATGGGCATTCATGTTTAATCGATCTATCTATAAGCAATAAGCAAATATTTGTCATTTAGTTTATTTGTTTTGTATATCTATAAGCAAATATTTGTCATCGTCATGCGAACAAATTAAACAATAAAATCAATTACTTAAAAAAAATACAACTATCATTCGTTGTATGACTCATTTAAAAATTATATCAACTGGTAAGTAATAAATCCTAGCAACGAAACCCTAGTATGAGTCAATTGAAGCCTAAAACCGTCTCGTCGAACCATGGGAACGCGCACTCTGACTCCCAATCGTCGTAACTAATATGTGTGACACTTAATACTTCCTCTGCCGAATAATGCCGCATAACAAGCCATTGCTTTGAGTTATCGCCCTTTTATTTATTCAAACGTTTTTTCGATCCTTTCGACCGCTGTCATGAACAAACCAAGCAGTAGGCCCGGTCCTTGCAACTGGTCGGTTAGATGAGAGCCATTCGAATCACACTTTTTAAAGTACACTTGCATTTATGTTTCTTTTCATTGATCTTTTTTTTATTAATTATCTTTATTTTGAAATTGCGTTGTATTTTTCGTCTTTAACATGAATTTTAAACACAAATATTATTCCTGTACCTAGTGTATTATAAATATTATACAGATATTTAAGTTTGTCTTGAAACAATCTACGCCTAAGGTTGGAGAGCAATCAGATGAAATATCATCGTTTATTTTCCAAAAAACATAGTTATATGCAGGTGTTAATAACATTGGAAATTATTGCACTCACGTTTTATTTTTTTATATAGGATGCATTATAAATATTAATGTTGCATCCTATGGATTTTATTTTATGTCAATTTAATAACTAATAATAATAATGAATGTTAAGATTTACCAGAGTGAATAGCTTTTTTTTTCTTGGCGATTAAACCTTCTGCTTCTATCTACTTTATGGTCGCTCCCGAGATTTATTATTTTCCTCAGCGAGAGTTGATGTACGATATCATAATTAACAAACACAATAGATGAAGGGTGTATATTGAATTTAATACGCCGGTTATGGGCCCAAATTATGATTATTATTGCATGCAGACAGATAAAACGCTTTTTATTATGTATATTAAAAAGAAATCATAGTTTTGTAAGCAGATTTGAGTTGTTAAGTTCAATATAGTTTCAAATTGTTATGTATCATTAAATATTCAATATAATTTGTCTAAAATTATGGTAACCTATCATTTTGCTAAATAATGTAGAAAGAATGTGCATACTTAATTTAAAACTACTTAGTACTTACAAAAAGGCTGGTTGAATTAACTAATGATGTCACATTACATTTCTAAGCAAAATGACGTGCATGCAGGATTTTTAGGTACGCAAAAAATTTGATCTAGGAGTCATAATTACGCGTATCCATTTGGTATTCTGTTAACACAGAGAAACGCATTAAAAATCCTCGTATTAAATTTTACAAACAGATAAATACTGTTAGTCCTTACACACGATCAAATTGCAATTTAAATACTGATTTATTATCCATCTTTTTCGCTCTCATCTTGGTATGCATTCAAGAGCACACACTTACTAAATAAATAAAATCCTAAAGTGCTAAATGATTTTATCTGCTGCTATATAAATTTATGCATAGAAAATTTTATTTTATATGATATTATTATCGAATGTGACAGTTAATTTTTTGGCACAGACAGACTCTACCAAGTAATAAGTCCTCACTATAAAATCTCATAGGTATCATATCTTCCTACACTTGTTTTTTTTTTCGGTTAGTTTTTTTCAACCTATCTGTTCGCAGGCGTCCTAAGCAACGATTGTGCAACTCAGTCACGTCGTGGTCAATTTGTTAGTGTGTTCGGGCCTTATACGAAAATTTTAACAAGCTCCTGTGATAGAATTTCCGAAAGAACATCCCACACGAAAATAATCTTTTGGATTTGTTATGATGGGAAATTGGCTCTAAACCTTATTACATTATTAAATTAATTTTGTTTCATATTGTTTTTCGGTTTTGTTTTTTTAAGGGATTTAATGTATGTATTTCATTGTATTCAACTAACAAAGATAAGTCATTGTTACTTGCAATGAATAAATTTCATTCATTCATTACATTGGATGAGTGCTCACTGAGCAAAGAATATCAAACTAATAGCTTTTATCAATAAACAAGACAAATTTCATTTTTTTCGTTATATGTACTCGTATTATGCAGTAGAGATTTTATTGTGATTACATCATTAATGAATGATATTCGTTTTGTAAGTTTAGATGGACGTTCAAACTAATTTGTAACAAGTATGTACGTCGCGTTTATTGCTTGCACATAACATATCACCAATGATAGAAAAATTAAACCGACGAAGTGCGAGTCGGACCCGCGCTCTGAGGGTTCCGTGCCACTCATTAACTGAATTCGGGTCAACTTACTTCCTCCTGGCAAAAATATCATAATATTTTTGACAGCAAAGATAACATTGTTCTTCACAGTGTTTGTTTAGAAGACAAAGTTATATTTGCAATTATATGAATTTAAAAAAAATGCGATTGATGAAAATGTGCCATGTCTCATGTCAAACTTATTGTCGTTGAAAGTGTTTGTTAAGGTCTAAATTATGTATTTTTCAAAAAAAATATTTCTTAGTTCAATGATTATGGGGGGGGGGGGGGGGGCATTTTACCGATTTAGAAGCGTCTATCTCTAACAAGACATACCTACCTACTAAGTTTCAGCTGTGTGCTGCTAATAGTTTCAGAATAAAGTGAATATGAACGGACAGAAAGACTTGACGAAATTATGAGGGTTCCGTTCTTTCCCATTCGGCTACGGAACTCTAAAAACGCTAGTGCGAAGTAAGATACCATTATTCAAAATGCCTAGGCCTAAAGCCTAGGTTCATAAAACTGAAGCATGTTTACACTTCAAGGTGAGTGTATTTGTTTTGAATTCTCCTCTTTATTTGTTTGCGTAACCTTACCTTTATTTCCGACGTGTCACACAAACAAATTGATTATCTTTTTAATTACATTCAATCACTTGTGCCTGATATGAACGACAGAAGAGAGTTATCGTGTGTTTTTATCGTGTTTTATTTGATTGGTAAGTTTTTTACGCACTTGGTTCGTTTTACCATGTAAAATCATACCCAACTTGTGTCATGCAATAAATCTGAATCTAAATCTGAGTTTGAATCTAAAGATAATATTGATTATGGATTATTAATACGTTTACATGTATGATACGCGATACGCGTTTTCAAAAAAGCTAGATTTTTTATGCCTGGATCTTGGTATTTTGGCTTCAAACGTCTTCAAACGAATTATATACAGAACCCATATGGATAATTGTTTGATTGTTTCTATAGTTGAGATAAATTATGCCAGAATGACCGCTTTAAGCAAATTGCTGTCAATTCCTGACATGTTATTTTTTCTGTCCAATAACATTTTATTTACGTACTTTAATAACTTGTAAAAAACCTTTTTTGACTTGTAACATCGTGATTGTATTAAATTTGACTGAATAATATAATTATGTACCTGACTAAGATTCAGTGCTTTTAGCTAAATTTGTTTAATTTGTTTACATTTTTGATTTATTGAATTTGAAATGTTATCATACTAATTTAATATAAATGACTGCACAATGACAAAACACTTGCACATCGACAGATCGATAAAACATGCACGCTCTCACCTTATAATTTAAGTAAAAACTTTATAATGTACCTAGTTTTTAAGTCAATAAATAATATTATATTCTATTCTATTTATATCTAAATAAATATTGGCAAAGCTACTTCTGGTTGTAAGACGCGATTTGCTTTGTTTTTTTTCGTATTTGCACCAAAATTGACTACTATAACTATTAATTTCTTGACACATTTTATTTATTTATTTATTTAAACTTTATTGCACTGTAAAATGTACAATTGGCGGACTTAATGCCTAATGGCATTCTCTACCAGTCAACCACCTGGTAATGCAGAGAATTTAATTAGTGGCGGAATATTAATAATTTTACATACATCACTTTTAAAATATGAGATATGAATGACCTATCGAAATTTTACATTTTCTGCAAACATATTTTTAACTGTTTTTACTTTATCTGGACTAATATTATAGGCTAAGGAGTTTTTTTGTTTTTTTGAACGCACTAATCTCAAGAACTACTAATACTGGACCGATTTCTTTTTTTTTGTTGTGTTGAATAGCTAGGCTAAACATTCTGCTGCGACAGGAATGGAGAGAGCAAATCCAAAACCGCGAATGCAGTCGTGGGGGACCGCTAGTGTAAAATAAAGATGTATCTATGATTTTCGTTTTTCTTAATACAGGCTGTTCACTGCCGGTGCAGGCTGTAAAATCTCCGGCATGCGAGGAAGCACTAGTGGAGCACCTTCACGAAGGAAACATCGGACAAGTGGAGCACTTTCCTTGGCTAGGGGTGCTCCGGGTGCACTTGCGTAAGAGCAGTCACTGCAAACCCAAAAATACGGTTACGATAAACAAACGACGAAAACAAACATACTTTTAATTGAAACAAACACACTTGAATTAAAAGTATAATATACTTCTCACTTGAATCATTAGGCACCACGAAAAAGATATTATCTAAAAGTGTCAATTTCACTGAAACCGATTCAAATCAAATACAAGAGCTGAGAGGCAAAATTAGTTTACTTTGTTCAAAATACGAAATTTTCAAAATGAATTTGACAATACTTTACTAGAAAATAATAAGCTCAACCAACAGATAAATAAATTGACGAAAGAAAATGAAACGTCAAAATCCCTATGTCGGTCGCCACTGAGCAACATGGAGCTAACTCGCGACAGCTCTAAAAAACCAATGCAGTGCCGAAGGCGACCTGAAGCTGCCATTCCCTTTAATGATTTTGATAAATCTCCAGTACACAAGAAATCACCTCAACTTGTGCGTGTGTGTGGTGTGTGTGTGTGGTGTTTTTGTGAAAATGCAATACGAATTTCAATAGCTAATGCTTAAACTATTTTCTACAGATGAGCCAACAGGGGAACTTAAAATAGCCGTGACCGGTCTCGTACTTGTCAAAAGCTCTTATGCCATCGCGAACGCTGATGACATTTCCAAGATACCCAAGATTCTGTTCCAGTAAGTGACATTTCATTTCCATTACATGAAGACTTACACGAGTCAGCCCTCTGGCCTAAGTCAAAACTTACAGGCTTTTCAAAATAAATAGTTTTTTTTTATATATCTGACACTTGATTAAATAATAACGTGTCACGCATAATAAATAATTCTTAAGTGTCCAGAAAGTGTGGGAGGAGTATCGGCACGTTTGCTTAGCGGCGTTAGTAAGAGCGTTGAGCCGGTGTGCTAGAGTTTGGTGGTTCAAATCCATACCTGCCTGCACTAGTTTTCGCTTTGTCATTTAATCTTATATCAGCATAACTGAAATGTTTTGTTTCAACATTAACGGTGGTTTCTTAACCCGAATACTCTTCTAGGAGTGACAGCAAAGCGATGTTCATCCCGAAACGTGACGAGCCGTGGTTCACCAAGCCCAAAGACTACTTGATACACCCTGAATACGAATTCGCCACCTACAGTACTATCGCTTTGATCGAGCTGGAGCTTGAGCCGAAGCCTGAAGGTATCATTATCGTCATAATCAGGCACAGGACATACTAGGCCTCCACCATGGTATTTCATAGCGATTATTTACTAGCAGGTATTGTACTGTTGAAATTTACCTCCCCCACGATTTAAGTGATCAGTTACAATTGATCTTTCTTTAAGATGTATAAGGTCATCTGGTTTTAAGTCATAATATTTAAATGGCCGATTCAGCACAATAAATTCAACATTTTGTGTAGAAAACACTTTGGGTTTTCTTACGCTAGTTTTAGAGAAAATCAGTCAGAGACGTGTCATACTTTTCAGATTTTTATTTTTTGTTAATAAAGGTAAAAATTTGAGAAAAGGAAGGATTGGGCATTGAATTGAGAGAAAACAAATCAATGACGCACATATCTTTTCAAATTGTCAGGGTACTGTATTACAAAATTGATATTATCTTTGTTACAGCTAATAAAAAAAATATAATAACGACTATCATTAATTTTTGGAAAATAATGATGTCCTGTATTTATGATGTTAAACAAAGGCACAGTTAAAATATGATCACTTAAAATAACCTTATAGATGAATAGAATTGGCAGGACTCTCACTTAGATCGCTTTCACATTTAGGCGACTTAAGCAGCGTTACGGTCGCACAACATCTGTGCTGCTGATAATTTCATACATTATTGTTTTTTTGTATGGGCATTCGCTGCAGCCGCGCTGCTGTCGCTATTTTGTGAAGGCGCACTCATGCTATATGTTTACGCCATATCACATCCGTTTAAAATTCTAGAATGAGCAGAAATTTGAAATTTTACAAGTATGTTTTTGACGCTGCTATTCAGTAGACTGTGTTTATCTGTAATGTTTTTTTCAGTTCCTTTCAAGCCGGTATGCTGGCCGGCTCAATTCTTCAACACATCAAATCAACTATATGCTTTGGGCTACACGGATGGTAAGCGACACTTTAGATAGCACTGTGTCATATAGATTCGATTTTGGAATTTTTTTAACACTTGCAGTGTCATATTTTATATTCATAAAGATGAAATAACAAACCAAAAATTTGCGCACGGCCGGGACTCGAACCAGTAACTTCTTGGCTAATGGGCCAAATGCTCTACCAATTGAGCTACCGTGCTTTCTGTCCGACCTTGCGAAATTTGTATACTGTTGTTGTAATAAAATATGACACTGTCAGTGTTAAAAACATTCTAAACTATAAGATAGCGAAGCGTCATCAATTTCCAAGTTGAATTTATTCTGTAATGAGTAACTACTTGGCCCACTGTTGCAGACGGGTAGATGTATAAACAGATGGGTAGATGGCGCTAAACGTCACGCGTAATGACGTATCCATAAGAGACCACTAAAATTTCACAAAAATTTCGCAAGGTCGGACATACAGCACGGTAGCGCAATTGGTAGAGCGTTTAGCTCGGATAGCCAAGAAGTTGCTGGTTCGAGTTCCGCCCGTGCGCAAATTTTTGGTTTCTTATTTCATCCTTATAAATAGTATCGATTTTAATTACGTCAGATAGGACTTACCCGGCTGAGATGAGACCTATTTTTCTAACGTCAGATAGGGAATATAGTTAGCAATCAATCATGTTAATGTAATTTTAAAAGCGGTTGTTTTATACTTGTTTAGTTAAATAAGTCTTATCTGACGTTGGTAAAATCGACCATCGAATTGAATGCTGTCAAATAGGTGACGTCTTCAAATTTGGCGTTTTGTATCATATTCGACGAATATTCTTTAACTGACGTTAGTAAAATGGACTCTTAGTTATATACACATATTAACCTTGCAATTACATTATACATACGCACACACACACTCACACACACAAGTACACACGCGCACACAAACCTTGCGACACGTACAGATAGGCTGTCATTTAGGCCAGTTTTTTCTCCTTCTTTTTTTATTCTATTACCTATTCTGTTCTGCGTTAATGAATTATTTTTTTGTTTGCAATTTATGTATAAAATTATGTATACGAGTTTGTGAATAAATACTTTTTACTTTCGTTTCTTTCTTCTTCTCTCAAATAACTAATAAAATATTTTGGTTGCACTAAAAATGTTATCGTTACTTTAAATGTTTTAGATAATAAACTCCTGGAGAAAACGTTATATTCACTGCAATACGTAAAACCGTCCCTTTGCGATGAATTCTACAACAGAGTTGGAGTAAGTATATAGACTAATAAATCTGAAAGACGCGTCGAGTTCGTTTGTGACATGACAGAGATCGAATGAGTGTGACACGATAAAGTTGAGTTAGTGAATCAAAGTTCGACACTAAATCATGCTTAAGATTGAGAGAATTTAAGAAACAATTATATTTAACAAAAAAAAAAGACGACAGACGAACTCATAAAGATCGCAGGGTCATACTAGATGCAGAGCTCTCACAACTGGTCGCTGTGGTAAACCTTGAGGAAGGCCTATTTTCAAGAATGATGATGCGAGATCAAGTATCATGAAATTGAGATTGAATTAAACCTAGCCTACCTAATAATTTGCATGTCTTAGTTTTAATTTGAGGAATTATTTTTATGAATAAATGAATGACACCTAGCCTGAAAACAGGTGACTGAGCTGGACATTCAGCTATATTAAAATAATGACTAAATATTTTTTTTACTATTCGGTGATCCCTGAGTTTTTTGTTTCTGTGGAAATTGAGACTGTGAAAAGTCACGCAATATTCATAAAGTTAAAAATATGTTATGAACGTATTCATTCGGATCACCACACCACCATTCATTGTAACGACCACGGAGGTCGTCACAATGAAAACGTTGGTACGTAGTGGCTAAGCACGCTGGGTTTCAAGGCGTCGCCGCTCTGAGGTTTTGGATTTGATTCCCAGTCCGGTCAAGGTAGAAATCATATTTTTTATATTGGCTCGAGTCTGGGTGTTGTTGTACCACCGTTGTGTCTAATTTCCATAACACAAGTGCATTGGCTACTTACTTTGGGTTGAAAGCAATGTATGTGATTGGTGTCCAAAATGTATTTATTCATTTATTGAAAGTGGGGGCCTTTTGCATTGATAGGAATCGTGCTCCCCAGGAATCACCCTATTATGTTGTACACATTTGCAGTTTTCAGAGCCGAAGACCGCACCGACCCACGCCCGCTGCGGCTTCGCTTCCAACAATAAAGAAGACTGCTCCTGGGAGAATGGCATGGCGATGGCATCTAACGCAACTGGCGTTTGGACATTGGTAATAATGATAATTTATTTATTTATTTTATTCCGTATTGCACTGAAAACTAAAGTACAAATGGCGGACCTAATGCTTAAAGCAAACTCTACCAGTCAACCATTGGGTGAAGCAGAAACGATTAAGGCGTAAAATTACACATAAAAGCAAAAAAAAAAGTAATTAAAAATAAAGCAACTTGAATACATACAATTTTCCATACATAGGCTAACAGAGATTATATAATAGGGGAAACAGAGAAGGACAAACCTTATCAAACATCACGTGGTATTCTTACAAAGAAAAAGCTCACGAATAGACTTTTTGAACGAATACTTAGACGATGAAGTCTTGATGGTATCAGGCAGGGAGTTCCAGAGTCTTATTTATTCAACGAAATAGGCAAAAGGAGATGTCCCATACCAGGCCTGTACCATGTACGTAGTACCAAAAAATCGGTAAAAAATTGTTATTTCCATTAAAAATACAATAAAAATGTTTTAGTCCGTAGTTTAGTGGCTTAAAAATAAAATCAAACACCTTATTTCTTTGTAAAGATGGCAACTGTATTTTTTTCATTACTGGGATTTACATACCAGTAAAAAAAAACTGTCAATGTCAACTGTCATGATCAGTGCTGCTGCCCTAGGCATTGATTTTCATTCGTTCAGTTTGTTCGTTGCGTTTAAAGTGTTTTGAGTTCTTGCTTCTTTATAACAACCTCGCTTTCTTTTGGATTTGATAACTTTTGCTCCGTGACTTACTTGGCATTAATTGGACTGAGGTCAGTCCAATTAATGCCGGGTCAACAGATAGGGCAGGTACCTACCTGCCCTATCTGTTTTCTAGCTGTTGTCTGGCTTTTGTTGTAATGTATCACAGCTTGCTTGTTGCACTGCTGATTTCGTAGTGAAGTTGAATATTGTTCTCGCTGGCCTGCTTCGAGATCGGAAAGGTGTTAGGTAGGTAAAATATCATAGTATAGCAGCTGATCTAGAGCTGCATGACTTATTATTTGCCTATTGTTCTGATAAAAAAAATACTTTGTGAAATAAAATAAGTAGGTACTATCAAAAGTAAACTGACAGAAAAACGTCATTCAAGTGTCAAAGATGGCGTCCTCCGCTATATTGTACTGAGTTGCAATAATGTGGTTTATTTTATTGTTTAAGCCAAAAAACTAAGGCTCTCCATAGAAATTAGTCTTATTAAAACTGTACTACACATATTCGCCTATAATTAGGTATAGCGTACATGGACCTGGCCGAGGCTTCATACATTTTTGGGACATCTTTACGCGTTTGGTGGCATGGTTAGCTCTCCTGACTACTATCCCGCAAAGGGCAAATGTTTGTGTGATGAGCACGAACATTTTCACGAACGTTTGTTTTATATGTATTCAAGTATTCATTGAAGACGCCCCCGCCATACTCGTTGCTTGCTTTATGAAACCACGACTATTATATAATACTAGCGGACCCAGCGAACTTTGCTTCGCCCCTAGCACCGTCCCGCCCCGGCCCCGTCTCGCCCAGCCTCGTAATTTTAAAAGTTAAGAAAAACACTATAATTGATCAGTTATCGAGCGGGATGAAAAAATATCAAATTACTAAAATAACTATAAAATATAGGGGTTAGTGATAAAAATAAAGGGTTGTATGTATTTTTAATACCACATTATAAAAAATAAAAACAAAAAAATTCGCCAAAAACTTAAAAAAAATAATTAAAGGTGAACAACCCTTGGTCATCGAATTGCAAATCTAAGACCCCTTACACACTGCGACATTTAGCATCGATGCAGTCGCGATGCAGCATCGATGCAGTCGCTAACTGTCAACCCTTTCACACAATGCAGGAGCTGGAACTTGACAAATTATGAACTGAATTTTGGCGACTGCATCGATGCTAACACGCGACTGCATAGATGCCAAAAGAAGCAGTGTATAAGAGGTCAAATATAAGCTTTTCTCTAACTTGGTCTGTAAGTTGTGAATTTGGACCAGTACAATACAATTCACGATTTTTATTCATTTGTATGACCCCGTTTAAAAATAAAGTGGTATTTAGATAGGCTTCGGACTCCGCGGGCCAGGATGTTCTGCGCCGGCGCGTTTCATCGACATGTCGGAGTACTTCCCCTGGATAGAGTCCGCCACTGATTTGGAGGAAATGGGAGACTTCGACTACGCACAGAAGTCGGCGTTTGGTGCTGGCTTCAGGCGAAGCGGCAAGAAAAGTACGGAAGGTATGAATGATGTGTCACACCGCACCACTTAACAATCTTGTGTGTTTAAATGATAATGTATTTCTTATTTGCCACTTGGTAGAAAGGAGGAGCAAATTTACGCTGAACTGTAAACATTTTGTGAGAGTTTATTTAACACTATCGTGTGTGGTGGAACGATTAGCGGAATTACCTAAATATTATGTGGGAACCACATAAATTACAAAAAATATTTATATTCATAATATTTATTTCAACATATTTACAATATTGAACATATATATTTACATAATATTACACTAAACACTTACACTAAAATATTTATTAATAATATAAAGTAAAGTACATTTCAATATAACACACAATACATTCATACATCACACTTGCAAAACATAATTCACATAAAAACACTAAAACATTAATAAAATTAATTATACAAGCAAACCCGCGCGATACTCGTAGTATGCGGCGAGCGTTGTATACTGAAGCGCTATAGCTATGCGCGCGCACCGCGCACCGCTCGGAAGTTCGTTCGACTCCCGCGCGCTGCGAATGCTCGCCAGTCGAGAGAACATCGTCTGACGCATAACCCGTGCCCCTCGCCGCGCCGCCGATGCCTACGCGCTCGGTCACGTAATTAGAATCTTAACGTTTTATTGTGCGCGTTCATCTTCTTGTGTTTTGTGCTGTTGTACTGTGACTTTTACTGTGTAAATTCGTCTCTTTATGTACTCCTTTTTCATGTTCTGTGTTGTGTAAAATAAACAATAGGTATTAATAGTTATTTGGACTTGCTCACTTTAAAACCACACATACACAATTAACCGGAAGTGGCCCAAGCACTTCCATAATTATATGTTTCAGCTAATATAAAAACCTGAACATTAACCTTTTTGTCAAAAAAAATCTTCAGAATTTCATCCATTAACTTATCAAAATCAAACACGGCAAGCTTAGTTAAAGATGTATGAAAACGAATGAGACCAAATTGTGTTATTTCATTAAGGTTTACGGGTATGAAAACGTATCACACGCAAGCATATTTCAACTGAAAATGTAAGGAATTCCACTAATTTCACCTGCAAAACTGAAACTGTAACGTAATTTCACCTTCAGGCCTTCACACACGCACGCACGCACGCACGCACGCACGCACGCACGCACGCACACACGCACGCACGCACGCAGGCACGCATGCACGCACGCACGCACGCACGCACGCACGCACGCACGCACGCACGCACGCACGCACACACACACACACACACACACACACACACACACACACACACACACACACACACACACACACACACACACACACACACACACACACTTCATTGTCATCGATTCATTCATTACACATGGTTACAATGCATCCGTCGCAGTCCTGTAAGGAAAATCGGGTGCCCACGACACAAGTATTACCTAGTGTGGGGCCCACTGTTCATCGCTCCATTTATTGTTGTTGGCATAACGTGATTTGCATTGTGTAATATCAACATCTTCTATATAGCATGTTCTGCTACATGTAACAATAATTTTGCTGTCAATAAAAAATATTTGTATTTCTATTTTCAAGGTACGAAAGCTGCAAAAAAGGCTGAACCTGCGGACTCTACTTTTTTCCGGGAGCAGTATCCCGGTGTAGACCCAGGCCGGCCACGGGACTTCAAAATCTACGAGCTGGACCCAGACGTTAATGTGTTTTGGATATGTAAGTAAAAAGATTGAACTATGGTAAAAACATTTCGACATTCTTCTTCCACAGTGCTCCGATACCATAACGTGGCGTACTTTACTCGTGAATTAACTGATACAATTCTAATGATAATCGTTGTACAAACAACAGCACGTCAAGGTAAACACTGCGGTATCTTATTAACTTGTAATAAGGGATAGTTTGCAACAAAAGTAGGTAACCTGATGTGCTGGTCACTGTACTATAAATCATGAATTCGAGTATGCCAAGTGACAAAACTTTTATATGAAAATATTTATTACCTAGGTGCTCGTAGCGCAGTGGTAGCATCGCTTTGGTAGTGATACCAAAGTGAAGCAATCTACGGCGCGGTCGTGTTTGGATGGGTGACCATTCCGACCATATAAGTGACGTACATCACGAGCATCTCCGTGCTTTGGAAGGCACGTTAAGCCGTTGGTCCCGACTAACATCGGTTGATATTAGTCGTTAAGCCTAGTCAGAGGCCTTATGGGCGGCTTGACATCTGACAGCAGGCGTAGTCGCTTGCCTCGCAAACACCCCTCCACCAACCCGCACTGAGCCCGCGTGGTGGAGTATGGCTCAAACTACCTCATAGTTGAGTCAAGGCCTTTGCCCAGCAGTGGAATGTTACAGGCTACTACTTTACTATATTTTTTTTACCATAAAATGACAAGCCTTGTTACAACCGTCTGGTGTAGTGGTCAAGAAATCGCCTACTACGCAGCGGGTGCGGGTTCGATCCCCGCACAATACAAACATTTGTGTGCATGAACATGTCTGTTTGTATTGGTCTGGGTGTTTTCTATGTATATCATGTATGTATTTACAAAAAAAAAGTATTTAAGTATTATATCCGTTGTCTGGCACCCATAACACAAGCTTTGAGTAGCTTACTTTGGGGCTAGATGGCGATGTGTGGAAATGTCCAAAGGATATTTAAAAAAAAAAAAGTGACGGCGGTCTATGCACTAAGCATGGTTGCTTGTATTGCAGGGCCAAAAAAACTGGTACAGAAAATGTTTACTTTTATGGCACTTGGTCGGTAGAATGCCTTCCTTACACTGATGGAAGTTAAGTTTTAGTTACAAATTAAATTTGTAAAAATAATATTTAAAATGAAATAAATTTTGAAAAGAAAAAATAATGTTATCTAAGGCGAGTTTGTTTGTGCGTGTGCATGTGTGTGTGTGTGTGTGTGTGTGTGTGTGTATGTGTGTGTGTGTGTGTGTTTATGTGTGTGTGTGTGTGTGTGTGTTTATGTGTGTGTGCACGTGCAGAATATAAAGGCAATACAAAAGTGCTACGCGTAACCGATGACTTATGGCTGATATTCGTAATAAAGTTGTTCAACTCTCATAACCCACTCAAAAAGTTCCTTCCTATTTTTAGACCCCCTGAATTCAACAGAATCTCCAATAGAACCCGCAAATGGGCAATCTGAAGTGCACATGAAGGCAGCTAAGTGCACTGAGCCTAAAGTCCTTATGTACCGTGACCGGCTGAGACTTATCGATGAGTATCACAACAGAGGCACGCTGTCGTACCGGGTGAGATAAGTTATGGTACCAATAAATGACAAGATACTATATTCTTGAAAGATAGATTAATTACTTACTATCTTTTACAGCTTTCGTTGTATGACACAACTTTTGAAAAACACACTTGCATGAAACTAAAGGTAATTATTGTTGTAAACATCAGAAGCACAACCTACGAGTACAGTAATCTTTTTCTTGGGAAGATTTTTCTTTATCTACTAAGGCTGATTTGAACCCGTGAAAATGTTTTATGGAGTAGTTATAGAACTATCTCTTTGGTAGTTTATGTACTGGGTCCGTCTTTCACCATCTGACTTCTCTTATACAAATATCACATTTCATATTTCCGGTGATCACAGGTTCAAATTGAAATCAGCGGGCCTTAAGATGTGCACTCATTTATCATTTATCGCGACAATCGATAAATTTCAATCATCATTTTTATCATAATTAAACAGGTTCTTACTTTTTTTGTATTCATTTGTTTTTATTAGCAATTAGGATTGATTAACAAGTGGAAAATATTTGGTAAAAACAGGTTGTATAGGAAATTAAATTATTTTATCGACGCGATAAACGGTATGTTAGGCTTACTGATCGGACGTATTGCAAAACTGTGAGGATACTACGTAAAACGAAATTCATCAATACGATTATCGCTTTGCGGATCTGAAGAATTGTTTTGTATGCAATCCTTTCTACTTATCTTATTATTGTATTGACGGATTTCGTTTTTCGTAGTACGCTTTCTGCTCTCACTCATTATTTTGTCACAGATCAGCGAGGTGATATCTCAGTCACCAGTCAAATTCTGGTATACAACCTCCATAGACAGATATGAAGGTGGCAGCTTCCTTCACGACGCGGCGGGAGACACCCCTCATCATTTGATGAAACTCTACCCCCTCCCTCCACCATACCCGAAAATGGAAGAAGTGAACCCGGACATTTGGACACCGGGAAAGCAGCTCGAAGCCAGGTACATCGTTGATGAGCGCGAGCACAGGGGATTTGTGACATTCAATCTCGTTTTAGGTAAGACGAAATTTGTTTTTTCGCTAAACAGTTTAGGTTTGATAAGTACTTTTTTATACATATTTGAGGACAACCAACAAAGCACAATATCGTACAATACAAGAAATGACAACATATTAAGAGGTGCTCGTAGCGCAGCGGTAGCAGCACTTTGGTAGTGATATCAAAGTGAAGCAACCTTCGGCGCGGTCGTGTTTGGATTGGTGACTATTTCGACCATATAAGTGACGTACATCACGAGCATCTCCGTGTTTCGGAAGGCACGTTAAGCTGTTGGTCCCGGCTAACATCGGTTGATATTAGTCGTTAAGCATTAGTCCGAGGCCTTATTTATGGGCGGCTTGATAACATTGCTTGACAGCAGGGTTAGTCGCTTGCCTTGCAAACACCCCTCCACATAATTATAGTGTTGCCTTAATTAATCAAAGGCTCCCACGACATGCGTAGTAAACATTGTAGTCTGAGACAAACTGTAGTAACCTGTACACGAGTAATTACAATATGAATTAATATTAGTTTTTTTAGAAAATAATAATTTTGGATCAGTATATTTAAATTTACGAAGTGAGTATGACTTGTCAATATATGTGAGATAATTTACTTAAATGAGACTGGATGGGGTAGGCAATCATGTGAACTGCGTACTAACTGTCTAGTTAATAATTATACCGTGACTAATTTTCGCACTTCACATTGTAAATTGCACAATACTGCTTTCTCATACCATTATACGGATAACCATAAAGGGTTTCAAAATAAACTAAAAGATATATATATATAAAGGTCGGGACATATTATAGTGCACAAGTGCGCAAACACAGGTGAACAAACGTAGGTTGATATTTGCCTTCAACGGCAAATATCTGGATAGCCGAGCCAACTTGTACGGTACATTGTAATGAATCTGTGCTAGGAGTTTGGAGCAGTGAATATGACTGTTAATTATTTTATACAAAAATACGAGTAAAATCCAAATAATTCCTGCGGCTTTGATTGTTTTGACTTGACAAAGAACATAGTCGTTAAGCCTAATCAGAGGCCTTAACATTGGCTTGATTACATCTGACAGCAGGGTTAGTCACTTGCCTTGCAAACACCGTCCACCAATCAGTGAGCCCGCGTGGTTGAGTATGGCTCGTACTACCTCATAGTTGAGGTAAGGCCTTTGCCCAGCAGTGGGACGTTACAGGCTAAATTTACTTACTTAAAGTACATAGTCCTGAATTCAATGATACACGGAAAACAAATTATTGATGACAAAATGCATGCAACTAATTTTAGTTTGTAATCGTAAAATAATGTGCTGATATTACACTGTGTGGCTGTTATACTATGTGAATACTCGGGGATGATAATATGAGTTATGCTTATATTATCTTATTCTGAAAAAAAAGTTGTCTCTAAATTATAAGCAACTTTTATAAAAGAAAACCTTTTCACAACAATGATAGAAAAAATCAAAACGAATAAACTTGCACCTTCGCGTGTAGTTCGCGCGTATCTACGAAATACTACGCCGTATCTACGAAATTTTGACTCTCTAGTATAAGAATAATAAACAGATTTTGTGTATTTTTCCATTAAAACCTAATATATTTTAAATATATTTTGGCATCATTATCGTTTGTTACCAGAGTCGGGCGTCACTGACCAAAACAACAGCCTGTATAGTTCAGCAGCACTATTTTGCTGTCGATGTTTTTTATTGGTGATAGCTTTTGACTCGCTCCCTATTTTTTTACCTATTGCCAGGGTTCTCATTCTGGGCGAGAGCACATATGGATCTGGCCATCTACGGGTACCCGGTTCGCCCAAAGCCGCCGCCAGCATCCAACTCCACTGAGGTGACGACTAAGAAGCCAAAAAAGAAGAAAGCCGGCCGTCACGGTCGTCCGTCATTTCGTAATAAAGGATGGACATCTGGGACGAAGAAAACTAACAGCACAAACACCAACAGACGAAAAGAGTATCTAAACCGACCGGTTTCTCTTGATCTACGGAGGAAAATGAGGCAAAGACTGCAAAAAGCGAGTGAAAGAGTCGCGGAAAGGAAAGCGAAACAACAAACGATGGCGGCGTATGGATTTTTTTAGGTTTTGACAACTGTTTTTATTATCTAAAGCAATGAAGTG
The DNA here is from genome assembly GCA_963924145.1 of Pyrausta purpuralis. Lineage (NCBI taxonomy): Eukaryota > Metazoa > Arthropoda > Insecta > Lepidoptera > Crambidae > Pyrausta > Pyrausta purpuralis. Next base: position 19,972,273 of record OZ001667.1, on the reverse strand, counting down.
TTTATGGCCATATTTCGTATATAATCGTTAATGTCAATGCTACGGGTCTAAACGCAAATAAAAGTCAGGAGTGATTTTATTACTCACTGCACACGTGTCTCAATCTCATGACTAATGCATATTGTAATTAAGTACAACACAAAAGTTAAATTTTTTATAATAAATATCCTTTGGACATTCCCACACATCGCCATCTAGTCCCAAAGTAAGCTACACAAAGCTTGTGTTATGGGTGCCAGACAACGGATATAATACTTAAATACTTTTTGTTTGTAAATACATACATGATATACATAGAAAACACCCAGATCAATACAAACAGACATGTTCATGCACACAAATGTTTGTATTGTGCGGGGATCGAACCCGCACCTGCTGTGTAGCAGGCGATTTCTCGACCACTACACCAGACGGGTCGTCGTAATAGAAAATGTTTTTGAAAATACTTGGCATTTAAGCGTAATAAAATAAAAACTCATTTATTGCAAGTAACGAAGACACATAATCATCATCATCATCATCATTACCAGCCAAAGTACGTCCACTGCTGAATATAGGCCTCCCTTATGGTTTTCCACAGCGAACGATCACTAGCAGTCTGCATCCAGTTTAATCCTACGATCTTTATAAGGTCATCTGGCCATCTCTTTGGTCGAAGGGTTTCCAATCTAGAACTTTAAATCATAAATCATAAAAATCTTTATTGTGGATCACAGGTAAAAAAAGTTGAACAATGGTAGAAGTACTCTCTGTGTCCTGCCTCTAGCTAGGGCGTACAATGATAGAAGGGCACATGTTAAAAATACAGTTAATACAATAATAATTAAGGTAAATTCAATCGATTACAAAAAGAAATTAAAATTAATTAATTAATTATGTCAGTCAGAAGCTCTCTACGTCACGAATTCATTAATAGTATAGGAACATTTTCCAATTAAATATTCATGCAATTTAGATTTAAATATATTAATGTCATTCAAGTCTCTGATTGTTTTTGGTATTTTGTTGTAAATCCGGGGAGCATTACCAAATACACTTTTACTAAATAGGCTTGATTTAGCACCAACTGAGCACAATTTATCCTTGTGGCGTTCTCGAGCCATAAATTCAAAATTTTTAATGTTATGTCTTATAAACAAAGCACATTCCAAAATATAGATGCACGGCAGTGTTAAGATTTTTTTGTCAATAAAATAAGGTTTACAGGAGTCGTCACATTTAAGCCTAAACATTGATCTTATGCAGGACTTTTGAGCTTCAAATACTTTGTCCCTATCGGTAGAATTTCCCCAGAAAATTACACCATATCTGAGAGTGCTTGCTACGTAGCTATGATATGAAGTTAGGACAGCTCTTTCGTTGACAAGCAATTGAAGTCGGTAAAGTGCAAATGCAAACTACTTAATTTTTGAACAGACATGCTCAATATGTGCTTTCCATTTTAGTTAATTGTCAATATGAAGTCCTAGAAATTTAGTTGTGTTAGTTTTTTCAATTGTCTGTCCCAAGTAGTTAATGTCAAGATTTATGAAGTCATTTCTTTGAGAAAAATACATTACTTTTGTTTTACTTAAATTTATTTTCAGATTATTGGATTCAAGCCATTTAATTATTGATTTCATCGATTCATTAATGTCATATTCAAGCTCAGTCAAGTTTTTGTTAGCAAATAAAACATTGCTATCATCAGCAAATAAAGTCATGTGATGGTTAGATGCAGAAGGCAAGTCGTTAATATAAATAAAAAATAATAGTGGTCCCAGAACGCTCCCTTGAGGAACTCCAAATTTCACTATTCTAGGATCTGATTTGTAGCATGCTTCCATTTTGTATATTGAATCTACACGAGTGATTTGGGTGATTTTCTGTCTTCCGGTCAAGTACGATTTAATCAAATTATTGACATTTCCCCTTACGCCATAAGCATTCAATTTTCTTAAAAGAATGTCATGATCTACATGGTCGAAAGCTTTCGTCATATCCATGTAAATGGCAACGGTTGGCACCCTATTATCCATAAAAATGAAATAAGAAACCAAAAAATTGCGCACGGGCGGGACTTGAACCAGCAACCTTTTGGCAAACCGGGCCAAACGCTCTTACCAATTGAGCTACCGTGCTGTCAGTCCGACCCTGCAAAATTTGTGGTTTCTTATGAAAACGCCAATTGCGTGACGCTTAGCGCCATCTAGCCGTCTGTTTATGAAACAGATGGCCGAAGCAGTTATTCTTTACAGAATAAATTCAACTTGGAAATTGATGACGCTTCGCTATCTAATAGTTTAGAATGTTTTTAACACTCACAGTGTCATATTTTATATTCATAAAAATGAAATAAGAAACCAAAAATTTTTTCGCACGGGCGGGACTTGAACCAGCAACCTTTTGGCTGACCGGGCCAAACGCTCTTACCAATTGAGCTACCGTGCTGTCAGTCCGACCCTGCGAAATTTGTGGTTTCTTATGAAAACGCCAATTGCGTGACTCTTAGCGCCATGTAGCCGTCTGTTTATGAAACAGATGGCCCAAGCAGTTATTCTTTACAGAATAAATTCAACTTGGAAATTGATGACGCTTCGCTATCTAATAGTTTAGAATGTTTTTAACACTCACAGTGTCATATTTTATATTCATAAAAATGAAATAAGAAACCAAAAATTTTCGCACGAAGCGGCGCGACTTGAACCAGCAACCTTTTGGCTGACCGGTGATGTTGCAAAAATTTGACATTTCATTATCACAAAAAATAGCTTGCAGTATCACGAAATCTGATAAAATTAACCGTATTCATATCGCAATCTTCAAACGTACACATTTGCCACGAATCGTACCCGATACACATCCTCCCATTATTTGGGGTAACTGTTATAACGGAAGATATTTTTATATTAGAGAGCTTATAGTCCTTACTGTCGAACTGATGGTTTTTACTGTCAATAAATATGCAACAATTTATCAAATTAAATTAAAGCTGTCTGACTGATTGTAAATAGAGACAAAAAAATAGCATGAAATCATAATAAAGGTTCAGAAAATAATATTATGCAATAAACCTCATCTCAGCACAAACACACAGCAATAAAACCGGCCACGTGCAAGTCGGACTCGCTCACTAGGTTCCGTGCCAACTTTAACTCAATTAGAGATCAACTTACTTCCACTTAGCCAAACACCACAATATTTTGTTGACAGCAAATATAACTTTGTTTTTCATAGTATATCTATAAATAATAAAGTTATGTTTGCGGTTATTGAAAATATGGTCTATCTCAAAAACTGATAGTTCGATCTCGTTTAAACCAACATCTACATCATGTATTTTTTTCAAAATTTACACTCGCTTAGTTTAAAAGTTAGATGGGGGAGGACACCCATTTTACCTAGACTTTTAGAGAAAATGGTTTGAGGAACCTCATTGTCATTTTAATAGACCATAGACACGCTACACGCATAGGTTTGACAATTATTATTTTTTAGTTTCGTGTATGGGAGCCCCTCCTTAAATATCATTATTTTGCATTGTTTGTATGAGAGATCGGATAAATAAATAGATTCCATGCATGTAAGTAATAAAATTTTGCAACGTGTTTCTATGTGCATAAAAAGCTAGATATTCAGTGTCTGTTTATAGTTTCATGATTTAAATATAATATTCAAATAGTGATTATTAAATGGTCAAAATCCCCGCAAGGGAGCGGTTTCAAACTGAGTTTATTATCGGTTTCTCACTTAATAAGATTCGAGCCCCTCATGTATTGCAGAACTATTTAAAAACAAGTTTTCAGCAGTTTTACAGTTAAAAAGACTTAAAAGACAGAGCAAGAACTTACAAAACCCGAAAAACGAAACCAAAGTGAGCGCATACAGATGCAGGGGACATATGAAGTGCATTAAGAATGACTTATAATAGCTTTTTCGATTATTTTCAGGACTTTTTCACGAATTGCTGCAGTTGAAAGCAAGCAATGAACCTTGTCGTCCCCAAGCAAGATACAACGATTGATAAAGAGGATACTAATATGCCTTCCACTAGTTCTTCTTCATACACTAACGTTGTTCTATCTGCATCACCGGCCAGTTTACAAAAAGCAACTGTATCTATTATTATAAACAATCTACGTGCCGATGCCCTCATAGATACTGGCAGCTCTGTCAGTTTCATTGATAAAGATTTAGCGCACAATATGAAGCTTAAAAAGAAACATTGTGATCAAACTATCACACTGGCCTCTCTGAATAATGTTTCTCGTGTCGATGGTGCTTGTTTTGCAACACTACAAATTGGAAAACACATTTACAAAAATCGACAACTACTGATAGTTAATAACTTATGTGCGGATATAATAATTGGACATGATTTACTTAAAGATCACTCATCATTGGAATTCAACTTGGGTGGTGATAAAGAACCTCTTAAAATCTGTAGTGTCATGCAAGCTTCTGTACCGCCCGCTTCAGTTTTTGGTAATCTATCTCCAGATCTAAAACCTATTGCTATTAAATCAAGGAGACATTCGGAAGAAGATCAGAAATTTATAGAGAAAGAAATAGGTCAGCTTTTAGAAGCCGGAATAATTGAACCTAGTATGTTTTCCTGGAGAGCACAAGTTCTAATAGCTGAATAAATTGTTATGAAATAAGATACAACCAAATTGAATATTGGCTTTATTCAGCTAAATTGACACTTTGACATTTAACACATTTGATTTCTTTATAAATAAAAGGTTCTGATAAATCATAGACACCACAGAAAGTTTGAAGGAGTGACAAAGCAATAATTGCAGTACAATAAAAAATGACAGTGCAATAATTTAATTAAAAACCACACAATACCTTCTAATAAACGATTCTACCTCTCTAATAAACGTTATTCCCTCTATTGGTTGTCTGGAAGAGATCGCTCCCAGCGACAAGACTGCCAATATTGTACTTCTTATGATTTGATTGAAATGTTTTTGTTTTTTGTATCCTTATTTGTCAATATTCTTTAATATTATTATTATTGTCATTGAATACGAATCATTCCAGAATATTTTATTTATCTTTTCTCATACGTTATGTATAGTAACAGGGGCCCTATTTTTGAATCACTCTCTTCGAAATGGCGAGTGATATTCGTTCGACGAGTTTTTTCTATGACTTTTAATTCATCTTCGAACGAAAATCACTCGCCATCTTGAAGCGAGTGATTCAAAAATAGAGCTCCAGAAAGTCGCGTTTGTTACAGTACTAATAACTCCAGAAGGGGGCACAATTTTCATTATTTAGAGTTAGTTGAATTCGTCGTCGCACCGAATAGGACATACGACAGCTATCATCATAAAATGCTTTTGTACTTAATGTTAGTTTGATAAGTAATTATCACTAATTCATTGGTGCAACCTAGAACTTTTCTGTCCCAATGACTGTCCTTTGCGATATGTACTCTGCCCGTTGCTACTTGAACTAATGAACCCTTACACACTGCGACTTTTTTTAACATTGATGCACTCGCGCGTGTTGAAAATGCGCTTCAGCATCGGGACTCACGCAATGAACAGATTTTATTTAGCATCGATGCAGTTGGCGTTGGTATGGATGCAAACGCCAAAATTCAGTACATAATTTGACAATTTACAGCGTCTTCATCGCGACTGCATCGATGCTGCATCGTGACTGCATCGCTGCTAAAAATCACAGAGTGTAAAGGGTCTATAGTTTCACTGGTCTAAGTCCGTTGCGATCGCAGGATCACACTGGATGCCACCCGCAAACAGTTACTGTAGAAAACTGTGGTGGAGGCCTGTTCTAGCTTAAACAATGATGATGGTGACGTTGAATTATATTCGCTTGGATAAAAACCACTCAATTCAAAAGGACGAAAATGTCAATTTAGTTAGAATGATCACCCACCCAAATGCGACGGAACCGTAAATAACTTTGGTTTCATAAAAAAATAAACAAGAACTCAATTGCTTTAGAAGCTGTTATTTATCTAGTAGTCTACCTTTTAGCTGTATTAATGAGAGCCGAATAAGGGTTGCAAATAGTGATCGAGTGTTCTAGTGGTTACCAATTTTCTTTTAAAAATTGTTGCCCTCATAGTGCAATATTGTTGTGTTATATTTTTAAAGTATATTTTAAATACTTTAAAAATATAATTTCAAGTACAGGTGCAATATTATATAATTATATATATTGTTTTATCAGCTACATTACTAATGATTTCGTAAGTGCCTTAAAATTTGAGGTAACGTAGGTAAGAAGGTACGTAAATTAAGTAGTAAATACTTTATCTAATTTAAAAATCAATTATGGAGTTAAATTAGGGAATTCCGACGGGATTTCCTATTTTCTTATTATTCAACCCTCAACACAATATGTTGTATACATCATTGGAATTGTTATCAGGCTTTTGAAAATGATAATTAAAAATACTGCGTTTTTTTAACCTTATTACCGCACAAATGCGACAACTGGGCCACGAGTATTAAATAAAATAATTTCTAGTTAATTATCTTTTTTCGACGATAGTGAAAATGACATTAGAAAATTGTGCTTGCGAGATTGACATTTGTAAAAATTGCAAGTCCCGACGAATGGAGTTATCGTCGAAATTAGCCGTATTCAAATACAAATCCTGAGTAAAGGAAATGTATGCAAATTATTTAAAAGCATCATAATCTATTAAAAAGCATGTCTCTAGAAGTTAGTTCCTAGAAGTATCCGCTAGAGGCTCTTTACATTCGAAAACAATAGTAACACCGTATCTAGGAATTTAACACTTGAGTAAAGGTAAAAAATATATAGAAAAATCTTTTGATTTTTTTCTTACATAATTCTAGCATAATTTTCGATTTTTCTGCTACGATGAGCTTTTACAGATTTTCAGTACCCTTGAAAGCGTTATCGTCAACATCTGTCAAAATTAGTGAGTCGAGTCCTGCAAATTTGCGTTGTCGGCGTATCGACTGTCAAAACACCGTGTCGAGTCTCGCAATTCACGAGTTACTCGAGTTAGCATACGTCACTTCGCGTCGAAACTACCACGCCTGGGGTACATACCAATTGAGCTACCGTGCTGTCAGTCCGACCCTGCGAAATTTGTGGTTTCTTATGAAAACGCCAATTGCGTGACGCTTAGCGCCATCTAGCCGTCTGTTTATGAAACAGATGGCCCAAGCAGTTATTCTTTACAGAATAAATTCAACTTGGAAATTGATGACGAATTGATTTCCAAGTTGAATTTATTCTGTAAGAGCGTTTGGCCCGGTCAGCCAAAAGGTTGCTGGTTCAAGTCCCGCCCGTGCGCAAATTTTTGGTTTCTTATTTCATTTTTATGAATATAAAATATGACACTGTGAGTGTTAAAAACATTCTAAACTATTAGATAGCGAAGCGTCATCAATTTCCAAGTTGAATTTATTCTGTAAAGAATAACTGCTTGGGCCATCTGTTTCATAAACAGACGGCTACATGGCGCTAAGAGTCACGCAATTGGCGTTTTTATAAGAAACCACAAATTTCGCAGGGTCGGACTGACAGCACGGTAGCTCAATTGGTAAGAGCGTTTGGCCCGGTCAGCCAAAAGGTTGCTGGTTCAAGTCCCGCCCGTGCGCAAATTTTTGGTTTCTTATTTCATTTTTATTAATATAAAATATGACACTGTGAGTGTTAAAAACATTCTAAACTACCCTATTATCCACGTTGGAATATACCTTACGCAAAAAGTCATACACAGCCATGTTTATGGATTTGCTTTGTCTAAACCCATACTGTTGAGGAACAAGTACGTCATTATGTTCGAGAAAATTATATAGACATTTATAAATTACCTTTTCAATTATTTTTGAGAATGCCGGTATTAGCGCCACTGGTCTATAGTTAGTTATTTCCGTTTTATTTCCCTTTTTAAAGATAGGCTTAATAATTGATATTTTTAACTTATCAGGATAGATCCCATTTACAATACATAAGTTAATGATGTGGCTCAAGGGAGCTGAAATAGATCTTGAAACATCTTTAATAACATGTGTGGAAATATCGTCATATCCAGTGCTATAAGAATTTTTAATGATATAATAATTTTATCAATGTCATATGGAATAGTTGGCGTCATGAATATCGAATTAGTAGAATAATTAAAATTTGTCAATTTATTTACAATGTGAGAGTTTGATTCAATATCGTCAATGAAATAGTCATTAAATGATTTTGCAATTTCATTAGGATCAGTTAATATTTTATTAGTTAAATTTATTTCTTTTACGTCTTCTCTAGGAAAACACTGCTGAGTTTCGTTAATGACTTTCCAAATGGCCTTACATTTATTGGTTGAGTTCATAATAAATAAATTATTATGTGCCTTTTTCGTTTGATTAATTACGTTTAGAAGCGTTTAGAATATTGTTGAAAGGCAAATTTATTAATTATAGTAGGTTCAGTCCTATATTTCCACAAAAGGCATCTCTTACGTTTACTGCATAGTTTTATGCCGTTTGCGACCCATTTAGATTTCTTTTGGGTAAATTTTCTGACCCTTTGGATAGGAAAACAAAGATCGTAGAACATCCTAAAAAGTTCATAAAACCTGTTAAAAGCTACGTTTGGTTTATTGGTTTCAAAAACTTCATTAAAGCTTAGAACTTTGATACAATTTATAAACTTACATCTATTTTCAACTGAATAGTCACGTCTTTCAAGATACCAAAATCTTAATAAGCTTGTTTTTTTGACTGGACATTTTATAATTTGTGCGCAATGGTCGGATAATGCCAGCTCAATTAGGTCTCCTCTGCAACCTCTTATATCATGTGCGATGTTGTCAAGGCATGTCTTACTAGCTGCGCGGGTTACGGCCTTAAACTGCAGTTTCAAATTATGATACAAAAGTGTATTTGCAAATTTCCTGGATTCTTTTGATTCTTTGAGAACATTAATATTAAAATCACCACAAATTACAACCTTTTTGTGCTTGCGGTTAAGAGTGCATAAAACCTGGTCCAATCGAGACAAAAATGACTCAACATGCGCTTTATTATTAGTAGGTGATCTATAGACACAAATGACAATCAAATTGTTTTTAATTAGTTCAACTACTGAACATTCGATGATAATAGGAATCGATAGAGCGTTTATTTCTGACAGAGCCACGAAAACATGACTATCTTTAACCAATATGCAGGATCCCCCATGTCGGGACTCCCTAGTAGTAGTCCCCTAGCCGATTTCGACTACGGTGGCCAGTCACAACGACTAGCCGACTGCGCGGGACATATTATAGTGCACAAGTGTGTGCGCAAACACAGGTGCACTCTCTATTCCTTTCACTCTCATAGCCCGATGGGACAGCAATCTGACACGACCGGAGAGAGATCAGGCGCAGGACCAACGGCTTTACGTGCTTTTCCGAGGCACGGGGGTGAAACACCGCCAACTTCCAAACTCCGGGCTACCCTAAGAATTTCTGAACAGAAAAACTCAGGTATTTTTGGCCCGACCCGGGGATCGAACCCGGGAACTCTGGCGCAGCCGTCGCTTTAAAGTGCGACCCCCTTACCGTTGCGCCACCGAGGCAGGACTCCCTAGTATAACATGATGCTAGTCTGTAGTTAGGAATTTTCAAGAGATGAAAATCATTACATTTTAAATTATGTTCAGTAATACATAGAATGTCAACTGTCCTTCCGTTATGAGCTAGTTCATGCAAACAAACAATCAATTGGTCTGACTTACTAACTAGCCCATCAATATTCTGATGTAATATAGTTACATAGTTATAGACGAAAAAATTTATTTCCATCTTGTGGACCTACATTACAATTTTTACTAGTATTTTCATGGTTTAAGATATCATAAGTATCCAATTTATTAGTAATTGCAGCCAAGTTATTATCAAGGGTGACTAAATCATAAGTTCGCGTACTTTTGTTAGCGTTCTTTACAGTATGCTTTTGATTGATTTCTTTTCTCGTATTATAACGAGACAACTTAATTTTATATTCGTTTTGCACAATTTGTCTTAAAATTGATCGACACACATTATTAGCAAAAACAAAACCTCGAGGAATGGAATAGCTATAACCCATATCAATAAAGCATGTGTTTTTAAAATCACCACACACAAATCTAAGGTCATAATTAAGTTTCTCCTCACGCAGTTTTCTATTAAATGGTATCTCTATGAATATTACATTTGTATGTTGTGTGTACTTACAGAATTCTCTTACATGAAATTGAAATTCCAGAGGGTGGTAATCATTAGTTCCTCCTAGAATAACAATAAAATCATTCATAGTAAGCTCAGATACTGTAGTTTTGTAAGTACCTAGAACTTCTTGCATATTAGCTCCAGGTTTCCAAAAACAATTAACTGTGTAGCTGGGGCTGAACTAAATCCTCTAATACTTTTCTTAGATGTCGACCTTGTTGATCAGCTATGATAATTATTTTCTTTTTCAACTTTGTTTGTAGATCGATATTGCTAGTCGAGGGCTGTTCCGAATGTTCTGCCTTCAGCTGTGATATTTTCTTATTTATTTTGGAAGCGGTTTCGATATCCATGTTTTTAAGCGATGAATCCTCTAAATTGTGTTCTCGCGAATCTTGCGAGTATAAGTTGACGCATGATTGATCTATTACTCCCTGACATTGGTCCTGTTTCAAGCTTCCTTGGTCATGCGTTAGCGTTCTAGGGCTAGTAGTCTTTAGGTTTTCATCCTGGGTTGTAGTCATGAGTTGATTTTCAAGCGCTTCGTTGATTCGTTTTAACGCCACTCCCAGATCAAACTTCAGTCGTATATTTTCATTGTTCAGATATACTATTTCTAACCGCGCATTTTTTAAGTCATTGCTAAGAGTTTTTATTTTCTCGTTATCATCATTTGGATAATAATAACTCTCATTCAATGATGAAATTGGAATACTCATCATTGTAGTATCTAATAATGAAGTGTTATAACTGGTCATTTCGTGTAAAGAACTTGATCCTTTATTTTTTCGAAGCGTAACATTATCTGGTGGTGATTCCATTTTAAAGTAATATTAACAAATACAAATTCAGAGGAGCCACAAAAAGATGTCGATTATTACACACTCAGCGGGCGAAGTCTGATGCAACATTTTTGACATTTCACGTAGACAATTTCTATTTTATGATTTTCTAATTCATCAAATATCATTTAACTTATGTTGTTTGTATGTATAATAAATCTTAAAAAAATATTTGTAATTTTTAAGCTTCTTTCGAAAATTCTTCGCGATCAATAAACACACGAAAACACTAATTTTGTTACGGCATTTTTCGAGCGCCACCTGCAGGGCGATTCAGAACGTTCGATAAGCCATTCGGCTTGGGTTACGGCTAGATTTTCTATTCATTTTTAAATTAATGTCGCAGTTTGACTGGATGTCGATATGTCAGTTCGATAACAAATATAATAAAAGAACATAATAAAATATTTGCATTGGATAAATCCATATTATTATAATTTTATTAATATGTAAAAGTTATCGAATTGTAACCCAATCCGTAACCGAATGGTTCTGAATCGGGGGGCTGGTGGTTTTACAGGGAACTATGTCGAGACTTCCGACACAGGGCTCGATCAAGCTGTTCAACCAATTGAGGTACATGTCCAATTACTCTGAGCGGCGAATTTACAGTAGTAATTAAACCGTTGTGCTTGTCTGTATGTTTCACTCTCAATAGATGTCGCTACTGTTTTGTGGTCCAGTTAAGTAGTGTTTCAATTGATCCCAATAGATGGCAGTAATTTAGGGTTCATGCAATAAGGGTGACAACTCGACGTGCACAGTGTCGGAAGTCTCGACATAGTTCCGTGTAAAACCACCAGGCGGCGCTCGAAAAATGCTGAGACAAAATTGGTGTTTTCGTATATTTATTGATTGATAAGAATTTTTGAATGATGCTTAAAAAACTAAAAATATTTTTTAAGATTTATTAAAGATATAGCTACGTAAGTTAAAATGATATTTGATGAATTAGAAAATCATAAAATTGAAATTGTCGACGCGAAATGTCAAAAATGATGCATCAGACTTCGCCCGCAGGTGACAAATGTTTCAATTTGAATAACAATAACTGCCGTATTTGAGATATCACAAATTAATTCACAAAATGATTGTGGTTCTGATTATTCTGCAATTACAGATGTAATTGAGGGTTCAGAAGTCAGTATTTTAGGCACTAATGAAGGTTTAAGTGGTTTATTGTGGTCATTTCACTGTCACTTTTTCACAGTAATAATATCAATGATTTATTTACAATTCACGCTGAATATTTTGAAGTTTACACTTTCACAGGCTTTGGTCACAGCATATTACTTAGTTTTCTCATTTTTAGACATTAAAATCACAGTAAACTATTTTAAATGAATTTAAATATGCGGAGCCGATGTTTACATGACGGCAGCGCCATCTGTCATCTCTTTCCTGCCCTAACGGCCATCAGTTCTTCGCGCTATGTGCCTTGCCCATTGCCACTTGAGCTTGCTGATTCTCAAGCTATGTCCGTTACCTTAGTTCTTCTACGTATCTCCTCATTTCTGATTCGATCCCGTAGAGAAACACCCAGCATAGCCCTTTCCATCGCTCTTTGTGTGATTTTAAGCTTTTTTATGAGGCCAATAGTTAGAGACCATGTTTCGGATCCGTATGTCACACACACTGTTTGAAGACTTTCGTCTTTAGACAATGAGGTAGAAGAGATAAGAAGACACTCTTGCGTAATTTCCCGAACGCTGCCCAGCCGAGTTGGATTCATCGATTGACCTCTTTCCCGAAGTTGGACCTACCCAATTGGATCACTTGTGTCAGGTAGACGTACTCGTCGACAACTTCGAGAGTTGAGTTTCCAACGGATACTGGAGTGGGTACGACAAGGGAGTTCGACATAATTTTCGTCTTTTCCATGTTTATTTCAAGACCCACTTGTTGGGATACTAGGTCAAGGTCTTCGAGCATAGTGCCAAGATCGTCCAGCGTCTTTGCCACGACAACTATATCATCGGCAAAACGGAGGTGTGTGATGTATTCGCCATTAACATTGATGCCGATTCCTTCCCATTCCAGAAGTTTGAAGGCGTTTTCCAATGCTGCTGTGAACAGTTTCAGAGACATAACATCTCCCTGTCTCACACCTCTCCGCAGTGGAATCGCCCTCGTGTTCTGCTCCTGTACTCGGACCGACATGGTGGCGTTATTGTAAAGGCACTTTAACATCTCTATATACCTATAGTCTATGTGGCAGCGCTGCAGAGACTGAAGCACCGCCCAAGTTTCGATCGAATCAAAGGCCTTCTCATAGTTCACAAACGCTACGGTCTGTAGTTCTTCAATAAGGTTTTGTTTCCTTTTTTGAAGAACAACACCACCACACTCCTGTTCCATGCCTCAGGCGTGATGCCCTCTAGCAGCACGGAATTAAACAGTCTCTGAAGGACTTTAGTACCGGTGTTCCACCCGCCTTCAGAAGCTCTGCTGTGATTCCGTCCTCGCCAGGTGCCTTGTTGTTTTTGAGCTGTTTAAGGGCCATCCTAATCTCGTAGAAGCTGATGCCCGGGATGTCTTCGGTGTAGTGTCGGGTCAGGAGATAGCTTGTGGGTCTGTGGCCGAGCTATCAACGGGTTTGGCAACTGAGGTGTACAACTGCCCATAGAACCTTTCAATCTTCCTTAAAAACCTCTGCTTTCGTCGACGCTACACTGCCGTCCTCCGTCTTAAGCTTCTTTAACAGACTTTGCCCAATAGACATGTTCCTTGCAAACACTTTGGAGCCTTGGTTCTGTTCTGTCGTTTTTAAACACTATTAGTGTTAAAGCAATGAATGTCGTGTAGCAGGGACTTCCTAATTGTCTTTTGAGCCGCCTGTAGTTTCAGCATAAATGGAGGTCTGCAGTGCCATAAGGTCGAGAGTGTGGACCGACAGAGGTCTATATGAACATTAGAATAAAAAAATCACTTATACCATTTTACTACTTGAGTATTTCATAATATATTCTAGAAATGTCGGGTCATTATTTCTATATACTTTGTCATATACTTTTGTCACTTAATTTTAACTAATGAAAAAATACTTATGTTTGTTATTAGCATTGTCATTGATAAAACATTTACAATTTCGAGTCAAACTACTTTTATATATTAAGTAATAATAAAACATAAAATTAAAATTAAATCTTCGCACAAAAGGTAGCACAGGAGTATGCCTGCCACCACAGTGCCGTATGGAGGGGGCAGGCGATTCATACTCCTACTGGCGATCATTGCCAGGACTGCGTTAAGGCTGGCTTGCACTCTGCGCACCAGGAAACTGATTGCTTTTTTGTTGCAATCCTTTTGTCTTAGTTATTTTAATTCTCAATTCTAGTTTCTTAGACGGAATAGTTTTGCATTTATCATTTTTGAATGAATGACGAGTGAAGTTTATATTTACCCTAGTAGATGTTGCGGCTATAGTAATTTGTTATATATATATATATTATATTTGGTTTTTTATTTGTGGTGTTACTACGCTCGTATTATGTTTATGAAACATACAATGTTTCAATGTCTTCAATATGATGTTTTTATTATTTTTATATGGAATCGTTCGCTCGTGTGTTACCATCTTACCAGACGCGGCATATACAGAGATGACAATGGAGCGAGCTCTTCCGAAAAATGCCTGTTCACTCTAATTTACTGTTTTTTTGTATTAAAGTGGCCGGTAAGCTGACCCTTATTTTGTTAATAATATGTTATTCTTGTGTCAGATAGGTAAATAAATGTACGACCGCAAACAATTTTGTGGTGTGTTGCTGTTTCTGTGTATTGGTCTCTGTACTTTTACCCCTGCGAAATGAAGTTATAAAAAACCTATAATAATATAATGACTTCCTTAGGGCGGGTTTAAGGGAAAATGCATCAGTATTCTACTGGCTGACATTCCACAACTAATCAAAAGCATTTCTTTTTAAAACTACGTTAAATTGGGTGCCGTCAAGTGTGCAATCATCGACACTACAAAAAAACCCACCATATCGACAAAACTTGGGAACGCCAAGGTGGTGATATCTAGGCTTACTTTACGGACCATACCTGGACCCACTTTGACTAAAAATCCTGTAACTTCTTTAGAGACAA
Source organism: Pyrausta purpuralis (assembly GCA_963924145.1). Lineage (NCBI taxonomy): Eukaryota > Metazoa > Arthropoda > Insecta > Lepidoptera > Crambidae > Pyrausta > Pyrausta purpuralis. Next base: position 19,957,150 of record OZ001667.1, on the reverse strand, counting down.
ACCCTGGGTCAATCTTACCAGTTGTACCTGAACTCACTTTAACGGATACATTCGAGTCCACCTCAGTGGATAACCTTAGGCCTACCTTAACGGATACATCTATTTCCGAGCCAAACTTAATTGAAACTCTTGGGCATACCTCAATAGAACCACTTGGGTCCACTTAAAGTGCAAAATTTAGGCCCACTTTAGTAGTAGCTAATTCTTGAACTACCTCACGGACTGATCCTGAACCTATTACAATAGAAACATGTGTTTCTACATGAGCCGACCTTATCGGAAAAACTCAGACCTACCTCAACGGAAAAATCTGGTCCCAACCTGGCGAAAAATCTTGGAACCACTTTAGCCACAGAACATGGGTCCACTTTACAAGAAATGTCTGGGCCCACCCCAGTGGTAAAGCCCACACATCGCCCGCCCGAGTTATCGACGTGTGACGATGCCAGTACGACGCCTATCCACGAAGGGAAAATTGGGCCGAGTCATTTTTTTTGGCTTGGTTTTCTCAAAGTTAAAATAAATATAAATGAGTAAGTAGACTTCAATAGAGGTAAACATCGTTAACAAATAAAGTCAGCCTGTAACGACCCACTGTAGGTCAAGGGTAATCGATATTAGCCCTGCGAGTGAAGACTGAAGCAATTTTTTTTTACATTTTACAACGTAGACAACGCTGAGACAAAATTGGTCTCGAGTGGGAGAAGTGGTACAAATGTCTGATTTCCATAACACAAGTGCATTAGCTACTTTGGAATCAGAGCAATGTATGTGATTGTTGTCAATTTTTAGGGTTCCGTAGCCGAATGGCAAAATGGTTTAAAATGTCTTTAACACTAACAATGTCATATTTTATATTCATTAAGATGAAATAAGAAACCAAAAACTTGCGCACGGACGGGACTCGAACCAGCAACTTCTTAGCTACCCGGGCCAAACGCTCTACCAATTGAACTACCGTGCTGTCGGTCCAACCTTGCAAAAATTGTGGTCTCTATGTGGTCACGCGTTATCACGTATACCATATTCACACGAAAAAGTCTTTAAATGTAAACAAACCATTGACTAACCTTCTAACCCTATTATCTGAAGATTCTCGGTACATACACCAGTGAATTTCTTTCCAGAACTCACAAACACCTTTACCAATTACGCCGTAACAATATAAATATGATAATTGTTTGCTAACACACATAATTACACTAAAAAACGTGATTCATACGAAAAATATCACCATTTTGACATAAACAAAAAGATGACGGAAAACTCCATATTTTTTAATTTAGTGTTGGGACACCAATTTCATTCAATTGATCGATTCAATTGGTTATTCGAAACTAGTAGTTTAGTCATGTTGACCCTAAAAGGAATGATATTATTATTTTTTGTTTAATTGTAGCATTTATTTGATAGATAACTGTTCATAAAATTATATATTGTGAAAGATTAAATGTACATAGTTTTTTATATAAAATAATATAATCGAATGTATAATTTCATAAAAAATAATAATAATAAGGTTTCAAAGTATGAATTACAGTTATAAAATATTACTAAACAAATTTAATAGACCTAAAATAGAGGTTTGTATGATGAACCGATGTTGATGCGGTTTCAGTTAAGGATTCTAACCTTAACTGAAACCGCATCAATATCAATTTAGCTTGTAATTAGGTGAGTCAAAATTAATTTTGAGTCAGTGCAATATTTAACCTTCGAATACCTTCGGTTTCCAGATGAAAAAGATGTTATTTAAAAAAAATAGATCTTAAACAAGACCATTAAATGTTCTGGTCCTAATTTAAACCATATTAAAATAAGTTCTTATTTTATGTTTATGTAATTGATAAAAAAAACTTATGTGAAAAATCAATTAACTAAAGTTTGCAAAAAACATTTATTTATATCAGTTAAAATATTGTATAAATTCTGTGGAAATAAATAAATGAAATAAATAAAAAATTCTTGTATTCTAGTATATTTTATTTCTGAATGAGTCAATATTCAACTATGTCACCCATCCCTATTAATGAAAACCACCCAACACCATCACAATAGACAAGGTAATGCATTGGGCTCGATTCTGGGGTGGCTGCGATTAAATAAAACAAAAGTTTTAATGTACATTACAAAAATAAATACCGTAAAAAAAATATTTTTGAGCAACTAAAAGCTGTAATGTAAAACGTGTGCAAAGCTTTTCATGTTAAATGTCATCATTTTGCCTATATTTGGTGTTTATTCATGTAAGTTTCGTAATATTGTGTGACTGAACCTCTTTTTTTTGTTTGAATGTGAATCATGTTGCTAAACGTATATATTATAATCACGAACATTTAACCTCAAAGTTTTCATGACGAAAGTAAGATTTCAATTAAACTTTAAATTAACATTAAATTACTACTCAGTTTCCAACGTTTCGTTTTCAGGTAAGTCCGTTATTGAATACCTTTTAGTGAGTAACCCCTTTTTTTCTAAATCACTGATTAAGTGAAGTTACATCATTTCACTTGTCTTTATTTTTCATTCAATGTAATCGATTGTATATCGTATCGGTTCAATTGACTAAAATCCTCTACTTTTTCTCAACACTAAAGATTGTCTATGGTATTTAAGCCGCCATGTTTGTTTACATTTAAAGACTTTCTCTAGTGAATAGGGTATATCCTAAGAGACCGGTCGTCTCTCTCTAACTTTTCAACTAAGCTAGTGAAATTTAAAGAAATATACACAATGTAATACTTTCAATTTAAATTGGTTTGAATGAGATCGAACCAGCACTTTTTGAGATATAGCAGCTTTTCTGCAACCGCAAATATTTCTTTGTCCTTTATATTTTTTTATAAAAAGTAATTTTGCTTTTAAAAAGTATTGTGGTATTTTGGCTGAGTGGAAGTAAGTGGACCCTTAATTTCGCTAAAGTTGGCACGGAACTCTCAGTGCGCGAGTCCGACTCGCTATTATCCGTTTTTTTAGTTCTAGACAAAATTCAGGTGTAATATAATTTATATAGTCATAAAGATGAAATAACAGACCAGAAATTCCACGAACATTTAAAAAAAAGAATTGCCCAAATTGGTCTAGGCATTGTTGAATTATGCGCTTACTATCACATTTTGCAATTCATTTTGATGAAGATTCTAGATATTTTGTGTGTATCAGCCTTATTATATTACCGTGGTCTCTTTAAGCTGCTTTTGACTGCCTCGCAATTTTTGCATTTACCATACAAAAAGTGTAAGCGATTTCATTGGAAACTTATATTTTTTACCTATATCATAATTGATATTGCGTTCTCTATACGTTAGGTAATACGTCTGCCTGATTGTGAATTCATTAAAATATCAATTGGCTGTCATCGCTTGAAGTGTTCATCATGTCGAAGCCATCTTAATATAATTAACACCTGTAAAACAAAAAGACTTAACGTTGTATCGACAGGGCTTGCATTTTAAATTCGCGTCGAGACTCCCGGTTATGATATTGTATTTGATACGAACGGGCAATCTAACGAGAGCCAAAATATAGAGAAAGGGCATGAGTTAGTAAATACATTATTATCAAAAACATTAATGTTTTTTTTAAAAATCTAGACTAATATTAAAAGCTGAAGAGTTTGTTCATTGGTTTGAATGCGCTAATCTCAGGATCTACTGGACCGATTTGAAATTTCATTTTTGTGTTGGATAGCTTATTTAACGAGTAAGGCTTAGGAGGGGAGGTTGCTCCTCCCCTCCCGTCACACTCAAAATAGCTAGTATTCCTTTTTATGTGTAATTACTAAATATAGTATACCGTTTGACTTTAAAGTAGTTAGGTATATTAAATCAAACTTAAACGTTCAGACTTAATATCTAACTCAATATCAACCCATGGCCAAGGGATAAACAAGTGAGCCGGCGCAAAAGGTGTTTGTTGCTTCATCAACAAAGATGATCTAAATTCATATGCTTATCCATTAGAAATCGTCCGATTCCAAACGAAAACTAATAAAATAATCTAATAATTTATCCTAGTAGAAAAGCTTGCCCAAGAACGTATAATACTTACTATAGGCCCGAATAGCGTCGAATACAGTGACATATACGCGAGTGCGGATCCAATCTCATCGCCTGCGAAATTGATCGCAGAGCCGCGGGCGACTAAATGCTGGAATAGATGTTGCAGGCGTTAAGCGAATTCTGTTATAAAACAAAATTGCTGGAATGTGACAGTAGGTATAGTACTTTTTTGCACAAATAAGATAGATAGAAGACATGGTGAACATGTACGCAAACATCGAACGCATGGTACATCTCAATATATAATTATTATTATTATGTAGACAAATTTTAAGTAACCTACCACGTATTAATTTTGAAAATGCTTAAACCTGGGCTTAAACTATCAAAAACTACCATTTAAGGTACTAACCAAAACAAAACGTTAAATTTCTAAAAACAAAAAGGTTAAAACTCAGCATGCTTTTTTAGGAATGTTTCAATTCAATTCAAATATTTTATTTACTTTATCTTAGTCAAAATAATTGTTATTTATTTCAATCTTAAAATAAATTGTTCAATGTAATTAAAAAATAAATGTTTAATGTTATTTTTAATTCTAGTATTTTAAGTACTTAGTATACGGGCTAAGTAATTAGCATGTAACCCGAGGTAATGATAAAAATACAAAAAAAATATGTTAAAAACCTAACTAAATGCACAAAATACTGAATTAACGTGTAATCTGCTACATCAGCATTCCATGTTGGCTATTCAATAACAAGGGCATTTTACAACTTGCCCGTTTCAAACTTACAAACAACGAGTTTTTATTATTTGTTTCTACTGTATTAGTTAATAACTAGTTTGGACTCTGCGAAGAGACGTAAATCCTGAAAATGTCTACTTTGTGTATCACTAAGACGACTTTCAATCTAGCTTTAAAATAAAAAAAACTAAGTGCTTTCTGATTCAGAACACTTAATTCGGTAAAAGCCAGTAATAAAGCTGGCTGGTTCCTAGCTTCAAGGATTTGCATAGCTATCCAACGCGGCAACGCAGCCAGCATCATAGCCTCCTTGCCGCAAAGAAATGGTTTCGTTTACGAATAGGTAGATATTAAGTTTGTTTAATGTTGTATTTCTTAGTTTTTATTTTCTATTGTTGGTTATTAAATAAATGAATACTATAATGACAAAATACAGTATTTAGAGTGCTTTAAACGACGACGCCAATACAATATTGGTATAGGTCCTTGCAAAAACATCTTAATCCCAATCGAAATTGGTATAAATGAATTTAAATTAGCTTTCGCTAAAGTTACGGTGATTCTACTGTCACATACTATTTAATTTAAACCGCCGACATGATACCAATGCCGGCGGGCAGAGTCACCTTGTATATATGAAGTATGGAGTGACGACCTCTGTGGAGTAGTGGCTAAGCACGCTAGGTTTCAAGGCTTCGCCGCTACGAGGTCACGAGTTCGATTCCCGTTTGGGTCAATGTAGAAAACATAATTTGCTATATTGTCTTGGGTCTGGGTGTTGCGTACCACCGTTGTGTTTGATTTCTATAACACAAGTTCATTAGCTACTTACTTTGGGATCAGAGCAATGTATGTGATTGGTGTCCAATATTTATTGTTATTTTTACCTTTAAAGGAGGAAGTTTAATTAGTAACAAGCAAGTAAGTACTTACCACTTTCGTTTTTGTTTCTATTTGTAAGCTGTGCAAAGCCACAAAGCTCTCTCAAATTAAATCTACATGTAAAAGTGGCAGCAGCTTACGCGTTAATTAAACGAGCAAAAAAGGTTAAGACAATTGGCCATAAGTCAACCGCCTTTACATTCAGTTTTGTACTGTGTGCATACTAAAACTCACTTCTGAATTTTAATATTACTTAGTGCCAATTTTACCAACGTCATATAAGACTTTTTTTACTTTATTTCATCTATAAATAAAATAAAATAAATCTGACCCTTTAAAGAAAAGGAATCCATTATCGGACATTTTAGGACCATCTCAAGAATCAACTATCAGAGCATCGACTCCAATAAGAAATTGTTTGCCAAAAATGGATTTCTTTCCTTTAAAGGGTCTAGGGGTTATTTAAGACTAGGTTTTCAAGTCGGTTTTTACTTTTTTTAAAGTTATTTTTTTCTCTAATTGAAGAATTTGTATCAGATACGCACGTCTAAGGGCCTGTTCAACCAAAGAACTAACGAACAATTAATTCAAATATGGAACGTCATTTTGTGAACTAGTATTGGATAGGTAACTGAACATTCAGATAACAGACTCATTTGCCAGGCCTTGAGTATAATTTCGATTAAAACTTGTAGGATATAACAGGTAATTACCATAGGCTTTTTATGTATCATTAACCAAAAAATAGTTTAATACAGCAGCTGAACTCGTGTGCTTATAATCTGAAAAGGTTTTTAAGCTATTGCATAGCTTCTATCGCAAGCCTTGAGCGTTGAGACCGAATCCAGAAATTCCGTAACGAAAATAACCTAACTCCCCCCCACTCCGACCAGCACAGTGGTTCCATCTATCGATAAAGAGCAGAACTTTTAATGACTTTTTGAAATATCACGCTTGTCTCTGTAGTTCAGCAACCCGCCTTTAGGTGGCATTGGTTGTATGTAACTTTAATTAATATCAAAGATGAAAAAAAAACAAATGAAAAAGAAACTTCATAAATAAACTAAATAAATAATTATAATTTTATAAGTTGCTAAAAAATGCTATGCAATAGCTTTACCGCGACAGTCTCCGAGTGCCACACGTGTTTTTTAAAGTATATTTTGATGCTTCTTGACCTTTTTTAAAATATCTTCCTTGTGTTTACTTGGAATACTTCCTTCTACCGTATGTTTGAAGCAATTTGTCGTTTTTGCTGTCGCTTCTCTTCGTGACGTCACGGAAGCCCGTAGGTGCTGTTTGCACTGCGGTGGCAATATTTAGGGTTGTCAATTCACTGATACAGGTTTAATTACGAAAAATCTGAAATTTTAGGGCATAATAATGTTCGCAAAAACGAATCCAATATTATTTATAATAAATATTAGATATTAATTTTCGTTCTCGTCGTGATAATAGGCTGGTGTGAAAACATTTTTTTTGCATGGTACGTTTCATTGATTTTTTCATTCATTCACATGCAATAGAATCCCAAAATATATAAGAAATCTGAATAATGCGGGTAAAACCAAATGCATAAAATTTACAATGCCTAATGTCAGACAAGTTCCAACGCAGATCATGGTTAAAGATGAGCCACTAGATACTATACAAAGCTCAACGTTTTTGGGAATAACCGTAGATCATAATCTTCAGTGGGGTCCACATATCGAGACCTTGTCAGGGAAACTTAGTTCGGCTGCCTATGCAGTAAGAAAGATAAGGCTTTTGACTGACGTTGAAACGGCAAGGTTAGTTTATTTTAGCTATTTTCATAGTATCATGTCTTATGGTATCTTGTTATGGGGCTCGGCTGCAGATATTGAAACAATATTCATACTGCAAAAGCGAGCTGTACGGGCTATTTACAATCTCAAATCTGACGACTCTTTAAGGGATTTGTTTAAAGAAGTCAAGATACTTACAGTATATTCACAGTTTATTTATGAAAATTTGATTTATGTTCGTAAAAACTTGCACTTATTTCCTAAAAAAAGTGATTTACATGATTTCAATACTAGAAACAAGAATAAACTTGCTGTTCCAAACTTCAGACTTCAGAAGGTTAATCACTCGTTTATTGGAAGATGTATTACTTTCTTTAATAAATTGCCTCAAAATATAATTGAATTACCTTTACATAAATTCAAATCTATTGTTAAACAATGTTTAATGACTAAAGGATATTAAAGAATAAATGATTATATGAACGATAACAATGTATGGTCTACCTTGTAAGAACATTTAATTGTAATATTTTTAAAAGAGGCATTGACAATAGTGACTGAGTTTGTTGCGCAGCTTCTTCTCAGCACTAGCCCACAATTGTCCCGAAGCTGTGGTAGGGCCAATGTTGGGACGTGTATAAGTGCTAGCAATAGCCTATGTACAAAATAAAGTAATTTTGAATTTTGAATTTTGAATACAGATCAATTTAAGGCTAATCTAAGAGACATTCTGATTGAAAAATGATATTATAGTATTTTTACGGAATTTAATAAAGTCAAATTGTAATTATGTACGATTTTTGACATTTTGTTCGACAATTGACTGACTCTTAACTTTATTATATTATTTAATTAAATTACAATTAATAAATATACCTTTCCAATAACTGCATATTAATTGCATGATTATTAGAGATGGGCCGAGTACTCGGTTAATACTCGGTACTCGGCGTACTCGACGGGTTTTTTGATACTCGTACTCGGCTTTAATGCCGAGTATACTCGGTTTAAGTAAAGCGGTTATATTGCGGTAGATAGCATCTTAAAAAACAGGGGAGATCATTCAAAATCTTAATTATGATACTAAACGAGTAGTAATGAGACAAAATGAGGCAAAGTAGTTTACTAAAAAAAAGTGATATTTTAAAAAGTCAATTTATGATTCAATAACACAAAGCTGCACTTTTTGGTAACAGCCTATTAATTATTTTTTCGTAGATGTTACCAGCCTCCGCTAGTAATCACTATGCTATGCGTGGTGCTTGCAGGTACACCCGAAGCAGAAATTTGATTTTAAACCGAGTTACTCGGCCGAGTACTCGGTTAAAAAAAAATGTACCGACTAAAACTCGTTACTCAGCAAAATTGCTACTCGGCGCATCTCTAATGATTATGCAAAACTTTGCATACTATTTTATTGAAAGAAAGCACTGGACTATAGAAATTTTAAGATCTCTGTAACTGTGTTTTCGCAAATAAAGACTTACTTAATTCCTTTTTTCAACACTCGCCTGTGACCATTACAATGTATGACCTAAAGCTATGACCGGGGTATGCTTTTAGCATTAAGTACAACTATTGTGTTGTATTTTGTAACTAAAGTTTTAAAAAAGTAAATATTTTATCGACAGCCCTATGCGAAAACATGGCGGCAGGACCGTAATTATGCCAAACGTTCGCAGCAAATTAGTTCGTCTGCCTCGTTATAATATTTGGACTGTATTTTCGTGGGACGACGAAAAATGCATATAGTTCTTGGAAAAGAAGGATAATATTTTATGAGTCAAAGTATACATATGAGTGTTTTTTCAACGTAAAGTTAACACGAGGTTTAAAGTGCTTTTTTTTAATACTGAATTTTACAGATTTCAATTATTCAATTTCTTAAAAATATAAAAGACCGTTATCCAATATAAAATATTTTTATTTTATTAAAAAGCGAGGATAGTAGATACGTTATACAGTTATAATCAGACAAGAAAGAAGCTATAAATAATATCTAAAAATAATTATACATAACCACAATAGAATACAATTACAAACTTGATTAGCATGCCGCGTAATTCATGCAAAACTTCCGAAATGTTATACTATTGAAGAACTATGATTTTGTTAATCACGCTATGACCATTTCTAAGCTAATACACAAAGAAACCTTATCACATCATCTCTGAAACGAAATTGAGGTCTACTTAAAATGGTGGCGTATTATCAAACTGTGATAGAGATAATCATTATCTATCAGATGATATTAATATGGATCAATACATTATTGAGATTAAACACAAACTCGTTCAACAAAAATGTTATTGGATGATCCTCTGTACTCTGTAGCATTAAATCATTAAATAACATCCCGAAATCATTATTTTTTATTTATTGTAACTAAGGATCTAGTAGCTAGTATAGGAGAAAAACTAGCTAGGAGCTGGAAAAGAGAATTTTTTAATCACAATTTTGTACTCGTTTAAAGAGGATATTATCGGGAAATTGAACTAAATATTGCTACGTAAGAATAATTAAAATCGGTTCAGCTTTTTAATAGTAAAAAACGTAACAGTAAAACTTATCTAACAACAAAATTTTTAGATGTTGAAAGAGCTCAGAGAGGTTTACTCAAAGTAATGTATTTTAAGAAGCAAACATTTTCTACTGACTTGCTGTATGACTTAGCAGACTTACTTACGATTAGGAAATTATATGTCTTACTTGTTGTGCTAAGGAGGCATAAGACCTTGGTTTACAATCAAAATATTGCCCAAAAACGAAGAAAGCACAAGATAATTGAACCTCAATGCTCTCGCACAGCTTTTTCCAAAAACCAATTTCAGAGCCTATCCTCTCATGTGTACAACCTTGTTAATAAAAAACTAGGGATATACCCTCTGACCTATCGGGAGTGCAAAATTACAGTGACACACTGGCTAAAATCATTAAACTACAAAGAAACTGAAGACCTACTTAAATATGATACATAACACAATACCACAACACACACACACACACACACACACACACACACACACACACACACACACACACACACACACACACTCACACACATGTTTTGTTTTGTCTTGTAAGTTAAAGAGTACTACGTAACTTTATTTTTATTTTTATATACAAATGTACCTTTAGTTAAGGAAGAGTGACTCTTTCTGTCACAGGTGCCATAGCACTTATAAGAAAGAGTCCACCTTTGCAGCTATATTTAAAACTATTGTTAAAGAAATAAAATATTTTTCATTTTCATTTTCATTATCTCATATAAAATTTTGAATAACCAGTATTATAATAAGGGTTAAAAATCGAAATATCTAATTTTGACGACCTCCGTGGTGTTGTGGCTAGCACGGCGTTGCCGCTTCGAGGTCCCGGGTTCGATTCCCGGTCGGGTCAATGTAGATATCATATTTTTTTATATCTGTCTCGGCTCTGGGTGTTGTTGTACCACCGTTGTGTCTGATTTCCATAACACAAGTGCATTAGCTACTTACTTTGGGATCAGAGCCAATGTATGTGATTGGTTCAATATTTATATATTTATTTGACATTTAACCTTGTAATGTAACCAAGAATAATATTTTACACATGTTATTTTAATCGGCCATCAAAACGCGATGTTCCACTATCGGCTAATACATCAACTTCTTATCTTAAACTCATCTCAAAGCACATAACACGGCTCAATAAGAGATCATCCGTCACTTCCTCACGTTCATATAACATGTGTATATTTCATTTAGCAACTTAATAACATAATATCAGTGCTTCAGTGTATTTTTCAACATAAAACATTGTCGACATGTTTTTGGATTTGAAGGAAATGTGTTTTTTGATATTTTTTGTGGCGATTCTCTTGTTAATAATGCTTTATTTACAAGTCTGTGACATGGTCGTAGGTAGCTATGTGCTCAAAATATTCGGTGAGTAAGATCTTAATGTATTTTTATTTTCTTTTATTCACATAGATACGAGTAATATTGTACTTTTAATCTTGTTTTGTTTATGAAGAGGTAACCTTTCTATAAATAAATCATAATAAATGCTAGGTTGAATAACCTATTCGAAAATAGAATTGTTTTGGTTATTGGCAGTTTAAGATTAGCGCAATCTGAAACCAAGCTCACTGCTTCCCATATAAACATTATATTTTATGACAATTTTGGACTCTGTTTCGCCTCTTCTTTACCAATCTCAGACTCTTTACACACTGCGACTTTTAGCAGCGATACAGTCGCGAGGCAGAAGCTGGAAATTGTCAAATTTTGTATTAAATTTTGGTGACTACATCTATAAAGAAGAGCGACTGCATCGATGCTAACGCGCGTCTGCATCGATGCTAAATTGTCTTTTCATTGCGTCAGTCGCGATGCTAAAAGTCGCAATGTGAAAGGGGTCTTAGACAACTCGTATCTATTTGACTTTATTTCTAACCTGTGCCATAAATAGCTGTCTCTCCAACAAAATTCATTTAAATCATTAGCTCCTATACCACAACTTACACCACGAATTTACCACTGAAACCTTAACACTAATCTTTTTTTAGGATTAACACTCTCTCAATAAAACTATCACAGTCAGTTCCGCCATTTTAGTTTGATAACAGAACATACATAAACACTTGTTTATTAGTTACCGATTTTATAAAAACTAGATGCACTATTTTAAGACCGATATGTCTGAGCGCAGTCGTCCGGTAACAGAGAATAATGTCGGTGAATTTTTATCGCAGACAAACATTAACGACGTATTTAATTGTAGCATTAAAATGTTGATAATAGTGTATTCTATCAATGTGTACTAATCATGATGGACGCTTCTGTGTTCTATTATTTGTTTACCGTGGTCACTGTGGTAGTGGGAACGTGCCTTTACATCCAGTGCTGTCTCTACTGTGACAGTAAGTGATAGAAGATTAGTTGATATACTTAGTTTTAAAACGGGAAGAAGATTGTGAGGCCATAAAGATGAAGAAACCAAAAAATGCGCACGGGCGGGACTCTATTTTTGGTCTCTTATTTCATCTTTATGAATATAAAATATTAAACACTGTAAGTTTTATTTAAACGCCATGTTATTATTGTAAGGAGTTTTCTTAAATGCCTATGACAGAATTTTAGACAAAAAAGGAGGTTATCAATTCGATATGTTTTTTGTATCTATGTTACCTCATATCTCAGTCGTTTGTCGACCAATTCTGTTTTTTTTTTTGCCTACCTAGAGGTTATACCTATAATTTGGGATCTGGTAATCGAGGGAAACCCTCAATAACGGCACGTATAGTGTTATTATACTTTAGGCAAACAATTTCTTTTTGGAGTCGGTGCCATCACTTTGACCACCAAGCATCAACTATCACAGCACCGACTCCAAAAAAATTGTTTGCCTAGAACGGATTCCTTTTCTTTCAATGGTCAAGAGTTTATTTAAGACTTTTTAGTACATTTTGGTTTTGAAGTTGGTTTTTATATGTGGATAAAGTTATCTATAATACGCCTAACCTATGAACTATTTGTTTGTAAATATTTACTTGTAGTACTCTCTTTGTGAAATATTAATAACAAAGATATATTTTTTTACCGGTGAATCAGGCGTTAATTATTCACTATTCAAATCATCATTAGCGTTTTGTGAGTACTGAGTAGGTTACTCATAAAAGATGTTATATCTTTATGCGGTTGAAGAACTAATTAGCTTCATTTTAACCGGTATATTCTTCGAATCTGACACTGTTGGAGAGATGTATCCTCTGCCTCTCTATGTAATGATTTTTAGTCAACCCATAATATGACAAAATAAAACATTAAAATACAGGGTGTTTGGTACATCGTGTGCCAAATTGAAATGGCTTTTAGTTAAGGTTTTTAGTATAATTTCCTGCCGTTAATGATTTTGGTGCGGTGTTATTTTGCGGGCGTTATAAAAAAACGGAATCCAGCATTTGTAACATAGTTATTTGAACACTGTTTTAGTTTTTTATGCATATTATTACTATATGTTATTGGGCATTATTTTGAGGTTTTACAACCACCAAAATGACATGCACAAATCCTTTAGATTTTTGAAATTCACTCGCATAATTCCGAAACATAATTTTATTAAACTTGTCCTGCCACTTTACATGGCTGTAAAAATAACAAAAAACCACTAGACCCTGCAATATTCATCAACTTCTCTAGCTTTTCTAGACTGTGCTTGTGCTAAAGGTATACCACATGACATAAAAATTGATCTATAAAATAAACGTCTTGATATGACCTCTCAATCATAATTCCGTTCCGTTTCCCTCAACCTTGTCAGTATTACGATCATGGAGTTTGGATCTTAGTCGTCATTGCGGTGATTCTAGAAGAATATTAACTAATCAGATAAGCCTTACTATCAAATTAAGACTTGCCTTAATCCCTCAAGCGTATGTGAACGAGACACAATGCAAATTCTATTGTTATGCGGTTGCCTGCAACCGCTCGGGTGTTGAAGCATTAATATAAATAAACAATCAATATTGTTGCTAAGGCTCGATTACTCAGTTTCATAAATGTTTAAAACTTTTTAATAATGACGACCCGTCTGGTGTAGTGGTCGAGAAATTGCCTACTACGCAGCGGGTTGCGGGTTCGATCCCCGCACAATACAAATATTTGTGTGCATGAACATGTCTGTTTGTATTGGTCTGGGTTTTTTCTATATATATCATGTATGTATTTACAAACAAAAAGTATTTAAGTATTGTATCCGTTGTCTGGCACCCATAATACAAGCTTTGAGTAGCTTACTTTGGGACTAGATGGCGATGTGTGGGAATGTCCAAAAATATTTATAAAAAATAAAAATAAAACTATAGCCGTCACTTATACTCATTTCCTTAGGAGACTTGACAGCCATTTGACATTTACTATGGTAATATAGGATCCTTCTGTAGCAGTGACGAAATATAAGATATTAAAACGCAATCTAAAAAATAATTGAAAGTTGAATGAAGATTTTAATGACAATTATAGTTTTCTACTATTTCTTAAATTACAGAACACGGTATGTAATAAATATAATTAAAAAAAGTAAAAACCGACTTCACCGGAGTCGGTGCTGTGATAGTTGATGCTTGATGGTCAAAGTGATGGCACCGACTCCGAAAAGAAATTGTTTGCCTAAAACGGATTCCTTTCCTTTCAATGGGGAAGAGTTTATTTAAGACTTTTTAGTGCATTTTGGTTTTGAAGTCGGTTTTTACTTTTTTTTAAAGTTTATTTTATTTCTTCATTTTTAGTGATTACATAAGAGGGGGGGGAGTTGCACCTTATGATTCTATTTTTTAAGAAGCTACAAATTACCTATCATAAGTTCCGTCATTATAATTACTGAACTCCTAAGCGTTAAGGAGTTCCACCATCAGCTCAGCACCAGAAGATGTTGACTATCAGACGTAACAATATGTCACCATTAAGATTCTAGTACAGAAACAATATACGTGCCTTTAAAATTTGAGGGTTTCCTTCGATTACACCAAGATCCCATAATCAGATCCCAAAATGGAAAAAATGGACCCAACTAGAAGGTACACCCTCTAAGTAGACGAAAAAAAATTTTCGATTCGGTCTACAAACGATATATGAGATATGAGGTAACATACATACAAAAAAAAAAACATACAGTCGAATTGATAACATCCTTTTTTGAAGTCGGTTAAAAAAGGGCTAAGACAGGAAATTTTATAACACAGTGCCTTGCCGTAACCCATCTGGGGTTAAAAAAACTAATGGTTTAAGAGGTATTTATGTTTTTTTTTTTCAAAATTCGCCACTTCCGCTGTTACCATTATTTAAATATTGCAAAAATCATGTTTTTCTGAATCATTATATCTGTTGCATGCTACAGCATGTAGCCAAAATCTTTTTTCATCGATAACTTAATTGCTTAGTCAAAAAATCACTTTTTTAAATTTTTTTGAACCGATAATGTTTTAATAAAAAGTTAGAAGAACTTTGTTCATAAAAACATCCATGTGTACAACAGCTTATAAACTTCTATATTTAATGCAAATTATAAAAATACTATAATAGTGGTACGTTTCGCCGGTTGAGAAAAAGGTAACACTCATTAAGTGTCACTTATTCCAAAAACATCTCTTATATGTTACATCTCTCAGAATCATTTCTAAAGCTCACAGTAGGTTATTAAAATAATAATATGTTATGAAAATGTTACCAGATAAAACTCAAACAACTTTCTGATCAACTGAAAGCTGTTTCGAAGTTTCCAGATCATTGTAGTATGACTGTTTTCATTTAGTCAGAAGAGAAAGAGACATGACATTAGTTTAAGTCGCACGACTAGAATTTAGTGTACTGGTTACTGTCGACCTCCGTGGTGTAGTGGCTAAGCACGCTGGGTTTCAAGGCGTCGCCGCCTTGAGGTCCCGGGTTCAATCCGGTCGGGTCAAATTTACTGTAATGTCCCGAAATCAAAATTTGTGGTGGTGTCCATAACTTTTCATCAAAACTAAATATATTTTTTTGTTCAATCTATGCATGTGGGTCGTTTATCAATAGGTCTCCTAAAATGAAATCGAGGTTCCTTATATCATTTTATCTGAAAGTCAAACGTTTGTAAGATAGACGCCTCCAAAGTAAAATGGGCTCTTCCCGAATAACTTTTGAATTAAAAGTTGGTGAAAATTTGGAAAAAAATACACGGTGTAGATCTTCACAAATACTTTCAACGAAAGTTAGTTTGAACGAGATCGAACTAGAACTTTTTGAGATATAGGACATTTTCCACAAAAGTTATTTTTGCGGTCAACAAATATTGTGGTATTTTAGCTTAGTTCCGTAAGTTCCCTTATTCAGTTAAAGTTGGCACGGAACCCTCAGTGCGCGAGTCCGACACGCATTTGACCATTATGGTTTTAAAAAGTGTCGCCCTTACAATTTATTGAGTTAAAAAAAAACTTTTTTATTTTTATTTTGTAATTTGCATGAAATGTAGCAGTATCAAGCTGTTGGGCAAAAGGGCTGCATTTTTTTCCAACAAAGGTCTTGAAACTTTTGTGTAAAATTTTATCGAGACCAAATTATAATAATATATATATAATATTATTGTTATTTTCTGACTAAGGTCTTATTTCTTAATAATAAGACAAAAATACAATAATTTTCACGTATTTATATAATGGCAACAGCGAAAGTGACATAAGTCAAACAAATTAGTGAATATCTCTTAAACCATGATACTTTTCTTAACCCATGTGGGGCCTATTCTGACGAATCATGAGTAAATCCATCTACGGATTTTACTTGGACTTACGAGCCTCTGTATACATTGACTATCGTGAAAAAAACAAACAATAGGCTATATCATACCAGTGATTGTTGTCTGCGCTGCAATTGTTTTTGTTTGTTGTTATCGAAGTTTATTAAGGTTGTCTGATAGAGAGGCTAACACTTTATTTTGTAGATTATTTTGTTTTTTGTTTTGTTAGTAAGCAGAAATGCACCACCCTAGATCTCATCCACACCTGGACATCAGGTAAAATCGACCCTTTAGGTATCTATCTGGGAACACGTAGTTAAAAAATATCTTAGCGGAAAATAAATTGTCTTTTTTTCCTTTGCTCCACTTGACACTACTGAATAGGTTTAACTAGCGGTCCCCCGCGACTGCGTCTGCGCGTTTTTAGTTTGCCTACTCTCTTGTCGCAGTTTCATTTTTCATAACTATGTAATGACAAATAACACCTTTGTCTTGCCTGTGACCACGGATGCTGTAAAGCATTCGAAAGGTCAGGCATATAGTTTTAATAAAATGTGCGCGAAATTTAACCGTAAAGTCTTTCATTTCAATGAGTAGTATTCGCGTAGACTTAAGAAGTTTCAGAACCAAATAGGTTAACATATTTACAGCAACTAAAACCACAAAAATCTAATTGTTTAAACAATATCTAAAAATTGTTTCATCAGTTTATTACCATTATCTATTCTGTTACTAATCTATATTAATACTAATATTATAAAGCTGAAGGGTTTGCTTGTTTGTTTAAATGCGCTAATCTCAGGAACTATTAGACCGATTTGAAAAAAAAATGTGTTAGATAGCTTATTTATCGAGGAAGGCTTTAGGGTATAAGGCGCGTTTTGAGTTTGCACCGGAGGGAGCAAACTCAAAACGCGCGGACGAATAGGAATATGGTATTTATTGATATGGTCAACATGTAAAAACCAAATTTAACATCACATTTAAGACTGTAAACGTAAGGGCATCATTAGCTTAAAATGTTTTTAACACTCTCAGTGTCATCTTTAAGTATTTATAAGATTAAAAAAGAAACCAAAAACGTCCCGCCCGTGCGTATTTTTTGGTTTCTTGTGTTATCTCATAAGGGCACCATTATTGTACTTAATTTTTCATAGCAATACTTTTATTTATTTAATTTAATTTTAATACTGATTTATTACCCCGATTCACATACTAGCAAAACAATAAACACAATACCATTGTGACGATTCGATATCAGATAAGAAAAAAAAACTTTATGACGCTCATACATTAATATGATAAGTAAATAATATAGGTATGTGTAATAAGCGGAAGGTATACGTAGGTAGCTATAGATTGTTAAGCTAAACCAAAATTAGATAAGATTGATTGTTGCAGTAAAACAATTGAATAGGACTTGCATAGGAAACACTAGTCTTACATGTACTATGAAATCTGGATGCTGAAATTGGTTTGCAATACAATTTCTATGCCGCTTTGATAACAAATATCTTCTTAAGGTTCAATACGTGAAAAATAATTTAAAACATTATACGGCCTTCCAAAAACGGACAAAAAGTTTGAAATAACGCCATTTGCCCTCTACTTAGGAGAAACAAATTCATTTGGGGTGTGTAAACTGTTGGTGTCGAGTGTAGCTAGACGTCAAGTAGTACCACTTTTTTGAATGATCATGATTTCGTTATTTACCCATACCTCAAAAACTACTGGACCGATTTCGATGAAACTTACACTGTACTCTTAGTTAAAATATATCTATTTGAACTTAAAAAGGATCAACACGCAATGACTATCGTATCGAGAAATTCATGGACAAATATACATTCACTTATGAAATTCTGCATACGTGTTAATTATCAAATTCCGTCAATATACACATTGATATATGTGATATTATCGGAATATTGATTATCTCCATTTTTTTGAAGTCGGTTAAAACTTTCCATCCGCAACATGATGTGCAACCCAGTTACCTTTCGAACCATCTTATCCAAACTTTGATCGGCAACACATAATAAAACTAAAACAATCGATCTACCGATAGTGATCTGTCGGTATACATAATAATTGAAAATTAATTACTACTCCTTGCGCGTCAGTCTTCGCGATGGAGTATTACGTATACGTGGCGTTTCTGCCGTTTTTTGTGTATATTGTGTACATCGTTATTCGCGCTGTACTACATCGCTGTGGTGAGTGCTTCAGTGAGTTACTTTTTCAATTTTTCATTTTTATTCGGACCCTTATCGACTTGGTTTTTACTTCATTTTGGTGTCGCTACTCTCAGTCTCACCTATGGAACCCGAGTGGCCTACGAGGAGTAGTCAAGTTATTGGATTGGACTCCACATGACATAAATAGAGATTGGTCTTCTTTTAATTCAAGTTTTTTCAAGAAGATCTTAACCGCTGACTTAACCTAGCAAGTGATCTGTAATTGTGAACCTGGATTGTTCTAACTAAAACTCTTACGAGGAACATCATGTCTGAGGTTTATCTATAAGTTTCAAGTCTCATTTTTATTAAAATTATGCAGGGTGTAAAAAAAGGAGAAGCCAAATTCAGGAGATTGGTTGTTGATAGAGTTCAGAATACAGGATAAATGTATACAAGTTTTTTTATTTTTTTATTTTACCCGTATTCTAGACTCGAATATTAACTGCCCCTTTAAATTTGGCTTGTATTTTTAACCCCCTGCATAGAATTTTAGGGATCCGTGGTCATTTTATCTTATATCCACTTTTTTTTTCTTAAACAGGGTGTGAAAAAAGGGCGAACAAATTTAAGGGGGTGGGTTAAGAGTCGAGTCTTGAATACAAGATTATTTTTTGTTTTTTTAATTTTGTTCTGTATTCCAAACTCGATTGACCACACTCTTGAAATTGGCTCGTACTTTTTTTACACTCTGTAAATTAATATATTTTTTTAATTCGAAAAAGTAACCTTGGTCCCAAAAATTATTGCCACAAATACCGTACATCAGCGCCAATCCAGTCACTTCCTAAACCGCCTAATCCACACCTTGACCGGCAACACTGAAACAGTGGGGTTAATCCGTCGCCGGCTGTCAGTCGCTGCGATGGAGTACTACGTGTTGTTTCTGCCGTTTCTGGTGCTGTGTATTGTGTACAGCGTGACCTGTACAGTCCTGCACTGCTGTGAGTGTTTCAGTGAGTTTTTTCTGCTTGTTTTAGTCTGTACATTGACTCAAACGTTTGTGACGCCCTACCATTTCTTGATTGACGACCTCCGTGGAGTAGTGGCTGAGCACGCTGGTTTCAAGGTGTCGCGGCTTCGAGGTCCAGGGTTCGATTCCCGGTCGGGTCAATATAGGGATCAAAATTTTCTATATTGTCTCGAGTCTGGGTGTTGTGGTACCACCGTTTTGTCGGATTTCCATAACAAAAATACATTGGCTACTTACTTTGGAAACAGACCAATGTATGTGAGTAGTGTCCAATATTTATTTATTTATTATTATATTACGCTAGAACGCTCACCGAATAAGCTTGGGTATTTTACACTCTGCAAATGCAGAGGGAAGTCAGCCAGCTTGACAACAATGACTAACAACGGCAGTGGACGACATTCCTTCGATTTATTGCGTATTTGTTTGTTTTTAGGGTTCCGTAGCCGAATGGCAAAAAACGGAACCCTTATAGTTTCGTCAAGTCTGTCTGTCTGTCTGTCTGTCTGTCCGTCCGTATGTCACAGCCATTTTATTCTGAAACTATAAGCATTACACTGTTGAATTTTGGTAGAAAGATGTATCCTGTTAACCGCTTACCGATTCTCACACAAAAAATAAAAAATAATGACATATTAGGGGGGCCCATACATGAAACTAAAACCAAAAAAAAAATTTTTAGTCAAACCTATGCGTGTGGGGTGTTTATGGATAGGTCTTTTAAAATGACATTGAGGTTTCTAAAACCATTTTCTTTTAAAGTCTAACGTTTCATAGCTAGACGCTTCCAAAGTGGTAAAATGGGCGTCCCCCCCATCTAACTTCAAGCAAGTTTAAATTTTGAAAAAAATATGTAATGTAGATCTTAATAAATACTTTCAACGAAAATTGGTTCGGACGGGATTGAATGAGTAGTTTTAGAGATAAAGCAGATTTTCTACTACCGCAAACATAACATTGTACTTCATACAATCACTATGAAAAACAAAGTTATATTTGCAGTCGACAAAATATTGTGGTATTTTACTTAGTAGAAGTAAGTGGATTCCCTAATTTAGTTAAAGTTGGCACGGAACCCTCAGTGCGCGAGTCCGACTCGCACATGGCCGGTTTTTTTTTGTTTGGGAGCGTTTTTTTTGCTGTTTTTGTTTGGGAGCGTTACGGGCAAATATCACCTAAGCATAGCCTTTATGGGTATACGCGAGGGATCCGTAGGAGTAGAGGGCCAAGAAATTGAACACTTTTAGGGATTTATATTGCACTTGTAAAAAGCAACTTTGGCTGTGACAGACGAGGAATCGAACTCCGTGTCTTACTCTATTCGGGCGTGTAGCGTGCCCGCTCGGGTTAAACTTGAACCAGCAACTTTTTGGCTAACC
This sequence comes from Pyrausta purpuralis, assembly GCA_963924145.1. NCBI lineage: Eukaryota > Metazoa > Arthropoda > Insecta > Lepidoptera > Crambidae > Pyrausta > Pyrausta purpuralis. The sequence goes on along the minus strand of OZ001667.1, from coordinate 19,935,912 downwards.
GGGCCAAAACCAGACGAGACCAAAAAGTGGCTGATTCAAGTCCCGCCCGTGCGCAAATTTTTGGTTTCTTATTTCATCTTTATGAATATAAAATATGACACTGAGTGTTAAAACAATCTAAACCATTGCAATTTATATTATTAAGTTTGTATTGTGTATTTAATTACTTTTGGGGATAATAATTATATTTGCACACACAACTCACTGTTTAGATATAAACACAGACTGCATTACTGTGCCTTGCTCTTCCTTCATATGAAAACATAAAGTAAAAAATGGCATTGAGGTTTCAAGAAAAAAAAAACAAATTAAAGCTTTAATACTATCAAAAATAGAATATTACAAAAGAAGTATTTAAAAAGTCATTCAAGAGGTCTGTCACCAACAATGAGGTTTAAATTCGTATTGGTGCTTTTAAAGTAAATTTAAACATACAATTCTAGGTCACGAATGATTGTTTTATTTTATTATATTTAATTATTAGGTACACATAACATTTTAAAGACAAAAAATGAATAAAGAAGAAGTAAAAATGATTAAATATAGACTATAAAACTAAACATGCAACAATATGAAATAGATAGAGTGGAAAAAAGACAGCCAAAAATAAAATGAAAAACAAAACAAAGAGGACTAACTAATTCGAATCTAAGACCTATAAATTAACGAAACAGCATTAACAATGATATTTGAAGTGGAATTTGCGTTCTTGTGGATACAGTTTTTTATTGATATGTTGATTGAGTTGATCATAGAGCTAAAACGAACAACAGCACTCTGTGATAAAGGCGACCATTATGGTCATTTATATAACCTCTTTGAAGTAAAAATGATATCTCGTCTCCGTCCATTTTAGTGAATTTCCCAAAGTCATTAACTTAGTTTGCTTTGTCATTCATTCATCATCAATTATAACATTTCGTCATTGTCATTAATAAACAAGATAAGAATACAAGAAAAGATAATAAAAAGGGCCAAACTTGTGATTCGATTTTCATTAACTAATAAATTTAAAAGTCTCTTCCTTGTGTTACGAATATTAAACAACGATTATGATGGAGGCGTATTCCATAAGGTATGAACAAATGTTCCTATTCATAACATTTGCCCTTTGCGGTATTCGAACCTGCGACCGCGCATAATAGTCAGGAGCGCTAACCACTACGCTTAAAGTGTCGTGGTAAAAAATATAATTAGGTCACATCATTCGCACTAAGTGTGTAAGATTTTAACATTATTTTTATCTTACGCTTCATAAAAACGATTTTGAAATTTTGTTACAAAGTCTCCTCTGCACCTCAACATCACATACATTGCTCCGATCAAATGACAACCCCACACTCATTGCTCCGGTCCCAAGCAAAGTAGTTAAAGCACTTGTGTTATGGAAATCAAAAACAACGGTGCTACCACAACACCCAGACCTGAGACAATATAGAAAAGATCGTTTTCTACATTGACCCGACCGGGAATCGAACCCGGAACCTCACGAGATGGCGACGCTTGAAACCAGCGTGCCACAGACTCGACCACAGAGGTCGTCGTTTTTGTCGATGATCATAAAAAATGTTATGTGATGCGCGCGTCATGTAGCTCCCTTTCTATGTTCAATACACTTTTCTCACCCTTTTTTGCTTAGTCGTATCTACTTAAATGAAAGGATAAGAAATCAAGCAAAATAATTCTGACCCACAAAATCTATTAATACTGCCTCATTGACTAGGCGATAAGCCGTTCACTTAATTGACTTACGATTTTATATAACGCCGCTAACCTTTTGAATTGTTTTCATTTAGTTTAGTAAGGTTTCCTCACACAAGGATTTAACCTTCTGTGTGAAATTATACAAGTGTAAAAAATAAACAAAACCAAGTGTAGCAGAAAAGAATAATCATTTAGTTTACGCCTACATCTTTATCTATTCAATTTTCATAATATTTTACCATTATTTTTACCCACTACAGGAGCTCTGTTTTTCGAATCACTGGCACCAGTATGACGAGTGATTTTCGTTCTAAAATCAATTAAATCAAACTGGAAATTACCCCCTTATTTTTTTGCCTGGGCTTGTAGTTCATTTCTATGCCACTAGGGGTTGTTTTATGCGCCATCTAACGTGAAATGGTTTAACTGTAAAATAATGCATCTTTAATGCTTTTTATAATGCTTCTACTCGCCGCTAGATGTCGCTAGCAGTGTGCGTTTTGCGATGATTTCCCTTGCCGCTAGATGTCGCCTGCAGTTTTGAACTACGACTTAGTTTAAGAAACTTATTACTATACTTAGAAGAGTTATTTAAATATACATAAAAGTAGTCCCAAACTGAAAGGACGTAACGCTGGATAAAGAGAAATGGTCATCTCTGGAGTCTAGAGAAGACCTTTACACCTTATGGGGCTCATACAACTTAATAAGTTCGAAAAAAATAAAATAAAGAAGTGAAGCTAGAAAGAACACGGCATATTCATTTATTAATATTAAGGTATTCAAGTAGTCTCCATCTCGTCCAAAATACGATTTTTGTATTGTGTTTTATTTTATTTTGAATAAAACATTGAGTTGTTATTACCACGTATAGAGAAGCTACGCCAAACACAAAAAATTACGACAAAATTGTGACGTATTCCATGTAATTTTAATTTCAAACATGACACCGTTTCTGTTCAATTCATGTGGCAGGAGTCAGTTTCATATACTAGTAATAGTAGTACAATATAAATTGCACTTGTAAAAAGCAACTTTGGCTGTAACAGATAAGGAATCGTATCGGGGCGTATGCCTATACCACTCAGCCACTGTTACATTATCAAGCTAACACATAGGCTGCGTGATATCATCAATTTTGCGGGATTGCTCTCACAATATCCGAAGGAAATATTTAACAATCGGTTAAGATGAAGGAAGCCAACTTATAATTACATTTTTGTTTTATAGTGATTGATGATGTCACGCAGCCTACGCGTTAAAGAAAGCGCTTGCAAAATTCAACAGAAGCTCTATTTTTTAATCACTCGCTTCAAGATGGCGAGTGATTTCCGTTTGACAACGAGTTTTTTTCTATGACTTTTTATTCAATTTCGAACGAAAATCACTCGCCATCTTGAAGCGAGTGATTCAAAAATAGAGGCCCAGGTTTGCTAATGTGACGGAGGCCGAGTGATATAGGCATCCGCCCGGAAAGCGTAAGACACGGGGTTCAATTCCTCGTCTGTCACAGCCAAAGTTAAATAAATAAATATCCCTTGGACATTCCCACACATCGCCATATAGTCCCAAAGTAAGCTACTCAAAGCTTGTGTTAAGGGTGCCAGACAACGGACATTGTACTAAAATACTTTTTTTTGTAAATACATACATGATATACATAGAAAACACCCAGACCAATACAAACATACATGTTCATGCACACAAATGTTTGTATTGTGCGGGGATCGAACCCGCAACCCGCTGCGTAGTAGGCGATTTCTCGACCACTACACCAGACGGGTCGTCAAAGTTGCTTTTTACGAGTACAATCTATATTATTAAGTTTGTTTAGTGACAAAACACTATAAAAACAAAAATGAAATTTTAATAGTGGTTCAATGTTATACAAAAAAAAGTAAACAAAACTCAAACAAATATAAATTGGTATTTTTATTTCGCTTGATTTTAATGAAATTAGTAAGTGCCATGATAAAGAAGGTACTATAATAGATAGCTAATTGTAATAATAGATACATAATAATAATCCATTCATCTTATCGCAGCATTAAATGCAGAGGTAAATACCGTTGAAATAATTGCAATAATCATGTCACATTTTTTGACACGTGTTCTTGGAATAATAATAAAAACGTTAATTTCTTTTTCTAAAAATCAATTTCAAAAATAAGTACGCGTGGTACCTGTGCGGCTCTATAACAAAGGGCAACCAAAAACATACTATCAATCTTATTTTAAACAAACCGCTATATTTATATGAAAATGTGTGTGTGTGTGTGTCCGTGTACTTCTTCAATAAACAATTTGCATACAGAGTTTTGACTACATTTTCACCAAAGCGTTAATATCTTACTTTTAGCGGTTTGCGCTTGAGTTTATTTCATTCTTCTGTGTCCTCCATTTTCTTGACCTCCCTGATGACGACATTTTATAGTTTTTTTTATTCTTGCTTAGTTTATTCTTGGTCTTCCTTTTCCTTGGTTTAACGAAATGACAATAAGCGGAAAATTGACATGTATTTTGAAACAAAACCCTGTACTTTTACTTTACTACAGGAGGCCTACTTATTACTAAACCGCTCAGATTATGCTTTAACTACTTTTTAATTTTTAAGACTAAGTCAGAATTTTTGTCATAAAAATGACAAAAGCTCCGGTTCCGTAGCCGAATAGCAAAAAGTCAGTCTGTCTGTCTGTCTGTCCGAATGACACAGCCACTTTATTCTGAAACTATTAGTATTACACAGTTGAAACTTAATGTAGATGAATCCTGTACACCGCTTTACGATTTTTACAACGAGATACAAAAAAAAATGATATGTAACTTAGGAATACTGAACTAAAACTAAATTTTCAAGACTATGCGAGTAAGGTGTCTATGGATAGGTCTTCTAAAATGACATCGAAGTTCCTGAAACCAGTCTCTCTAAAAGTCTAACGTTTGAGAGGTAGATGCTTCCAAAGTGGTAAAATGGGTGTCCCCCCTGACCCTTAGTGTGCGAGTCAGACTCGCACTTGGCCGGTTTTTTGCCATTTTGCGTTTAAATAGATAACGTCAAAGGGGTATCTCTGGGTGATTCAATTAAACATATGAAAAATTTACACTTAGTATGCAAGAATAAGTTATTAAATGATTAGAGGTGGCTCTACACTGCCCGCTGGCATAGCTGCCATAGAATAAGGTCACACTTACTTAAGTATGTTGAATATTTTAATTCACTATAAACAGTGTATACCGTTAAGGATGATTGGACACCTATGTTGGCCGCGACCCATCTCTTCCCGATCCCATCTATCTGATTTTAAAATCCCTTATAAGAAAAACTCAAGACTACTCGATTTTATTATTGCTTATACAAAAAAGTAAGTAAAGTTCACTTATAAAAATATTATAAGAAAAATATGAACAAGAAATAAATTACATTTGATGCCATTTTTAATAGAAACTATAGATCGATATTCAATTTTTATTTATTTTCAATGTTCAAATACTTTGGGCGTGGTTTTTATTGCTTTTCTTTAGTCATTTAAAGTACTCTGAAAACCAATATTTTTAATGTTGTATGTCCAAATACGTGATAAAGCTTTTATGATTGAATCATTTTTATTATAGTTTTAATCATTTCGGGTAGAGTCGGGATTTTTTGGTACTTATTTTAAAATTGTGTACAGATGGGATCGGGTAGAGTTGTGATGCAGCCCCTATATATAAGAAAAACAAACATATCTACCTGGATATTTATATGAAAACAAAATATTGTTTTCTTTTTTATTTATTTAATACATGGCAGATAAACTATACCACTTCACGGTCAGATCATTGATCTCCGTCTTCGCTCAGATACATTTTTTTTAATATGAAATGCAGCATTATCGATAAGAAAATAGATTTATCTCTAGCTGCAGTACACAATATGCCTGCGCAACGTCGTGCTATCAGCGAGATAGTAGCAACTCGGACGAAAATACATGTAATTATTTAAACACAACTAGTCTTTTTGAGAACGCCGACTAAGCCGCTCGTTTGATTGCCGCTAAGTGACTTACGCGACCTTAAAACATTATATTTTGTGAAATATTATACGAAAGTTATCAAATAAGATATTAAATGTGTGTCATTTTTAAGTGATAATCAACCTAAGATTGTATTAAATGTAAAGGACAATTAAATCTGTGATAGAATTGGCATAAATCGAACTGTTTAATGAAATTAATTACCAATATGAGACGATGAACGATATATTACGTTATAAGCAACTCAACAAAACAAACACCTTTAAACTTTTTTAATATTTAAAACAGGGACCAACTGTAAAACTGTAAAAATATATATTAAAAGAACAATAAAAGTAATTCAAAATGGAAAGTGAAAATTTGGAACTAAAACTAGAAAGTGAAATGGGAGCCAGCAAGATATTCGGCCTGATTCCCATGTTTTTACTATTTGTTGTTATTATACTAAGAGTATCGTGGGTGCTGTACAAATCTATGTCTGGTAAGTTTATTTGGTATTAATTCAGTAGGTTGTTTAATCAATAACAAACAAGAAAAAATTAAAACTCAGACTTGTGACATTTTTTTTTCTTAAAATGTACCTTTAGATAAGATGCTAATCGTTTGAGCTAGGAACCAGCCAGCTTTGCTTTGAATTTTTTATCTAGAACTCTAGAAGTTACCACCAAAGTTATTTATTTAGGCAGAAAATATTAGTCAGGGTCAAAAGACTCTACTACTAAATTTAATTTCTTAACTTAATCAGTCATCTTACTTTAAAGCGTTGAATAAGACTCTTTAAAATATTGAAACAAATTTCAAACATTCGCGAAAGTAAAATTAGGAAAATAAGATTATATAGAGGTATGAAAAATACCATATTTAACGAACGAAGTTCTGCAGAATCACTATATTAAATAAATATAAATCAGTAATAATAAATAAATAATAAGATGTCGCAAAAATAAGAAATTCAAGAAGACATCCTACTAGTACACAAAATGGTAACGGTGTTTGTATTCATATTACCAAAAACAGGTGGTTTGCCTTCATGAGTTGCGCCTCACGTTTCTTCACGGTTCATTAATTACTTCAAAAGTTTATTATAATTAGTGTATTTTTTCATACTAAATTTACATAAGAATGTTTTCATTTTGACGTCAGGTCCAAAGCAACGTCCGTAGGCACATAGCATGTATGCAAATCATCATCATACACATAATTATCAGCCAAAAGACGTCCACTGCTAAGCATAAGTATCCCCCACAGTTTTCCACAGCGACCGATCACAGGCGGTCTGCATCCAGTGTGATCCCGCGATCTTTACACTGTCGTCTGTCCAACTTGTCGGTTGGTGTCCTACGCCGCGTCTTTGGCCAAAGAGTCCCCAATCTAGAACTTTTCTGCCCCTACGGCTTTCAGTTCTGCGCGCTATGTGCCCTGCCTATTGCCACTTGCGCTTACTGAGACTCAAGTGGTTCTTATACGTATCTCTTCATTTCTGATTCAACTTTGTAGAGAAACACCAAGCATAGCCGTCTCCATCGCTCGCTGTGTGATTTTAAGCTTACAGTTAGAGACCATGTAATCCCCATAACTTTACTTTACTTTATATTGTTTGTAAAAAAAATAGTTCCCAAATAGCACTCACTATCCAGGGCAAGGTGGAAGTTAACATTCTCTCTAACTACCTTATTTTTGAATTTCTTACTACACTTAGAAAATTAAAAAAAACAGTATAATTTACCAAATGAAAATTTTTGATAACTTATATAAGGACAGCGTTAAATTATACCTATATTTTTGCGTTTGGAACTGTCTAGAAAAGAAAGAATTATCTTTTATTTACAGATGCATTTGCAAAGCGTTACTCATGTATCGCCGAAACTTAGGTACGAAAAGAAAGTAATCATCGTGATACAATATTTGCCATTATACTCAGTAAAGTTATAAAGATGACAATAAAAGACTTTATGCAAAGACTCAAAGCCAAATTAACTTAAATACTAAACTATAATTAATACTAGCAGTCTCCAGTACTAATTTGTTTGCCCGTTTTAGCTGTTCCTAAAGATTGACGAATTTTATTTTTCGCCTATCTTGATAGATGCGGTCATAGAAAATAAATTTTTTTTGTAGTCAGACCCTATATTTCCGAGCTTAGCATCTTCAAAGAAGCAATCAAATTCTTTAGCTTTCAAGCTATATTAGTGTTGTGAATCAAACTCGGTTGAGTTTATAAAGTTCTTTATTCGATCAACACACTTATCTTTGATACAAATCACTATCTCTAGCCACATCAATAATTATAACTACATTTTAACATAGGTTCCTTCCCTTAACCTTTCGCTTCGGCGGTCAGCACTAGACTGCCTCGCCTTTCGAGTGCACTTCGCAAGTCAGAAAATAAGAAGGGGCAGCCAGTGTTGCCATTTTTAAATAGCGATAACGTTATTCGATAAAGTAACAATACTCGATTTTATATAAATATAAATAACGTTAACTGTTATTATGAGGAGTTAAGATTACAAGAGGCTACTGATTGAATCTTAGTACAAAAATCATCACATTCGGCCATCCGACCTAATGCACCTCCTGGTGCATTTTTAAAAATATTTACAATGGCGCATTTATATCAATACTACTACAGCATACTACATTTATCATATTACAAGCAATAAAAATTAAGCTGTTGGGCTAACTTAGTAATTCTAAGTTTAGCGTACACATTAGAAAATCATCACATTCGGCATTTAAGTTTAATTAATTACAATTATCACATTTCTAGTTCTTTTAATAATTATAACCTATTTTTGGTTGACTTGAGTTGCTGTAGCTTTGACCAATATAGATTGATCTATTGAATCTTTAGATTGATTATACTTTGCCTGCTTACCTGCCTTATAAGACTTGTGGCAACGAACATTTTATACATTTTATGTAACCGGGTTCATAATCTATTATGTACCTATAGTTTCATAGTTACTTCGTTCTACAGGCCAATAAGTTAAGAATGGTTATGTTATTATACTTATAATAACAATCGTAACTATTATTTTGACTAATCTTTTTTTTTACTCCTGTCTATGAATGACAAAAAGTCATTTATCGAAGCCATATTTATTTTATTTTATTACAGTCTATCATCTTCTAATATACTTAACAAGATTAAAAAAAATAATCTGATTTTAAGATAACAATATGGCAAGAATCTAACTAAATTGACTTTTAAATTGATGAATGAATGAAAATATATAGGTAACCTATTGTAGTTTTAAGTGTGTGACATATAAACGATACTAACTTAAAAGAGACCTTATCTACATAAACAGTTCATTTAAAAAGTAATAAATCAGTCAAGTCAGTAAAAGACAAATTAATTGGACAGCAATCACATATCCAGCAATATGATAATAGTTCACATTTTGTATAATGATATGTATAAGGTAAATAAAATAATCAGGTTACAACAAAAGTTCCTTCCTGAAACACAGTCCCATGATTTGAATTTTTCATATTGAGTAATGTATAAAACTATGTATTGAGATAGATATTGGAAAGTCACTAAAGCATCCAAAATAAATGTCACTTATTAATCATTGAGAACATAATCAAGAATTATTGAAGCTACCTAGATAACTTGAAAAAAAAGATAAATTTCTTAATTTGCGTGGCGCATATCAATGAAAGTTATGAATCTTAGCACTTAAAGTCATACGAGAAGAATTAAGCTATTATGTGGTTTTGGTTTTTTATTGGAATTGAATGGTTACCTTAATGTCTGTTCTCAATCCCTTATAAATACTGTTTACGGAGATACAGACATTTAAGGGATCATTATTATTATTTATAGAATCTCTTATGATCTTACAATTTATTTTTCACATAAAATATTACTTTGTAGTTTAACTTTCCCTAATATTATGTGTGTTCGGATGAGAAAAAATCAATATTTCAGGGCCCATATTAATCATATTTGTTAATTATTAACGAACAGTACATGAAGGTGTGGTCTTAATTTAGTAGCAGGAACAAGTACCTACTTCACTTTATTAATCATTATACAATTAATATAAATAGAATTGAGATTAGATTAAATAGTCAAATGACATTAATAATTAAACCCTACCACGAATACAATTTACTCGGCAAAGTAAACACAACGATATTATGCTGTTACATGTAAAAAAGAATAAACTGCATGATATTGCCAAGAATACAGAAAAATATCAAAGTGGGGAACTAGAATAAAAACTAGTTTTGAAATAAAGCCTTTGTGCATAATTATCTATTAATTGACCTATGAGATCACGGTCTCCTATTTACGCTGACGTTTTGGCGTGTAGACGTCCCTAGTCCCCATTTAAATGTATTGCGATGCGTCTTTAGTTATTCCAAACCCAAGCATATCGCAGAGCAAACGTCGTGTTTGGCGTCAATATAATATTCATAAATGAAAATATATTTCTTTTCAAGTCAATGCTTAGTACATTATGTAAGGTCACCTCGTTATAAGTGATAATATTTTAACAGAGCATCAAACAATAACATAGAAAGAGGACCCTTTTTTTGAAAACTGGCCCGCATACGATTTTATTTTTCCTAACAAAAAAAATATTATTCTTTAAGGGCACCCTGACCCGCGACATGCCTTTCGTCTCTTACATAAGTACTAAATTGAGCGAAAACTAGACGTATATAATTAAAGTGCTAAGAGACAATAAGTATAAAAATAATATCACAAAACAAATGTTTTTACAAATTGTCGGAGTAATGATTTATAGATAAACAATGTCATTTAAAACAAATTTATATAGACATTGAGGATACATTAATTTAACTGATTGTCTACTAGTCAGGAGTACTTATAGGAAGGTTATTTAATAAGTAAAAGTAAAGTATAGCTACCTAAGCTCATTCTCGATGTATAATTTCAATTATTTATTTTTTATTGTTTGTGCAGTATTACAGAAATATTGTGTAGTAAGTTATTTGGTTCCTAAATGTTTATAGTAGTCATAAATAAATATTAATATGTATAGGTATAGGACCATCTGTTCCAAAATTAATATAATTACTCCACAATTTATTAACAGGTAAAACTCACCTATAAAATTGCTTTACTTTGCTGTACCCTACTGGGTGTGCACATGTAGCGAGCGATGTTAAGTTTGTAATTAATTATTTATCTACTGTGTATTTCTTTCATCAAATAAATGATAATTGATAAACTTTTTATATACATTTTATGTCTTACAAGTTTGGCGGTTGACTGCGCTGTCAAAATTGCAACGGAATCTGCTACTCTTTACAGTTCTAGTATGGGTTAAAAAGACAGAACAATTTATATAAAGGAAGTAAGGGTATTTTCTATGAATGTTGTATAAACGAACTGCATTGTAACGCGTTACGCGACTTTAATGGCGTTTAAGTAACCCGACATTAAAATTACCGCGTCAATGAATTAATTAAATCTTTGTTTTGAAATAAGTCAGCACTAGACTGCCTCGCCTTTCGAGTGCACTTCGCAAGTCAGAAAATAAGAAGGGGCAGCCAGTGTTGCCATTTTTAAATAGCGATAACGTTATTCGATAAAGTAACAATACTCGATTTTATATAAATATAAATAACGTTAACTGTTATTATGAGGAGTTAAGATTACAAGAGGCTACTGATTGAATCTTAGTACAAAAATCATCACATTCGGCCATCCGACCTAATGCACCTCCTGGTGCATTTTTAAAAATATTTACAATGGCGCATTTATATCAATACTACTACAGCATACTACATTTATCATATTACAAGCAATAAAAATTAAGCTGTTGGGCTAACTTAGTAATTCTAAGTTTAGCGTACACATTAGAAAATCATCACATTCGGCATTTAAGTTTAATTAATTACAATTATCACATTTCTAGTTCTTTTAATAATTATAACCTATTTTTGGTTGACTTGAGTTGCTGTAGCTTTGACCAATATAGATTGATCTATTGAATCTTTAGATTGATTATACTTTGCCTGCTTACCTGCCTTATAAGACTTGTGGCAACGAACATTTTATACATTTTATGTAACCGGGTTCATAATCTATTATGTACCTATAGTTTCATAGTTACTTCGTTCTACAGGCCAATAAGTTAAGAATGGTTATGTTATTATACTTATAATAACAATCGTAACTATTATTTTGACTAATCTTTTTTTTTACTCCTGTCTATGAATGACAAAAAGTCATTTATCGAAGCCATATTTATTTTATTTTATTACAGTCTATCATCTTCTAATATACTTAACAAGATTAAAAAAAATAATCTGATTTTAAGATAACAATATGGCAAGAATCTAACTAAATTGACTTTTAAATTGATGAATGAATGAAAATATATAGGTAACCTATTGTAGTTTTAAGTGTGTGACATATAAACGATACTAACTTAAAAGAGACCTTATCTACATAAACAGTTCATTTAAAAAGTAATAAATCAGTCAAGTCAGTAAAAGACAAATTAATTGGACAGCAATCACATATCCAGCAATATGATAATAGTTCACATTTTGTATAATGATATGTATAAGGTAAATAAAATAATCAGGTTACAACAAAAGTTCCTTCCTGAAACACAGTCCCATGATTTGAATTTTTCATATTGAGTAATGTATAAAACTATGTATTGAGATAGATATTGGAAAGTCACTAAAGCATCCAAAATAAATGTCACTTATTAATCATTGAGAACATAATCAAGAATTATTGAAGCTACCTAGATAACTTGAAAAAAAAGATAAATTTCTTAATTTGCGTGGCGCATATCAATGAAAGTTATGAATCTTAGCACTTAAAGTCATACGAGAAGAATTAAGCTATTAGGTGGTTTTGGTTTTTTATTGGAATTGAATGGTTACCTTAATGTCTGTTCTCAATCCCTTATAAATACTGTTTACGGAGATACAGACATTTAAGGGATCATTATTATTATTTATAGAATCTCTTATGATCTTACAATTTATTTTTCACATAAAATATTACTTTGTAGTTTAACTTTCCCTAATATTATGTGTGTTCGGATGAGAAAAAATCAATATTTCAGGGCCCATATTAATCATATTTGTTAATTATTAACGAACAGTACATGAAGGTGTGGTCTTAATTTAGTAGCAGGAACAAGTACCTACTTCACTTTATTAATCATTATACAATTAATATAAATAGAATTGAGATTAGATTAAATAGTCAAATGACATTAATAATTAAACCCTACCACGAATACAATTTACTCGGCAAAGTAAACACAACGATATTATGCTGTTACATGTAAAAAAGAATAAACTGCATGATATTGCCAAGAATACAGAAAAATATCAAAGTGGGGAACTAGAATAAAAACTAGTTTTGAAATAAAGCCTTTGTGCATAATTATCTATTAATTGACCTATGAGATCACGGTCTCCTATTTACGCTGACGTTTTGGCGTGTAGACGTCCCTAGTCCCCATTTAAATGTATTGCGATGCGTCTTTAGTTATTCCAAACCCAAGCATATCGCAGAGCAAACGTCGTGTTTGGCGTCAATATAATATTCATAAATGAAAATATATTTCTTTTCAAGTCAATGCTTAGTACATTATGTAAGGTCACCTCGTTATAAGTGATAATATTTTAACAGAGCATCAAACAATAACATAGAAAGAGGACCCTTTTTTTGAAAACTGGCCCGCATACGATTTTATTTTTCCTAACAAAAAAAATATTATTCTTTAAGGGCACCCTGACCCGCGACATGCCTTTCGTCTCTTACATAAGTACTAAATTGAGCGAAAACTAGACGTATATAATTAAAGTGCTAAGAGACAATAAGTATAAAAATAATATCACAAAACAAATGTTTTTACAAATTGTCGGAGTAATGATTTATAGATAAACAATGTCATTTAAAACAAATTTATATAGACATTGAGGATACATTAATTTAACTGATTGTCTACTAGTCAGGAGTACTTATAGGAAGGTTATTTAATAAGTAAAAGTAAAGTATAGCTACCTAAGCTCATTCTCGATGTATAATTTCAATTATTTATTTTTTATTGTTTGTGCAGTATTACAGAAATATTGTGTAGTAAGTTATTTGGTTCCTAAATGTTTATAGTAGTCATAAATAAATATTAATATGTATAGGTATAGGACCATCTGTTCCAAAATTAATATAATTACTCCACAATTTATTAACAGGTAAAACTCACCTATAAAATTGCTTTACTTTGCTGTACCCTACTGGGTGTGCACATGTAGCGAGCGATGTTAAGTTTGTAATTAATTATTTATCTACTGTGTATTTCTTTCATCAAATAAATGATAATTGATAAACTTTTTATATACATTTTATGTCTTACAAGTTTGGCGGTTGACTGCGCTGTCAAAATTGCAACGGAATCTGCTACTCTTTACAGTTCTAGTATGGGTTAAAAAGACAGAACAATTTATATAAAGGAAGTAAGGGTATTTTCTATGAATGTTGTATAAACGAACTGCATTGTAACGCGTTACGCGACTTTAATGGCGTTTAAGTAACCCGACATTAAAATTACCGCGTCAATGAATTAATTAAATCTTTGTTTTGAAATAAGTCACGACGTTAATTCAAGTAAGAATTTACTGACATCGTGTGCTAATAGGTATATTTTTCTCATGATCGTGGTAAATGCGCGATATTTTTCGCAAAGTCAACTTCGTATAAGATTAGGTCTGTGGGAGCGATTAAAAAATGAATATTACACTTATTTATTTTTAATTAAAGCATTGAAAGTGATCTCATACAAGACGGTGAAAAGGGCTTCTGATGTTTATGCATTTACCAAAATTATCAGTTGTACGGAAAACAGCACGTCAAGGTAAAAACTGCAGTATTTTAGGTTAAGTTTGCAACAAAAGTGGGTAATTTGATGTGCTGTCGACTGTACATATATTCAAAATTCTGTACTCAATCGTAACAAAATAACCCATTCTACTAAGAAGAAGTGATGATATTTTTTTTTCTTTTGTAAATGATAAATAACATCCTAGCCTACTCGCGACCACGAACGCTGCAATGGTTAAAACGTCGGGAATCAAGATAAACCTCCGCGAAAAATATCAGAATTGTGTGTACAGGGACTTATCCTGTGAATGAATATACTACAGTTAAAACATAGTAGTTGTTATTTTTTCCTCTTTGTGATCGGAGCCAAACAGTTACTTCGGATTGTGTGAAACGGTAATTTCAGGTGACTCGACGGCTTCGAGCGTTGGTGACGCCAAAATGGTACTTTTTGATTTGTGACTTCCTTTAGAAGATGTCGATATCCTCAACCTCGATCGCGAGCTCTTTCGTCTTTTTAGGCCCAACCAGCCTGGTTTGGTCTCGTGCTCTTCAGTCTCATCACCTCGGAAGAAAAAGATTACCAGCATTAGTGTTGTTATCAACAAAATCATATGGATATGGTAATTATTTACTAAGTTATGGTTTAAATAATTATCTTTGTAAATGAACTGTATGTATTTATGAGAGTAAATGTCTTTAAACCTAATTACTATGGAGCCATATCTTCATTTATTAGAGCATAATTTTAGTAAAGGAACAATGTTGCAAATAATCCTGAACGCAAGTAAGTGCGCCTATATGGCTCACATGACCGTTGCTAATGAACATTTCTAGTAAAAGAATTCACAGTTAGACTTGACCTTTTGTAAAACATACATAGCTTCTTTATGGCACAAATGGCCAGATCTAATCGAGAAAAATACATAGCTAGTATACATAACTGATGTACATGTATTCCACAATACATGAATTTAATTGATTGATTGATTGACTGACTTGGCCACTACTACTGCTTTTGAATAAAAAAAATGTACAGAACTATGGACACACTTGGTCCATGCGATACACCTGGCCGCTATTTGAGGACACACTTGGCCCACGCGACACACCTGGCCGCTATTTGAGGACACACTTGATCCATGCGACACACCTGGCCGCTACTTAAGGACACACTTGGTCCACGCGACACACCTGGTCGCTACATAAGGACACACTTGGCCCATGCGACACACCTGGCCGCTACTTAAGGACGCACTTGGCCCACGCGACACACCTGGCCGCTATTTGAGGACACACTTGATCCATGCGACACACCTGGCCGCTACTTAAGGACACACTTGGTCCACGCGACACACCTGGTCGCTACATAAGGACACACTTGGCCCATGCGACACACCTGGCCGCTACTTAAGGACGCACTTGGCCCACGCGACACACCTGGCCGCTATTTGAGGACACACTTGATCCATGCGACACACCTGGCCGCTACTTAAGGACACACTTGGTCCACGCGACACACCTGGTCGCTACATAAGGACACACTTGGCCCATGCGACACACCTGGCCGCTACTTAAGGACGCACTTGGCCCACGCGACACACCTGGCCGCTAAAACTTATTTGTAAAATCTGACACTATGGCCTTTTTTTCAAGTTATATATTGAATGAGTACGAATGTATATTAATTTAAAATTAAAATTTATATGAATTTAAATTGGGTTGAATTGGCAATAAGGCATTTACCTTAAAATTCAAATTCATTTTTTTTTCAAATTCATTCATTTATTCAGACATCATATGGTCTGCCTTTATATATGAAAATAAAATGCCTTTATATCAAGTCATATCAAATGAAGTGAAAGGAAATTATTCTAATTTAATTTACTTGAGTTAGCTTAAATTGAACTCAGTTAAATAAATAAAACAAACTCAGTATTGTTTAACTCACTTACATAATCAATGGGTGTAAATACCCTAAAGGGCACTCAATTCATGTCATACAACGAAATTGAATTGAAATAAGAAATGATTCTAATATTAATAATTAAATTGGATTGAATTGGTTGAAATTTAACACAATTGATTAAAACACACAATTGTTGAACTCACTAACATAGTTTAAAGTCTGTTAACAAATTATGAATGCAAAGTCTGAAATAAAGATTTTTTACTGTATAATTATTTATGAACACAAAAATATTAGCCCCAGAACAGTTGCAGGTTGAACGGTTATTCTCAATCAACTAAACATAGCTACCTACAATAGGCAGTGACATGATAATATTTAATACCTATTTCTTTTCGTATTTCCTATTAGGATGAAGGAACTACTGAGGTCATTTATTATATTTAGCTATTTAGGTGCACGTACTCGTGTCTCGTATCCACTGAACATTATCAAGGAGTAGCCTTGACCAAATGGTCAGTTAGAAACGTAACACAATTTAGTCAGGATAATAGTGCAAAAGCTTAACCGCAGCAAAATATTATCCCAACCAATGCAACCTAACGCTACCCCGATAATTATGAGAAAAAAAAATATAATATTTTGTTAAACATGCCTACGTAGTTGACACAATTTAATAAATCGCGTATTTAGCTTTCACATACCATTAGCAAAGGGTAGCCTTGCCCAAATGATTTGATTATAGCTTAGCACGACTGCGTCGAGTTAGCATAGGCCCAGTTCATATTAAGAACAACCTAGGGCTAGCCCGACAATTTGTTACCTACCTACTTTGCTTATGAGCATACTCGTATTAGTCACCACAGATCATTATCAAGGAGTAGCCTTGACCAAACGATCAGTTGAAAACTTAACACGATTAAATCAGGATAATATTGCTACAGTTCAACCGCAGCAGAATATTATCCCAACCAATGCTATCCTATCGTGGTATTTATGGCGTTACCTTCAAGAAAATTTTCTTAAATAATATTACTTGCTTTTATCATTTGAAAATAATAGTACATACCTTTTGTGGGCTGTAGATTTCTTCTCGCTTCTGAAGTGTTGTGAATCAAACTCGGTTGAGTTTATAAAGTTCTTTATTCGATCAACACACTTATCTTTGATACAAATCACTATCTCTAGCCACATCAATAATTATAACTACATTTTAACATAGGTTCCTTCCCTTAACCTTTCGCTTCGGCGGTCAGCACTAGACTGCCTCGCCTTTCGAGTGCACTTCGCAAGTCAGAAAATAAGAAGGGGCAGCCAGTGTTGCCATTTTTAAATAGCGATAACGTTATTCGATAAAGTAACAATACTCGATTTTATATAAATATAGATAACGTTAACTGTTATTATGAGGAGTTAAGATTACAAGAGGCTACTGATTGAATCTTAGTACAAAAATCATCACATTAGTATAAATTTAGTCCAAAATTAAAAAGAACAACAACGAACAAAAACATTTTATACAAAAATAGGAGTAAAAAAGATTTGCCATTTTTGTTACTACATAAAATTACCCCTTATATTGTCATTGCGCTTTTTCCCTCAAATTGATAAGTACTGAGTTATTTTAAAACGATGATTACGATCAGACCTAACCCTAAAACTTTAGTAGATTTCATTTTATAATAATAACAAGTGAAAACATTTTTTTTATCATCCTTGTAAGTAGTTAGATGAATACTCGGGCTTTTTTAAATTCAACTTTAATACCTATCTTAAACAGTAGTTAGTTGACTTAGAAAAAACATTTTAGATAAAACTGTCAGTTTTAGTAACGCCCTCATAAATACAGTGGCAAATAGTGGTGATAATATTTAAAAAGAAAGATAAAAAAATACATATGCGAGCTTAAATAGTTTTCGTTATCAAGCAATTCTTTGAGATGGTCCCTCTCAGCACCACTCATAAAGCGCCACTATTTAAGTGGCTTTGCGCAACCAGGAGCCCTATTTTTAAATCACTTGCGTCAATATTCCGAGTGCTTTCATAGTATTATCTTTCGAATATCAATTTACAGCCATAACAAATCCCAGCAAACATACCAAAATATAACATTCAACACAAATGGAGTTATCTTTTTTTAAATCACTGTCGTGTGGTGTGGAATTCAAATGATATTCGTTCAAAGTAGAACATGTTAATTTAAATAGATTTCAGCACTTATATCTCGCCGAAACCTCGGGTTGTGCGCGAGTTTCATACATCTTTTAGGCTTTCAGAAGATGTTAGAATATCTTATTAAAAGAATTGAGCACGTTCATACTTGTGTTTTTTGTTGGAGGCTGTTTATTTGCATACACTGCATTGAAGATGTAATTTAAACGTTATCCTTAATGAAACACAATTTTTATTTTATTTATTTATTAAAACTTTATTGCACTGTTAATGGTACATTTGGCGGACTTAATGCCTTATGGCATTCTCTACCAGTCAACCGCTTGGAAAATGTAGAGAGTTAAATCGGTGGCGAAATATTTAAAAGTACTGAGAGGGACAAAAATTTGAAATGCGTTAACATAAACATACATACAAAAATTACATAGATAAAAATTTTTTTTAGTAAATGTATAAGCATTGGATTAATAAACTTACATAGAATACATATATTTAATAAAAAAAAAAAAACTACAGATAGGGAAGTGAAGATATTGATGACATCTTTCAAAATATTACCGACAGCCGTGAAAGAAATTGTGGTTAATTCTGAAGTGAGCCAAGGTTTAGATAGTGGGTGCGGAGAGACCTTAAAAGAAAGTTTGTTTGAGGACATTCTGATTTCCATGGGAAGAGAATTCCAAAGGCGAATCGCAGAGATGGTGAAAAAGTCCGACATAAAGCCGGACTTGTAAGAGGAGTGTGAAGAGTAAGAAAATTGGAAGAGCGCAGGTTGCGAGAAGTTGTAGAAGTCAGATAGTTGAACCGCTGTGTCATATAGGTCGGAGAGTGAGGGTTACGAAGTATGTTGAAGAGTGTACACAGGATTGTTTCTCTGCGATGACGGATGGGAAGCCATTTAACCTTGAAAAGGTAGGCAGAGATGTGGTCGTATTTACGGAGACCGAAGATGAAACGAATACCGTAGTGGAGGAGTCGATCAAGTTTATTAAGAAAGGTTTCACTGATATTCGTACAACACACGCCGGCGATTTTGTATTTTACAAATTATTACGGTAATTACTATTCACTTTTATCTTAAAAGTAAAGTTAGCCTGTAACGTCCCACTGCTGGACAAAGGCGTTACTTCAACTATGATGTAGTTCGAGCCGTACCCCACTACGCGGGCTCAGTGCGGGTTGGTGGAGGGGTGTTTGCAAGGCAAGCGACTAACCCTGCTGTTAGATGTTATCAAGCCACCCATATGGCCTCTAACAAGACTTAACGACTAATATCAACCGATATTAGCCAGGACCCACGGCTCAAAGTGCCTTCCGGAACACGGAGATGCTCGTGATGTACGTCACTTATATGGTCGGAATGATCACCCATCCAAATACGACCGCGCTGTATGTTGCTTCATTTCGGTATTACTAACAAAGCGCTGCTATCACTGCGCTGCAAGGACTTTTATCTATTATTCAAATATTTTTTAATTCTTCAGTAGTATGAAATTATTTCTTGTTTATCAATTAACCTACTTCATTAATGTATAACTAGCACATAATTATTTGTTGTAACGACAATTATCTGATCACTATAACCTAGATCAGTTACATTGCACTACACTTAGTTTATCTCGAAAGATTATGATAACGAGCCGACAATCTCATTATTTGCACACAATTGAAATTGTTTGCGACATTAAGTTCAATCACTTTGTGATTTCCAACAATATTCATCCTGTTTATCTGTTATTCTTACAAAAAACAATGAATATCATCGGTATTAAATTTATAAATAAATATAAATATTGGACACCAATCGCTCTAATCCCAAGGTAAGTAGCTAATGCACTTGTATAATGGAAATCAGACACAACGGTGGTACCACAACACTCAAACCCGAGACAATATAAAAATCAAAGATTTCTGACTGGGAATTGAAACCTCGGAGCGGCGACGCCTTGACCAGCGTGCTTAGCCACTACACCACTGAGGTCGTTTATTATATTTATATTTAATTTGTAAGATACCTCATCATCATCATCATTATCAGCCAAAGGACTTGGTCCACTGCTGAATATAGGCCTCCCCCACTCCTTTCCATACCGAGCAATCACTAGCGGTCTGCATCCAATTTGATCCTGCGATCTTTTTAAGGTCGTCTGTCCATCTTTTTGGTTGACGTCTTACGCTGCGTCTTTAGTCAAAGGGTCTCCAATCTAGAACTTTCCTGCCCCAACGGCCATCAGTTCTTCGCGCTATGTGCCCTGCCCACTGCCACTTAAGCTTGCTGAATCTCAAGGCTATGTCCGTTACCTTGGTTCTTCTACGTATCTCCTCGTTTCTGATTCGATCTCGTAGAGAAACACCGAGCATAGCCCGCTCCAACGCTCGTTGTGTAATTTTGAACTTCTTTATGAGGCCCATAGTTAGAGACCACGTTTAGGATCCGTATGTCATCACTAGACACACATACACACACTGGTTAGATACCTACAATGTGTTAATTTTACATTTGATCAAACTTTTAGGGAGTGATCTAATTATGGTTTTGAACAACTTTTGCTATGGGATCAACTTCAAAAACGAGAAAAGAAATCAGCTGTTCCATACAAAAACTCATTTCATCTCTGAGAAAATGTATGGAAGAGCTGATTTTTTCAAAATCGTGAGTAGAGCACTTCCTGAAAGTTTGATCAAGTGTATTAGCAAATTGTATAGTCAAACCGCTCTTCACAATCTTGTGATGCTTTATTCAGTATAGTTTATTGTATTAGCTGTATTAAAACGTCATCCATGCGTCAAAATAAAAATAGCTTGCAATTGACTATTTACTTTGCTCTGCAATACTATTGACATATTATGATGAGTGTGCGTGGATAAACAAATGAAAATGTAGGTTTTATAAACATGAAAGTCTTTCATAAATGAACGTGCGAGAGAGTTAGAATAATATAAAAACATGTAAGTGAATAATATTATTGGAGTATGTAGATGGTGCCATCCACGAAGGCACACGCCACTCATTTTTCACTGACTTTAATTAAAAAAAAACGGCCAAGTGCGAATCGGATTCGCGCACTGAGGGTTCAGAGCCAATTTTAATTTAATAAGGAAATCCTCTTTCTTCCACTTCCACTCCACGAATATACCACAATATTTTGTTGACAGCAAATATAACTTTTTTTTTCATAGTGTTTGTCTGAGGAAAAAGTAATGTTTGCGGTTGTTGAAAATGTGCTATAACTCAAAAACTTCTCGTTCGATCTCGTCCCAACAAATTTTCGTTGAAAGTATTTGTTAAGTTCTACATGAAACGTTAGACTTTAAGAGAAAATGGTTTTTGTAACCTCTATGTCATTTTAAAAGACCTATCCATCGACACCCAACAAAAAAATAGTTTTAGTTTCATGTATGGGATGTAGTTTCATTCCCCCCTTTAATACCATTATTTTGTATTTTTTGTATGTGAGAATACACCTTCCTACCAAATTTCAACAGTTTCATGCTTATATAGGTAGTTACAGAATTAAGTGGCTGTGACATACGGACGGACGGACAGACAGACATACATACAGACAGACAGACTTGACGAAACTATAAGGGTTCCGTTTTTTGCCATTCGGCGTAACGGAACCCTAAAAATGGGGGTTCGCAGTTCAACCTGTGATATGCTGGGTGTCCCAAAAATAGCGTGCTAAACTTAAACTGGAGATCTTAGCCATAGACCTTTCAAATGAAAATAAAATGACTAATTAAAATTTCATAGTTTCAGAGATAGTGTATTAAAAATGTATTTTGCTAAGCTATCTCTAATGTCAGTCTGGTGTGTTATTTATAAGACAAAAAGTGGAATAATTAAAAAAAAGTAGAAAATATCTGAAAAGTCTATAAGTGAGCTAACTCCATAATTAATTGTATAACTTAAATATTTCAAGTTTGCATGCCGTCTGTGGCAAAGCATGAGGTCTCAAATAAAATTCTGTAATCACATAAATTTACCAATTTCACACAAATAAACGATTCTATTCTATTCCAGCGTCAGTTTGCCACGCTCTTTTTTGGGACATTCTGTATTTGTCCAGGAATTCTTCGCGTTTTGCTAA
Organism: Pyrausta purpuralis; assembly: GCA_963924145.1. Classification (NCBI taxonomy): domain Eukaryota; kingdom Metazoa; phylum Arthropoda; class Insecta; order Lepidoptera; family Crambidae; genus Pyrausta; species Pyrausta purpuralis. The sequence continues at coordinate 19,913,190 of OZ001667.1, read as the reverse complement.
TGCGATTATGATGCGATTTTTGATAAAGTATTTGTTAGGATAAGGTTTTAGTAACTATTTTAGTTCAATCGAGTACATTGTAACTTAAACAACAACTAAAAAAAACCAAGAACAGTCTTAAACAAACACTAAAAGGACTAAAATAACACTAATAGTAGAAACAAACTCATTTGAAGTCGGTGCATGATGTATATTAGCCTTATTATAGTATTTTTAGCTTTTTAGAGCGGCTCAATTGTTATGAATAATTAATTTTTGTGGTCCAAAAATGCGTGAAGATCGTACTCGTATGATATGACAAATATTAAATGATAATTATTTAAGTATATATATTATAACATGATTAAATATTGTCAAAAACTTGCACACATGTACTATAAACGATTGGGATGAATGGTGGCGCGCGCCTGCTTGGATGTCATTACCTAGTAGGTATATCTACGCCTTTAATAAAATAATCAGCATGTTGTTCTAGATTTGTGTACAAATGACACTGAATGACATATCCGAGGATTTGCTCTCATTTTTTTATGATAGCGATCTACAGACGCTAATCGCTAATCTTTCAAGACAATCTATTGATGCAATAAATCTGGCGCATAAAACTTGCATTTTCATCTTGGTTCAGAGAAAATATAAATGTTAAGTTACAGAGTAATGTTCTTATTTTTTTTTCAATTTAATAAAAATCTGCGTTTACAGCTGAAAAATCGTATTTGTAGATAGACTTGCGCAACTCTTATATTTATGTTAGATCAATGTTTGTTACATATTTGTTTTAAAAATTCTACATTGAGATCCTTTATTGATAAATTTCTCTCGCCCCCGTTTTTCTTTTATTATCCTATTCAGGGCCAGGAAAAATCTAGCAAAGTAAAAATCATGAAAAACGGTCTCTCCGTTCTCGACTTATAAAAGTGGTGTAACTAATATGATTTTATTTTATGCTTAAATTACTTTCATAATTACGATCAATTTCTTAATCTTCTTCTCTCTTTCTTTATTTCATAAAAATCTATTCCTAACGAGTACCAAACATAAACGAATCCCTAAACAAACTACCATTTATGTACGTCGCCAGCACATCAGGCTACCCATGCACTTTTGTTGCAAAATGGCCCTTATTAGAATTGCATAAGATACCGCAGTGTTTACCTTGATGTGCTGTTGTCCCAACGATGAGGTACAGTCAATAAAAACATATGATTATGTGATTTATAGCTCTAATTTTTAAAATGACTTCAATATATCCCTAGTTTTTTTGCAGTATTAGTGCAATAAATATAATAATTACAAAATAAAATAAGTTATTTCTGTGACCAAAACGTATGAATGGTATTATTTGGTAACCGTTTTTTTTTCTTAATATTTTTTAATTTGGTGTTCGTTAGGAATAGGACGATTTCTACGAGTGTAATCAAATACCGTTGGTATTAGTTTTTGGAATTAAAGTGGAATAGATTCGCAAAACAGTTACATCACCTATAGTTATTTTAAAGTAATATTTACGTTAACGTTGACATAATCAAAGATTGCTTGCTCTAGTGCATGACTAGCGGTTTAACGTTATTGTAATACCTATCACATTCACCTACTTGAGCTATTTTTATACATCCGGATTATTTCGTGTATATCGATTCTGAATATATAAGGTCAAATTGTTTGAAGTGATAATATTTTAACTGTGTATATGTATACATCATAGAAACAGGGAACTATCACTTTTTTTTGGAAATTTGAGATTTTAATTTTTGTATTTTCTCTGACAAAGAAAATATCTTTTTTTAAAAACAGCACCCTAACGATTTTAAAAGTTATTTAAGTTATCGGCTTCACTTCTCGCAATTCAATGCCCAATCTATCTTTTTCTATAATCTTATACTTAATTAATGAAAAATAAATTACTGAAAATAATATTTATCTTAAACTCAATTTTTCTCAAAAACTAGCGTATGAAATCCCAAAGTGTTTTCTACAAAAAATGCTCCATTTATTGTGCTGAATCAGCCCTTTAAATATTATCACACAAAACGCGGTGGCCTTATAAATTGCATTAATCTGATTATCTGATCATATGACCACTCAAGACACACCGGGTCACATGAAAGCGATTTATCGATAGGTGAAGTGTCGGCACGATTGAGATGCGTGTGCGCATCTCTCGAAACTGTCTCTTTTAAAACCTATCAGCTATGATTTGATGATACGGTTACCTTCATTGATTACTCAGTCGGGTGTGTGTGTATGTGAAAAAAAAGATCATTAGCGAAATAATCTTTTTTTGAACCAAGGTGATGTTAAAAAAACATGGCTGATGGCTAACGCTATGATTCAACGATATTTTTAATTTCTCCGCAAAACGAATGAGTAGTTAATTTTTCAGACCACATTTTTAAGGCTAGATTTAAGAGCACAATTTTTTTAACCAAGAAACGATTCTATTTTTTTTCTTTGACAATGTCATATACTAAATAACTGGCATCTAAATGACATGTGATTTTTGCTTTGTGTTCGATTTTAGAAAGAGAAACTTTTGAAATCTACACGGCAGTAATATAGGGACTTTAAATATGTTACCTACTACTCGCGTCTTTATGAAACGTGATTTTCGTTGAATTTTAATTGATTTTCGAATGAAAAACATTTCATATATCAACGCAAGTGATTAAAATATAGAGCTGCTGATTGGTCTTACATTTCATCTGTCCGTTAAGTTCATCTGATACTTCGCTTTATGCCCTCTAAAGTCTATCGCTTTCCTTTCAGTATAGCAATGAGTAGGTATTGATTGATATATTGTTTTAAACGTCAGGAAGATAAAGACCATCGGCCTTACCACAGATAAATTAACAAGATTTGTGAATATTATGCGGCTAAAGTGAAATGTATGTCACCCATATGTTATTTGACTTTGATTTCAAAATAGTTATATTATATTTAAACAGTGGTCCACACCTAATTTTTTCATTGTGGTAGGGCTGTATATTGAAACAAGTGAAAGTTGCATGAAATCCCTTTTATGTGTTGTAAAGTTTTGAGTACTTGAGTGACTTTGATTACTCGCAAATTCTAATTAAAAATTAGGGATTTCGTCGTAAAATTTATTTATTTATTTATTCATACTTTATTGCACAACCAAAAATTTGTACAAAAAGTGGACTTAACGCCATATGGCATTCTCTACCAGTCATACCTTTGGGCTAAGCAGAAATGATTGTAGGCGGTGCGACAGAAAAAAAGAAAATGGGTTACTATTAAAAGAAAAAAACGATAAATTTCACGCATAAAAAAATATATATACATGAAAAAACATATCTCATAAAATAAAACAAAATAACTACAATTTACAATAAATACAATATGATCTAATAAAATATTACATATACATAACGCAAACGATAAAATAAATACATATACTTGTACATACTATAATAATAATATACTATGACGATGTATTAGAAGCTTATGGATTACGCCTTGTTGATGCTTCCGATATACAAATGTAGAAAGTGTGCACGGACGAGTCTCTTAAATGAAAATTTACTGGGAGTCTGTTGAATTTTTGCCGGAAGGGCATTCCAGAGACGAATGGCCTGGACACCAAAAGAGTTTGAAAGGAAACCTGTGCGGTGGGCAGGAGTAGCGAGAGAAAGTTTATTAGAAGAGCATTAAAATTGAGCAGCTAATCGATTTATTTTATTCTTGAACTAGAGAACCCGTCCACTCGAACTTCGTTTCGCCTCCGGCCTCGTCCCGTCCCGTTATCCTATTCGAAGCCTGGCAAAATCCAAGTTAAAATCATGAAAATCCGTCTAACCGTTCTCAAGTTATAAGTAGTGTAACTATTAACATTATCTATTACGTTTCAAAAAAAATTACTTTAAAAATATTTGTAAAATAAAAATTAATGACTTAGGCCGGATTCGGCAAAAAATAAAAGAATTTGATAGAATATGGGTGTGTAATTTCCCCGTCCATTTAATTGATAGCGGTATCTCAATTGACTTTATAAAATACGAACGATATAAAAGTGTTAGAAGGTTTGACATTCAAGAAGAAACTAACTCAATGGCTAATGTTTCATTGTTTCTATAGCGTTAAGGAATTTCTAGACTTTAAGACAAATTAAATTGGTACTATGTATTTTAAAAATTTGCACGTCTGCATGCAGGCTGAATACATTTACTTTGTTTATATTAAGACCTTATTTATAATGTATGTATTCTAGCAAATAAACATTCTGATTCTAATTCTGATTCATTAACGACAGGTACCTACTTTCTAACGCCACTTGACGATGAGTAAAGGAAGTATTATAAAACTGAATTGCGGAACTGATAACGCTTTGATTTGCACCGGTCTAGGGCTATTCAATGGGACAGTGTATCACCTCAAGGTTCCCTTAAAACCCGGTCAAGGTTGATTAGGCGCTGACCACACTGACGCGTGCACAAACATGTCAGTCACGAAGATATACAGGGTGTAACAAAAAGGCGAAATAAAATTTAAAGGACGTGTAGACTAGTAAATGTGTAGTTCCTATGCAAAACCACAAACTCGTGCGATTATAAATCACTGAGTTAATTGATGCTAAAGTTTTAACAAATTTATCGGTGACAACCTTAAATATCAGCTGTTAGATGTGTGTGTGTGTGTGTGTGTGCGGCAGGCGATAGTAATGGAATTATTAGCATTGGCATATTAATTAGCATGCTTTTTTATGATTAGCAATAATTCATTTAATTTAAGTTGCGAAATTTCCTGAATGCTAAAATTCACAGACATTGCGCGAAACGAAGCAGCGACGCGAGAAGCATCGTACAGCCAGCCGTCATACTACTTTCATAGATTCGCACGCACTGCTATTTAGCAAGATTAGCAGGCAAGTTTGCTAATCCGCGTTCGGCTCCGGTTTAACTTGCGTTAAGTGAACTGTCTATTTAAATAAAATTGTTTGCTTTTGTCGTTTGACTATAGTATAAATAAACAGTCAAATCAGATTTACATTATTAAACATCAAGTCACAACATTAAGAATATATTTACATGTTTTAAATAATCATTTTCATAGTTTGCATAGCATTCACGATTTCTCTATTTGATTATTTGCTATTTCTCATATTTGATGAAATTTCATATTAGCATAGCAATAGCACGTAGCATGCTAAGCTGTGGAATTTAGCATGCTAATTAAATTAACAAAAATAGCAATAATTGCCATTACTAGCAGGCGAGGGTTGCGGGCGGGGCTATCAAATGACCGCAGATTCAGGGTTGTCAAAACTTTCGATAAAAAAAGAATTTATTTACTTTGTGTGGGAAAAAAAGTTGTTTATTTTTAACTAAAACTTTTACTACTTAATGTTCACATTACATACATTCATACCCTTAAATATTATTTCGCCTTTTTGTTACACCCTGTACAGTAATGTTAGCCTGTAACGTACCACTGCTGGGCAAAGGCCTTACCTTAAGTATCAGGTAGTTTGAGCCACACTCCACCACGCGGGCTCAGTGCGGGTTGGTGGTGGGGTGTTCGCAAGGCAAGCGACGAACCCTGCTGTCAGATGTTATCGAACCGCCCATAAGGCCTCTGACTAGGCTTAACTACTTATTTTAGCCGGGACTAACGGCTTAACGTGCCTTCCGAAGCACGGAGATGGTCGTGATATACGTAACTTATATACAGAAAAACATTTAACAAAAAAAGAAAGGCCCTTTAAGAAACCAGTATTAAATTCTAAATGGTTTTAATTTATTATAATTGAAAATTACATTATTGTTATTTTAATTAAAATTAATCGAACCAGCAATGTGTCCAGTCATAGAACTTAACATTTTAATTTACTACAATAAGTTAGCGACTTTGATATACCTATACAAGACCGAGGATACTATATCTCTGAGTTAAAGCCTTTTAGAGTACTATACTGGTCATTAAAGTCTAAAGCAAATTTATTGACATTTCGCGTCGATGATTTAATTTTTCTGTCTTTAATAATCTTTAAATCTTAAATAATTAATGAGTTTTTTTTAGGCTTTACCTGAAAATTCTTCTCAAACAATAAATAAACACGCGCACACACACATTTCAGAGAGACATTCAGGTTTAATAATACACGTCAAGTTAACTGATGACCGTTACTAAAATTTAGTATTAAAAATGTAAATCCGTCATTGGCTGTAAGTCTTAAATATTATTTATTTTATGTTAATATCATTACGAGCTGTGGATTTTGTAATACAAATAAAAAAATAAAAAAACATAAATGAAAACACAAATTTTGTGGCAGCGTTATCTATGCGGATTGATTAAAAAATTTGCTCATACACGTTGTAATAAAAAGTCAAAGATTTAAATACAAATATATAGAGTAGGGTCTCTAAAACACATCTAAAATAAAATGGTTGGTAAATATTTGGTATAATTAAATAAGTGCAAGTTATAAATAAAGGCCTCTCTTTTATTCAGTGCCAGTCAAATGTTTAGCAAACATTATTACCGGCTTCAAAAAAATAGGATATATCTTTTGTGTTTTATAGCAAACATTGAAAATAACCTATCAATTTCTCTTTAGCTTCATAACATAAACATACGAGTCACAGTCATACGATTGAAATTGGGTCAGTCTTGACACTAGACTAAGCCAGACACATAGTATTCAATTCTTTTTTTATACAATAATAATAAAAAACACTATCAAAGTTTGTTTCGCTTACAAAGTCCCCTCCCCTAACGTCGCAGCGTGATGTTTTAAAGCCTAAAGCCTTCCTCAATAAATAAGCAACCCAACACAACAAAAAAAAAAACAAACCGGTCCAGTAGTTCTTTAGATTAGCGCGTTCAAACAAACTCTTCAGCTTTATAATATATGGAAAACGCCTGCGCCATTTTTTCATGCCCGTCTTAGAATAAATGTGGCCAGCTCCTAACATAGAAACTTTTGTATGTTTGGTTCGTCACGTGGTGAAATCATTACATTCATATTTAGGCTCCACCTTCAAATTTGTAGTGGTAAAAATAAACTGAGGTCGACCAAAACTCGTTTTGAGAGTCATTGCTTTGGGTGTTTGATTTTAAATATAGATTGAGCAAGAAGTTTAAGAGGGATATCATTGCTATCTAAATATAAGTTTAAAGCTTAACTTAGTATGGAAATAAAACCATACGAATGTTTTTTCAAAACAGACATGAAGGAAAAGCATTAGAGTGTTTAAATATTTAACAATGACGACCTCCGTGGTCGAGTGGCTAGCACGCTGGTTTCAAGCGTCGCCATCTCGTGAGATTCCGGTTTCGATTCCCGGTCGAGTCAATGTAGAAAACGATCTTTTCTATATTGTCTTGGGTCTGCGTGTTGTGGTACTACCGTTGTGTCTGATTTCCATAACACAAGTGCATTAGCTACTTACTTTGGGATCATAGCAATGTATGTGATTGGTGTCAATCACATACATTGCTATGATTGCATTGACTCTGAAAACGAGTATAAGGTATAAAAATAAGGCTCAAAACGAGTATTTAATATAAGGTAATATTGGACACCAATCACATACATTGCTTTGATCCCAAAATAAGTATCTAATGCACTTGTGTTATGGAAATCAGACACAACGGTGGTACCACAACACCCAGACCAGAGACAATGTAGAAAATTTTGATTTCTATATTGACCAGACCGGGGATCGAACCCGGGACCTCGTAGCGGCGACGTCTTGAAACTAGCGTGCTTAGCCACTACACCACGGAGGTCGTCAAATAACTATAAATAACAAATCATCTGATTGCATCATCAGCATCAGTGGTAAACAATTTGTTATGCAAGAGAATACTAATTGTTTTCAGTATCTTTAACAGCTCACATGTGCAGTACCTTGATAATTACTTTGTTCTAAAAATAGATTCAATTTAAATATTGAACGAAGCACTCTATGACGGCATAGCATTTCACATTTCCACACGAATTGCATTTTTTAATTTATTTATAATTTTATGCCTAATAGTCTTATCTCATAATTGTGTTTGTTAAAATCATTAAGCACTATTTTTTTGTCAAACCTATGTGTGAAGGGTTTTATTTATACTTTATTGCACAATAATAAAATTTTGTACCAGTCATGCCTTTGGGCTAAGCAGAAATGATTGTGGGCGTCTATGGATAGGTCTTTAAAAATGACGTAGAGGTTCCTAAAACCATTTTCTCTAAAAGTCTAACAATTAAAAGATAGACGCTTTTAAAGTGGTTAAATGGGCGACACACCCATCTAACTTTTAAACTAAGCGAGTGTAAATTTTGAAAATAATACTTGATGTAGATCTTGACAAAGACTCTCAACGAACTAGTAGTTTTTAAAACAGAGCACGTTTTGAATAACAACAAACAAATTTAATAAAATATTGTTGTATTTTGGCTGAGTGGAAGTAAGTAGATCTCTAATTCAGTTAAAGCTGGCACGAAACTCTCAGTGCGCGAGTCCGACGCACTTGGCCAGTTTTGTGTTGCTACTTAAACAGGGCGGGCTTATTTTAGTAAGTGTAATTAGGAATGACATAACTAAAAAACATAAGTACATATACAAGCAACGTATTTACATAAACACGGTTACCAAACGGTTACATTATCTCATAATGTTAACACTTGTTTTGTTTATTTACGTAGGAAGGTGGATCTTAGTAAGGTTGTGACGTTTAGAAAGGTATACACAAATTGTGTGTAAAATATTAACGCTATCACGGTTTTTCCGGAATAACTACTCTATCTACTAAGAAAACAATTTAAGATATTCAAATCCTGTAAATATACTGTTAAGTCCAGAAGGTAAATGTACTTACATATTCATAAAGATGAAATAAGAAATAAAAAAAATTGCGCACGGGCGGGACTTGAACCAGCAACTTCTTGGCTAACCGACGCATAAACAGACGGGTAGATAGCGCTGAACGTCGCGCATAATGACGTATCCCTAAGAGACAATGAGCTCTATTTTTGAATCACTCGCGTCAAGATGGCGTGTGATATTCATTGATTAAAGTCCAATTTTGGAATGAAAATTAGTATAATTTCACACAGAAGGGATTTGAAAAAAGAAAGTTCATTTTGTGAGTAGTTGTACGTCTTTATTTCGCGTGATATTTGTTGATTTTTTATTTGTTTTCTAAAGAAAATCACATGCCAAATCCAAGCGAGTCATTCAAAAATAGGGGCCCATAAAGGTCGAAGTCGGACAGACAGCACGGTAGCTCAATTAGTAGAGTGTTTGGCTCGGTTAGCCAAGAAGTTGCTGGTTCAAATCCCGCCCGTGAGCAAATTTTTGGTATCTTATTTCATCTTTATGAATGTAAAATATGACACTGTGAGTGTTAAAAACATTCTAAACCATTATACTCAAATATACTTGTTTCAAATAAAAAAGCATTGTATTTAAAAAGTTTAATTTATTACTGATTTCGTAACTTCAGAAGCAATAAAACGGTATTGAATAATAAACTTCTTATAACAAGGAAAATGTATTGCTATTGCAATTAGCCTGTAAACATCCCACTGATCGGCAAAGGCCTTACCTTGAACCCAGATAATATAATACTACTAGCCTTGAATATGAGGTAGTATGAGTCATTATTAAAGATGAAACAAGAAACCAAAAATTGCGCACGGGCAGGACTCGAACCTGCAACTTCTGGCTTACCGGGCGAAACGCTCATCCAATTGAATTACGGTGCTGTCAGTCCGATCGTGCGAAACTTCTGGGCCCCTATTTTTGAATCACTCACGTCAAGATTCCGGGTTGTTATATTTATTGATCAATGTCCATAAAAAATAGTATAAATTCACACGGAAGTGATTATAAAAAAGAAAACTGAATGTCGCGTCGTCGTCTATACTCGTATTTCGCGAGATTCCCATTGATTTTGAAATTCGTTTTCGAACGAAAATCACACGCCATATTTAAGCGAGTGATTCGAAAACTGGGCCCCTGGGCCTCTATTTTTGAATCACTTGCTTAAATATGGCGTGTGATAATTGTTTGAAAATGGATTTAAAATCTACGATAATCGCGCAAATTATTGACGTAAGTACTGACAAAATTAAGATATATTTTTGCAAATCCCTTCCATGTGGATTTCAACTGATTTTTATCAGAAAATTCGACTTAAATGAATGATTTTCATTCGCTATCTTGACGCGAGTGATTCAAAAATAGGGCCCCTGGACTCTTATGGATACGTCATTACGCGTGACGTCAGCGCCATCTTCCCATCCGTTTATTTTAAACCATTAGTATGAGCCACACTTTACCACGCGGGCTCAGTGCGGATTGGCGGATTATGTAATTGCCTCGGTGGAGGAGGGTCGCACATTAAAGCGACACCAGAGTTCCCGGGTTCGATCCCCGGGTCGGACCAAAAATATATACCTGAGTTTTTCTGTTCAGAAATTCTTAGTTTGAAAGTTGGCGGTGTTTCACCCCCGTGCCTCGGAAAAGCGCGAAAAGCCATTGGTCCTGCGGCTGATCTCTCTCCGGTCGGACCGATTGCTGTCCCATCGGCCTATGAGAGTGAAAGGAATAGAGAGTGCACCTGTGTTTGCGCACGCACTTGTGCACAATAATATGCCCCGCGCAGTCGGTTAGTCGTTGTGACTGACCACCGTAGTCGTAATCGTCTAGGGGGACTACTATTATTTTATCAATCATAATTTGCACATTTATCTGTAGCGTTGATGTATTAAACTACGAATTAATTGATGATTAAACGAACTTACCTTAAGTGAAGTTCTATCATAATTATACGAGGGCTTTGTCCGAAAAGATTAGCAAGGCATTACTTGTAGTAGACACGACGGTGTCGCCATCTGCACTGTACTTGAGAGTGTTGTTTTTTTTCAATACTCTTTGTCTTTGGTTTAAAAACTCGTCGACAGGAACATCACTCTCAACGCTTGTCATTCATTTAGTTCAGAGAAATTACATACCCGCTTTTGTTGATATTTTAGTCTTACCGGAAAAGGATACTTTATTAAGGGGGGGGGGGGGGGGGGGGTTGCTAATCTCTTCGGACAAAGCCCTCGTATAATTATGATAGAACTTCACTTAAGGTAAGTTCGTTTAATCATCAATTATACGAGGGCTTTGTCCGAAGAGATTAGCAAGGCATTACTTGTAGATGTTGAGAGAAAATATCAACAATATGTGTAATCAGTTAATTACTTCTTTACATAATTGAGTAGTATCGATTTGGTACATTGATAATAATTATAGGTAATCATTTTTAGATGAGTCAGTCTAAATACTCTTAGCAAGACAGTTAACATTAGAATCTTAGATAATTCTATTTAGAAATATTCTAAATTCTATATAGAATTTGCCAAATGTTTGCGAGCTACCGCTCCAACCCGCAGTTTGCCTGATTAAATTTAAGTTTACGCCAAGTTGGTATATGCCTTAAAAGTTTGGGCATGCCTAGTACTGTGTGCGGTAAAGATTGAAGTATCTATTCCGCAACTAGCTAAAGTCAATATTATCCATCTACTTAAGGACTGTGAAGTGATGGGTTTATGAGGTTTGTTACTAATAAAGAGATTGTTAGAAGTTCATAAAGATTGAGTATTAAGTAGATAACTGCGTAATGTAATAACACATATTTGGAGCTTTTCTATGAGGACGGGCAATTTCAGTACTGGCTGCAATGCACCAGGACAAGATGTTTATAGTAAGTCTGGGATCATCAATCAATGTTAACCTGGTCAATTAAGAATTTAATATTAAGAATAATAATTTTTGAAATTGTTTGTATTATATGAGCTGTTGTGAAGGCGAGTAGTGTAGCAAGTTTTTTGGACAGTTCTTTAGTGCTTAGGTTTATAAATATCCTTTGGACATTCCCACACCTCACCATCTAGTCCCAAAGTAAGCTACTCAAAGCTTGTGTTATGGGTACCAGACAACGGATATAATACTTAAATATTTTTTGTTTGTAAATACATGATATACATAGAAAACACCCAAACCAGTACAAACAGACATGTTCATGCACACAAATGTTTGTATTGTGCGGATGTTTCTATTGTGCGGGAATCGAACCCGCACCCGCTGCGTAGTAAGCGATTTCTCGACCACTACACCAGACGGGTCGTCAGTTTGAGTACCAATTTGCAAGAGAGTTTAAGACAGCAGATGTATCACAAGTTGTATGATATTAAGGTAATGGCGAACGAAGCCTGAACACTCCTTTATAGAAGTGTTTTACGGTCATCTTTAGGAAGACTCTGTTCAAGAATCAAGGATAGGGCTGATTTACAGCTGTTTAAGGTTCCGTATTGGGCCCTTACATCGTATAATTTAGTAAAAAAATAAACAGACCTTGAACTGTAGGATTGTACAACTCGATATTATTATCGTGGCAGAATGAGAACCATTTTTTTTTGAAAAAAATGATATACCTACTGTTTTAGAGAGATATCTGAAAGTGATGCAATTATAGTTGGTATCGAATAGGAAGGCGTATCTTTTCTCAGAAGTGCCGTCTTGATAATATTCCGTAGTCAGGGTAATCCTCTGGTGGACGTCTCGATTGCTGCGATGTAAAATGATCAACGTCTTAGAAGTATTGAAATACAAGGGTTCTTTTATAATCAGACTTCGCCTGCGTAGGCCATAACGGGACTACCATGATTCCTTGAGCGCCGTCATCAATTGTTTTTCATAAAACTTTTAGAATGATGGCGAAAGGGGAAAAACAATTAAAGTAAAAGTTACTCCAACATATTGTGAAATTATCAATCCCTAAGGCGGCTGAATCCCTGTGCCAGGATATGTACTTAGAGCATTTTTTGTTCATTCTGCTGGCAAATATGTCGATCTCTAATTCGACTTACGATCTTTTGAAATGGGCCAATTCCCATTCAATATCGGGATGAATGCGTTGTGACTCTGCGTCAGCAACAACGTTGTCGATTGAGGGAATATAAGATGCAAAAACCGTTAAATTTCGCTCTTCACACCATTGCCATAATTCACGTGTCACATTTGTAACGTGCGGGTATTGTATACCGGGTGGTATTTCATTGATGTAAGACACAGCCGTGGTATTATCTACACATAGGAGAATATCAGAATCTCGAAAAATTTTGGCAAAGATTTTATTCAAGCCCAAAGAAAGCTGCTGAAATTTCCAAATGTTTATATGCCGAGTCCGCTCCTCCGTCATATATGCTACTTGCGCGCTCATTACCACAGGCAGCCCCCTATCCTATCCCGTATTTGAGGTATCGCTAAAAATCTACAAATTAAATTATTTTTTGTTTGATTTTGTTACCGGAACAAGTAATTGAACGACACCTCTACTGAAAGTGTGGTAAAATTGACGAAGGAATATTCATATATTCATTGTAATTTTCGTCGTCTTTTAGGTTTAGGTATTTACAGCGCTGCAGTTCCTTTATGTATAACCAGCCGTATTTCACGGCGGAACAGGCAGAGGTAAGCAATTCTACCAGGCTAGCAAATTCTCTGTTTTTCATCGTTTCATAGCAAAAAATTAGAAATAGTATTCTTGAAACCTTTTTCTGGGGTAAAGTGACTTGTAAAGTATCGGAATCTATAATAGAAGCCAAGAGTTTGCAACTATTGGAGGGCGAGAGAATACTTTTCTCTGTATTTTGATGAAGCCAAGAGCTTCTAATAATTTAGAAGTGTCAGAGATGTTTTATATTCATGAATCTAGATTTCGTGATAATAATAGGTAGTCATTCAAATAAATTGTAGATAAATGACCACATGACCGTAATAACCTAACGACAGGTTTTATTAATTTCGTTATGACATAAGAGCTGTCCGTAAATCTTCGAGTTTGAAGTCTGTAGTATCAATAAATTTATTAAGAGCCTTTAAGTTCAAGATAAATCTTGACTTCCCCTTAGATTTAGGTACTACAAATATGGGAGACAAAAATTGACCCAGACAAGGTAAGCATTCAGAAATGGCCCTTATATGAATCAGTTCATCAATTAAATTTTGATGTTAAATTTTATCAAGACTAGTGTTTAGTTTGTTGAACAGAGGTCTGGGTTACTGGTCGAGAGAAGGATATTTGGTAGATACCTCTCGATCCACGACAGTATTGTATGATCACTATTTAAAAGAGACCACTGCTTATAAATTAAGACAGTCTGCCGGCGTATCTTACCGTTACTAACGGTAGTTATGACTGCGACTTTTCGCTGGACGTGATGATCGCTTCCAGGAGCTCGCGGGGCGGTCTTTGTATGGGAAAGGCTCCTTCCTCTGGGTCACCTCCGGGTAGCTGCGGGTCGGGTTGTCTGACCCCCACCTTGATATGTATTTTGTGGCTTTCAAAGTGTCAATTAATTGTTTACCGAAGAGCGTCTTATCAATTTTGGTGGCTTAAAGTTGATCTTTGAGATCTTTCTTGAGGCCAGTAGGGATAAAGGCTTGTTGTTTTTAACGATACACGAGACCCTTGTCTCATTTTTTGATAGCGTGTGTGATTGCGTACGCTATCTCCAGATTTAGAGTAGGTGCATCTATCAGGGGACAGTTAGCCGGAGGCAGGTATCTCCTTAAACAGTCCGTTAGTTGCTATGTGCTGCATTCTAATGGCGTGATCCTGCTGGATATCGTTGCCATTAAGCTTGGCATAGGAGGAGTCTTCTCCAAATATTTCGAGAATCTCCATAACGAGTTCTGAACTACATCATATAGATCCAACTTGCAGTTCGTCTTGTGCTGCGCTAGTAGACGGTTGGGGCGAAGTTCGACTCGAGTGTGTGGTCGGCAAAGCGGCTGCACAATCGCATGATCCAAGTAGTGGGTTGGCGGACGCAGCGCTTGTCGAAGGCAACAGCTCGTTGATTACAACGCTGGGTGATTGATATATTTTCGAAGTCTCAAGCGCGTTGCTTGTCGCGTTTATCGGCTCACCTTATAATTATATTGACTATGGTTAACATTTACTGGATAAGTGACAACCCTTGTGGCTGCCCGCATGTCCAGTTTTGAAGGCAAATATTTAACTAAAGTGTTAGTCCAAATGACTAACCGCATTAGAAATTTATTGCCTAACCATGAAATTGTCATAAGATACAGCAAAGTGACATTCCCACAGAATGACCGCATTGCCAGTGTAAAGTGTTAACCCCATAGGTTAACCGCATTACATTACTTACAGCGCCTAGCAGTGCATCAGTGTAAAGTGATAACCCCTCAGGTTACCCGCAGTACAACAAAATGAACTTGGCGGTAGGTAAAGAAGCATTTTTTACTAACCTCCTTTGATTGGTGGCGCAAGTAACGACGGTACGTCGTGCTGGGGTTTGGATTGTGAGCGCGAGTTTGAGGAAGATGAGCGTGAAGATGATGACTCCGAAGACGTGTCCGATGATGATGATAATTTTCGTCGATCTCGATCTTTCTGTCGTGCGCGCAATAACTGTTGTTCTATTTTCCTAATTTTATGAGCAATGAACTCATAATTCTCGTTTTCGAGGTTACGAGTACGTTTTTACATTTTATAAAAAAACAAGGTGGGTAGAAACAACGATAACGCGCGCAGCAGAGTTGACAGTGTAATGAATGACAAGCGTTGAGAGTGATGTTCCTGTCGACGAGTTTTTAAACCAAAGACAAAGAGTATTGAAAAAAAAAACACTCTCAAGTACAGTGCAGATGGCGACACCGTCGTGTCTACTACAAGTAATGCCTTGCTAATCTCGAGGACAAAGCACGAGTATAATACTCGTCTATCTTTACCGATATTATAAAAGCTGAAGTTTCTTTATTTGTTTGAACGCGCTAATCTCAGGAACCACTAGACCGATTTGAAAAAAATGTTTTTGTGTTGGATAGCTTATTTATTGAGGAAGCTTTTAGGCTATAAAATATTACGCTGCAACAGAAGGGGAGGAAGCAAACTCTAAACGCGCGGACAAAGTCGCGGGGACTGCTATTTTTATATAAAGAAGATCAAATAGACTGATGATGAATAACATATATAAAACACTCAAAGCCATCAAGATAGTCATAAAATAGATTAACAACATTCACGCTGTGTCGGTTATCGGAAATACTAATCGATAGATAATCGGCAATCTCTATAATGTGACACTTTCTGCTGTTAGTCAGTGCTCTCTATTTCGACATAATTCTTTCATTTAACATTTTAATCTATAAAAAAATAATTAGAGAGAAAATGGGTGAAACGGAAGATTTGACATTTAAAATCACGGTGATTTTTGTGATCCTGCCATGGTCAATTGCCCTATTTATTGTTCTGTGCTTGTTATGCCACTGTTATAAGACAAATCAACAAATGTAAGTCCTGTCTATTATTGCATATAGAGAAAATATGATTATTGTTTTAACCTCAGCTTTTACATACCAACTCAAGAAGGATTCGACCAAACGACATTAAATGTTGACCTTACAACAAATAGCTAGTCATCCGAGAGTAAATCAATTTTCGATTGTACTATCTACTGTTAATATCACGTTTATATGGGAGTAATTCTTATACCTGCTATGTTACGTGGAATATAGAGATAATCCAAGAACAATATAATATAATAATCATCTGTGGTAATGGCTTGCCATACAATTCAGGCCTCCTAAAATATTGTCAAATTCAAAAAATTCGACTGTTTTATATTTTTGGCGCTTTAAAACGACACTGTTTAGTTAACAGGATTTTAACTTTCACACGATACTGCTTTGATGCAGCGTTGATTTGCCGGATCATTCGATCTGAAGCGAGTTTACGTATTCCAAGTACAATTTCACTTCGAAAAACGACTTTGAGTTACTCGAGTATAAAATCGAAGAATGAAATTATCCTTCGTATAGTTACGCGGGTGTAAGCCCATGTTTGGTCGAATCCACCCTCAGACTCATTTTCCTACGTCATTTCAGTTTACTTGGGTTTAATATACAGTCATAATTACTACGGGATCATTTCATTAAAGTGTGCAGTAAAAATTCATTCGAGTCATGATAAGATTATTTCTTTTCCGACCCGAAATGTAGGTAAACAGTTTTAAAAGATAAAGTTAGTTATTAAAGTTCCTAATCTGGTTTCCGTTACGTAATTCCTTATTGTGACATAATCTTCGTAATCTCCGTTTTTATATCTGTTTGTAATAGTTATAAATAGTTTTTGTATGTTCGTTTTTTTTACCTAGACTGGGGGTAGACACGCATAAACTTATTCCACTGTTTGTTTGGTTTGTGACCTGGGGCCTTAGTTTAACCGAATTCTAAAAAAGAAGTTAATCATTTCAATGTGCCTGTATGTGGTATCGTTGGAACTTGAAAATATTTGAGTATATTGATCTATTAAGGCTTAAAAACACGTTTGCAAAATTTCGTAAAATTTACATGTTTGTCACGGAAAAACGAGAAGCTTTAGCTAAATTATTGGTTTTGGTTCAATTAGATATATTTTAATTGTGTTACAGTGTCATCAAAATCGGTTTAGTAGTTTTTGAGATATGAGTAATAACTAAAAATCATAAAAAATATATATATCTTAGCCCTGTCTTTCAGAACGGTCAGAGTGTCGCAAAGGGTGCGCACACTAAAAATGAGAAAAAAAAATCGCCTAATCACACCTTCGGGACCCGGGGGGAAGTGGGAGTTGAAGGGGGGGACCTAAAGGGGGGAGTCCAATGGGATGACCTTGACCTTGGATGACCTTGACTTTGATTGACCTCCCCTCCCCTCTCCCCAACACTACACCTCCCCCCCCCCCAAACATCAATGAGATGACCTTGCCCTTGGATGACCTCGACCTTGGACGACCTCGATTTGATGACTTTGACCTTGAATGAGCTTGACCTTGGATAACTTTTGACCTCTCTCTCCCCCCCCAGCAGTTTTTCGTACACTGGGTCCGATTGGGGGGTGAAGGAGGGAGTTAATGAAAAAGTGTCCCATACAAACGTTGTTACGCTTTCACTCCTTTACTCAACCCCGTGAGAAAAACGGAGGGTTAATATGACATCACCACCCCTCACAAAATCGGCTATGTCCTGCGCACCCTTTCATACACTGGGTCCGATTGGGGGGTGAAGGAGGGAGTTAATGAAATGGTGTCCCATACAAAAGTTGTTACGCTTTCACTCCTTTATCCAACCCCGTGAGAAAAACGGAGGGTTAATATGACATCACTACCCCTCACAAAATCGGCTATGTCCTGCGCACCCTTTCATACACTGGGTCCGATTGGGGGTGAAGGAGGGAGTTAATGAAAAAGTGTCCGATACAAACGTTGTTACGCTTCTTCTCCTTTATCCAACCCCGTGAGAAAAAAGGGGGGTTAATATGACATCACCACCCCTCGCAAAATCGGCTATGTCCTGCGCACCCCTCTCCTTTATCCAACCCCGTGAGAAAAAAGGGGGGTTAATATGACGTCACCACCCCTCGCAAAATCGGCTATGTCCTGCGCACCCTTTCATACACTGGGTCCGATTGGGGGGTGAAGGAGGGAGTTAATGAAAAAGTGTCCCATACAAACGTTGTTACGCTTCCTCTCCTTTATCCAACCCCGTGAGAAAAACAGAGGGTTAATATGACATCACCACCCCTCACAAAATCGGCTATGTCCTGCGCACCCTTTCATACACTGGGTCCGATTGGGGGTGAAGGAGGGAGTTAAAGAAAAAGTGTCCCATACAAACGTTGTTACGCTTCTTCTCCTTTATCCAACCCCGTGAGAAAAAAGGGGGGTTAATATGACATCACCACCCCTCGCAAAATCGGCTATGTCCTGCGCACCCTTTCATACACTGGGTCCGATTGGGGGTGAAGGAGGGAGTTAATGAAAAAGTGTCCCATACAAACGTTGTTACGCTTCCTCTCCTTTATCCAACCCCGTTTGAAAAAAGTGGGGTTAATATGACATCACCACCCCTCGCAAAATCGGCTATGTCCTGCGCATCCTTCCATACACTGGGTCCGATTGGGGGGTGAAGGAGGGAGTTAATGAAAAAGTGTCCCATACAAACGTTGTTACGCTTCGATCTTCGCATCGAGTTAGTTTCCTGCCAAACGGTGATTCTAGCGCTCGGCGGCCGCTGCCGCGGCACGCTCGCTTCGCTCGCTCGCCTTCGCGCGTTGTCGGGTCGCTGTTCTAACCTAACCTAACCTTGTTCTTTGGCATACAGTTAGTTTCTTGCCAAGCGGTGAGTTCTGGCGATTTTCAGTTCAAGCCAATGCCGTTTTAAACTAACCTATCCTTGCTGTTTGGCATCCAGCTAGTTTCCTGCCAAGCGAAGTGTTTTCTGACTTTATGGCTTGGTCACCTCAACAAAAGTTGCATCCCTTGGACCCCCCTAACCAGTGATACTGAAAAAAAGAGGTGTTACACAAGGCTGAAAATTTCAATGATTTTTTTCTAAGTCCTAACTGCCTTAGAAATGTACTTCGAAAAACGCCCTCTAACTTCGCGGGTATTGACTTTATAGCTAGGTCACCTGAACAAAAGTTGCATCCCTTGGAACCCCCCATCCAGTGACAAAGAAAAAAAGGAGTGTTATATAAGGTCGAAAATTTTGATGAAATTTTTCTAAGTCCTGCGCACCCTTTCCTACACTCCAACCTAAAATATCGCATTCGTCCTCTATTTAGGAGAACAATTTTTTTTTGAGGTGCATGATGTGTGTAGACTATTGGTGTAGGTAGGTAAGCTTGTTTTCTTTGATTTTTGTTGATCTTTGATCGATTTTCCAACGAAAAACAGTTGCAATCCTTACAGCAAAGACAAAAAAGAAAGCCTAATTGTGTGAATACTTGTCTGCGTTTTGTGTGATGTTCTTTGACTTTTAATTAAATTAAAAACGAAAATCACTCGAAATATTCACGCGAGTGGTTAAAAAATCCTTCTGCTGTATCTCAGATAATCCACACATCGCCATCTAGTCCCAAAGTAAGCTACTCAAACCTTGTGTTATGGGTGCCAGACAACGGATATAATACTTAAATACTTTTTATTTGTAAATACATACATGATATACATAGAATAATTAAATACCGTTAATTTTTAATTTATACATAGAATGTGCGATACGCAGAATAACGGAATCAAAAAAGGGGGGCGTCAAAATTAATGGGGACGTATTTAAATTCATTCGTTTTGCCGACGATATTGCAGCCATTGCAGAAAACAGATTGGAGTTGGAAGAACTGGTTACATAAATGGACACTATTTTTAAAGAATTTGGTCTCAAAATTAACATACATAAAACAAAAACACTAATTGCTTCTAAAAAGGAAAAATATAGCCCTATCTCAATAAATAACACAAAAATAGAACAGGTTAAAACCTTCAAATATCTAGGTAGCTTGATAACTAGTGACTCCAGATGTACACCAGATATAAAAGCAAGGATAGCGATGGCGAGACAAGCTTATAATGCAAAAAAACACCTGCTCAAGGCCAGAATATCAATCAAAGTTCGCAAAAAACTTGTTAAAGTGTACATTTGGAGTATAGCACTTTATGGATGTGAAGCGTGGACATTGACAAAGAGGGACAGAGAGAGACTGGAAGCCTTCGAGATGTGGTGCTGGAGGAGAATGGAGCGTATCAGTTGGACGGAGAAGAAAACAAATGAAGAAATTTTGTCTAGGGTAGGGAAAAAAGGAGATTAATGGAAACAATCGAGTGTAGGAGGGGACGAATGTTGGGCCACCTGATTCGACACGACAATTTTATTAAAACGATAATTGAAGGAAGAATAGAAGGAAAAAGGAAGCGAGGAAGACCAAGAATAAGCTACATGCAGCAAATAAAGGAAAAGATAAATGTCGGGTCGTATCAGGAGGTTAAGAGAAAGGCGGAAAGCAGAGAGGAATGGAAAAAACTCCACCGACAAAAGCCTAGCTCTTAAATTGGATGATGATACATAGAAAACACCCAGACCAAAACAAACAGACATGTTCATGCACACAAATGTTTGTATTGTGCGGGGATCGAACTCGCAACCCGCTGCGTAGTAAGCGATTTCTCGACTTGTGTAGTGTAGTCATATTACTTGTATGTTGAAGGAAAAAATGAATTTTCAAATGGTCATGGTTCAAAATTATCTACTTTAACAAAAACAAACGTTAGGGCGCTGATTATTTCAATTGCAAAGGTGCGAATATACTTGACTGAATTGACGACCCGTCTGGTGTAGTGGTCGAGAAATCGCCTACTACGCAGCGGGTTGCGGGTTCGATCCCCGCACAATACAAACATTTGTGTGCATGAACATGTCTGTTTGTATTGGTCTGGGTGTTTTCTATGTATATCATGTATGTATTTACAAACAAAAAGTATTTAAGTATTATATCCGTTGTCTGGCACCCATAACACAAGCTTTGAGTAGCTTACTTTGGGGCTAGATGGCGATGTGTGGGAATGTCCAAAGGATATTTATTTTTAATTAACAAATAATCATCTCGATATCACTTTTCGCTATAAAAAATCCGTAGACAAACATACATACAAAACTTAACATACTTGTTTGGACTCTTTACACATCATCATAATAAATATTATCCAATTTCGACAATATCACTAACATAATGACCGAAATGATTACCTCCTTTATTGAAGTCGGTACAAACTCCAAATGAAAAAAACCGGCCAAGTGCGAGTCGGAATCGCGCACTGATGGTTCCGTGCCAAGTTTAACTGAATTAGTGAATCCACTTAGTAAAATAACACAATATTTCGTTGACAGAAAGTTTTTTTTTGTTTTAGTTTTATGTAAATGTCCCCCTTAAATGTCATTATTTTTTACTTTTTGTATATGAATCGTAAAGCGGTTAACAGGATACATCTTCCTAACAAAATTTCAATAGTGTGATGCTTATAGTTACAGAATAAAATGGCTGTGACATACGGACGGACATACAGACAGACAGACTTGATGAAACTATAAGGGTTCCGTTTTTTGCCATTCAGCTACGGAACCCTTAAAAACTGCATAACGGACATAATCAGGATTAGGTTAGCCCTTAAGCAGGCCGGTGGCGTAAGCGCCCACATAGATTTTTCAATGGTGTAGCCAGATTTTAACGATTATAAAGCCCACAAACTGTTAAATTTGAATGAGTTATTTCCGGGGTTCTTCCAGATTCGGACGATTCGACGCGGATAAGTGTGCGAGGTTTCATTAGATTTCATATAAAGAATTCTAAAATTCGTTTCATTCGGCGTGTTTGGCTCGGATATGTTTGCGTTCAGAAATATACTGTATCGTTACCGACTCGCCAACTCTGTGTATCTGAACGTGTGTGACACTGACAGCCATTTCATTTTCGACTTACCGACTGACAGGTGATTTTTCAGTCAATGCGCGAGGTTTTCCTCGATTATGGCTAAACGAAGAAAAATAACTGATGCAATTTTTGATATGTTGGAGATTTTGAGTTTTCCTAATAGAAATAACATTATTTTCTGATATTTTTTTGCGGAGTTTTGTAAAATAAGGAAAATAACATGTGGGGAAAATATGACCTAAGACTGTTGGAGCGAAGCGTTTTGTGAAGCTATATGTCCTTTGCCTGTTTAAACCATCATCAGATTATCTTCTTTTAAATACTAGCTATTTTTCCCAGCAATTCTTGTTATTTTGAACATATAAAATAATCCTTATTTCGAATTCGATATGAATAAGGTACAAAAAATATATGTAGCGACAAGGCACAGGGATTATGCGTTCCCACATTTATTTTCCTGTGTTATCGGTGTTTTTTCAGGAATCTGTTGATAAGGAATCAAATAGGACATTTTCCAAAACACATATTCAACACTCAATTTCTTCCAGCAGTTCAGTCAGTGCAACAAAGCTACAGTTAGTTATAATGATTAAAACTATAAATACTAATAAGCTCAATATAACATATTTGCCCTCGGTTTAGGAGAAACTAATTTATTTGCAGTCAGTATACGATCTTAAGCTAAGACCTTTTTTTATATTTTTAGTTATCACTAGTATTTCACTTCTCAAAAACAACTGGACTGATTTTGATGAATTTTACATTGTGGACCTATGTTAAAATGCACCTGATTGAACTAAAAAAGAATCATATCGCTATGACATCTTGTTTCCAAGAAATCCGTACACAAACATAGTATCAACATTTTACAGTCAGGGATCATTCAACAATTACGTGATCACCGGAAGGGGGGGGGGGTCAGGTGCTTGTATATACATCTGGATTATTTGGAGGGGGGGGGGGGGGGGAGAATCCATGATTACGTTATCATTTTATAACTAAATATTTAAAATATTTACGTCCAATTTTGAAGTCTACACTGGTAACACTAACTATTAGATAGATGGAACGGGATTTCCCCGGCTATAGACAAACTGTGGAACAGTGTGACCAGATTCAGTATTTTTATACTTTTTCGGCATATATTATCGACTTCGGAGGAAGTAAGTATTTTGGGTATATATTATATTGATGTTCAGGGGATTTGCCAGATTTAGCCTGTAATTGCCCTTTTAAATACAAAAATATAAATACTAAATACATTCATCTAACAACAAAATGACAGACGTAAATAAATATTAAAATGTGTAGTTACATGTTGCATTTTGACAAACACACTTTCTTCCCAAATTTAGGTCATTTAAGACTCATAGAAACATGACATACATGTCAGTGTTAATAAACAGCAAACATGTTAAGCACGGACGAAGATTACGTAATCAAAGCGAGGGGGGGGGGGGGTTAAAAAGAAAAGATTACGCTGTGATCACATAGGGGGGGGGGGGGGGTTACAAAAATGATCACGTAATTGTTGAACGATCCCTATGTTTGGAAGCCTTTATAGATCAAAATACTCAAATATCACATACATACACATTGAATGCATTACCTCCTTTTTTTGAAGTAGGTAAAATATATTTGGGTACACTTCTTTTATCTCCCAGTAAGCCTTAGATCACTTAGACTTATCTCTTGCAGATGTTTTTGACGTCGAGCAAACTCCACTTTGTGTTGTAATTAGATTGATAACACATGATTTCACAAGACACTTTCAAAGGCTGCCGTATGGTTGTTTTTCTCGTTAAAATAGGTATTAATTAAAACCAATAGTAATGACGGTTGAGTTATTAGAGCTATTGTGTGTCATTCTAGTGCCGATCGTCACGTATTTAATGTATCTGATGATGTTCGTTTTGTTTTATTGGATACGGCTATTGAAAACAAGTAAGTACCTTATACCTATGCAATGAATACGAGGTGAAACGGTTCAATATCAATTATTATGCTATTGTGACGTTATTATAAGTAGAAACACGAGAGATATTTGATTTAGTGTAAATTTAAAACGTATTTTATTTATTGTAAATTAAAAATATTTTTGTGCGAATACTTACCTATTTATTAGGTAAAATTAAGTTAACTACTACTACTAATTGTACATGTTCCTAATGTTTTCTTAATAAAATGAAGTATAAATGTCCCATTTTCTATCAAAAAATCAGTTTAATTTCACACGGAAGTGATCAAAATCTCAATTTCGTGAGGAAGTCTCACGTCTTATATTTGGCGTGATTTTCGTGGATTTTCAACTCATTTTCGAATAAATATCAGTCGCCATGTTTAAGTGAAGGATTCAATAATAGATCCCTAGTATTTTTGTAGGGGTGACACTTAAATTACCTGAGAATTTATCGGATAAACTGCGGTGAAACGGTTTGTAGTCTGTCACATTTAAATTATTAAGTATCACTAAGTAATTAGTGCTACCGAGTTATCCTAAGAATTACGAATGGCGCAAAAGTCAAAAGAGATTGCCGTTTATAACATAGTCAAACGCCATAAAAAAAGATTCATCGTTCTAGCTTCAAAAAGGACTAATTTTCACCCAAACTTTCATTACCTTTTTCGGCCTTTATTTGAACTTTTAAGGTTTTTTGTAAATCAAGAGTGAAAATCAGTGTCGTGGCATGCTTACCATCTGCTGTCAAGAAATATACTGAGCCCCCTTTTTGGCACACTTGGGAGCTTTGTTTTTGCTTTATACATATACCTAAATTTGATATTAGTTGTTTTCTTTTTTTTGTGGTAATTTAATTTATCTCTATGTGTGTGTGTCTAATAAAAAATAACAATTATATTCTAAAGAGCCCTAAAAATTAATTTTAAGCTTCTAGCTTCGAAAATGACGATACTTCCATACAACTTTTCATCCCCTTTTTCAAACCCATTTAAATCGGTTCAGTAGTTTTGGCATAAAAGCGCGACAGACAGACGTTACCTACTTTCACATGTATAATATTACAAAATTATAATAAAATATTGTATATTGACTTAAGTAAGGATAATGTATAAAACGGTAATTAACAAAATGTACCTTGTTGCTATTACTGATTTATTCATCGTCACATCTTACAATATAAAAAATAATTGAATAACCAGTAGTAGTATGTTTAAAAAATACATTGTGTGGTTGTTATTAAAAGTTGAGCACGGGATGGAGGGTGAAACGTTTTTTTAAGACACACAAAACTATTCCTAAGTATTCTCTAGTAATCATTACAATTAATTATCAATGTAAGTTTCGTTTATTTAATTTGTCCTATTAGGTACCTATATCAAGTGACGTAACTTTCCGAACTATAAAATGAAGCCATGTAGTAGCGACATCTAGCGTCGAGTAGTATGACTACAAAAAGCATTAACTGTGTGCGTGATGGCACGATAACGCGATACGAAAAATGTAGATGGCGGTGTCTTGACAAAGTACTTGTAATTTTGTTGATTTCTGAAAATATGTTCTTACGACGTTGATTTTTGTAAAGGTTGCATAACTACTCTCAGAATAAATGTTTAGGATAAACTATCGGCCTTTATTTTTCAATCCAATACGACAGGAGCGTACTATTATCTTATCACTATACACCACAAACATAAATGTTAAAATTAACAACCAAGCTCAACACTATGAATGTGTTTGATTGTGGCTTCGCCGAAAAAAGTATTGACATCTAAATGAGTCCCAAGTTCACAGAAAATGCTTAAATATTGAAGAGAATAAAACAACTATTAATAATTAGCAAGTTTGCGACTCTAATTCTTGTTTTAGTATTATCAACTACAGCAATGTCTGTTGTTAAAAATATGACATATTAAACTTAATTAAGAATAAGTTACATGCACTAATTAAATATTACTAACGATGAAATTAAGCACTGAGTTGCCAATTCTTTTGCTTGAACTTGGTTTGACACGATGCCGCGTCGACACATGTATCACTTTAGTCAGAGTCTGGGTAGCCGAGTGTTTTTAGGCATTTGCTCAGTAAGCATGGTTTGCTTGAACGAGAACTTTACGACTCAACCAAGTTGATATTTCTATTAAAATAAATAATCAGATAATGTTGTGAGACTTGAATAAAATAAACTATTAATAACTTACACTTAATACTTATTTAACATCGTAAAATGCCTATTCATAAGTAGCTTTAAAAAACTACTTACTCGGTATTAAAATATTGAAAGTCATTTCGTATAGGACAGATCACGGTAACCAAAACTTATTAAGACATTGAAACAGGCAGGTTAGAATCGTAAAAGTAACAGTTGATTTTTGCTTAAAAAAGAGTTACTTATTACCGCGAGCAGGAATTAGTGACAACAAGTGCACAAACGAAGAAAACTTTTACATAGGCCATTAATTGAATTATGTGTATCATATCTAAGTATCGACTAAATATCTCAAAAACTTACAGAAAGACAGATAGATAGACTTGACGAAACTTATAGTTTATATGTATATAGGTTCCGTTTATTGCCATTCGGCTTCGAAACCCTAAAGAGAGCGCAAAAAAACAAGTTTATAAGAAAATTGGTATCAGCCTTTTTGCAAACGGAAAACCTGATATTAAATACGTTCATAGTCGTGTCTTTGCGCGCCACTTTGCTTCGTTAACTTTAACTGAATTAGAGATCCACTTACTTCATTTATATTTTCTGTGACTTAGTTAAAATACGACAATATTTTGTTGACAGCAAATATAACTTTGCGTTTTATATATGAATAACAAAGTTATGTTTGTATTGAAAATGTGCTCCTCACTCAAAAACTACTAGTTCGTCTCGTTCAAAACATTCAACCAATCATTTATTGTTTTCAAAATGTACACTCATTAACTTTAAAAGTTAGATGGAGGGGACGCTCTATTTAGCGTAAGAGCGGTTATTACCGGTCACCTAAGGACAAAACAAACAACTCATAAAATAATCACCGTATATTTTTTAAACTTTTCGATAAGGAACGTAATCTTATCCTCTAACGAATGACTTGAATTGAGATCAATACTAATTGTATTCCTGGTATAATCAATTAGAGAAAACAAAAATGTGATTGACCGGCGTTAAACTCCATGGAGGACAATTCCGGTCATCACGGTTCTTATGCCGGTCAGCGAAGCCTAAGTCCGGTCAAGCGTTTCTGATACATATATCACACATGTAGTTTCACAGCCCACAAATAACACTTCTGTACCAGAGCTCAATATTTCTTCCGTAGTCATCACATAGAACACACTTGTTTTCCAAATCATTATTTTCTTCAATATCTGTGTCAGCGAAGCCTAAGTCCGGTCAAGCGTTTCTTATACATATATCACACATGTAGTTTCACAGTCCACAAATAACACATCTGTACCAGAGCTCATTTATTTAGCGCGCCATTTTGTATATAATAGTAAAGTGACCGGTATTATCTCCTGACTGGAGTTATCCGCTCTTACCCTACCACTTTGGAAGCGTCTTTCTCTCAAACGTTAGACTTTTAGAACAAATGGTTTTAGAATCCTTGATGTCATTTTAAAATACCTACCCACTGACACCCTACACGCATAGGTTTGACAAAAAAATGAAAACACTGTCGTGAAGCGACAAATGTGGAGAGGTAGAAGAAGGTTAAAGAAAGAGGTAGAAGAGGGAATAGAATTTATATTACAACAAAAAGAATACAGTACCGAAAAATGAGATGAGGTGATGTCTGTATGAATGTAAGTAAAGTGCAGTGGGCGTGAGTAAGTATCTTCAAATCTTCAATAAGTATTGTCCTGGGGCAGCAAAGGGCGGCGTCGGAGTGCAGGGCCGACACAGCGGAGGTAGCAGCGACGCCGATGTGCAGCGGTGACAGGCGCTGTGAAGAGCAGTGACGCCGATGTGCAGCGGTGACAGGCGCTGTGAAGAGCAGTGACGCCGATGTGCAGCGGTGACAGGCGCCGTGAAGAGCAGAGACGCCGATGTGCAGTAATGAGGGTAAC
This sequence comes from Pyrausta purpuralis, assembly GCA_963924145.1. NCBI lineage: Eukaryota > Metazoa > Arthropoda > Insecta > Lepidoptera > Crambidae > Pyrausta > Pyrausta purpuralis. Next base: position 19,884,888 of record OZ001667.1, on the reverse strand, counting down.
GGGCACTATATAGAAAATGTTGTGATCAGTTGGAGTGCCAGAAGTACTTGGTCTCGGATCCTCTTCCGAGAAGGAGACAGGTCCCTCCCCTAGAGCGAGGAGGTGTTACTGCAGTCAATGTGCTTGGATACTCCTCCGGTGTCCGGTCCCTCCCCTAGCGTGAGGAGGTGTTTCAGTAGTCACCGGCGGTTCTTCAAGACTTCTTGAGGGAAGATGTAGAGTATTTATTTATTGGAGTGTAATAGAACTGTTCGAGCTTAGAACTCGGAATCGAATGAATTGAATGACAAAAATTAATGCTTATATAGGGGGCCGGGGCCGTTCAAATTTAGATCAAGGTAGGTTCAAAAATAGAACATGAATACTGGTGGTTTACAGAGGATTAAACCCGAAAAAGTAATAAACTTTGATAGAAGTTGTCAGACTTTGAAAGATATTGTCATAACAACCACGTCAATAAAGATAAAAATACTGTCACAAATCAAGCAAATTACGAAAATACAGGAAAACGAATCATCACCCAATGCAAATTAAAGGAAAATTGCAAACAAAGGTAAAACACAGCTATTTTTACAGTATTATGTAAAGAAAAGTAGAATAACAGAGCTTTGAAAGTTTGACATTTTTAGATTCACAATAAATATTGTTCAAAAAGGATTAGAAAACATCAATAATCCAAAAATACAGAGTAATAGTAATAAGAAGAGTAGAAAGGCAGGTAATGCCTATAGTTTAATGTCTACAGTACGACTTTTTAGGGAGAAAATACGAACTGCGTTATGGTAGATAGAATCTATGATTAACTCTTATGTTCGTGTTTACAGCAAACGAACCAGCAAAAGGAAATGAAAGCATGGAAAAACAAAGATAATGTGATGAAAATGTTAATGTGGATCCGATGAATACTAAAAATATTAAGGTACTCAATTTATTACACATAATACAATATGTACAATAGTACAACACATGTTAGGTTTTAGTTTCATGTGTGCGAGCGACCGTGTATGGATAGGTCTTTTAAAATGACAGAAAAGGTTCCTAAAACCATTTTCTTTTAAAGTCTAACGTTTCATATCTAGACGCTTCGAAAGTGGCAAAATGGGCGTGCCCCCCATCTAACTTCTAAACTAAGCGAGTGTAAATTTTGAAAAAAAATATATGTAGATCTTAACAAATACTTCCAACGAAAATTGGTTTGGGCGGGATCGGATTTTGAGATATAGCACATTTTCAACAACAGCAAACATAACTTTATTCTTCATACAAATACTATGAAAAACGAAGTTATATTTGCTGTCAACAAAATATAGTGGCATTTTACTAAGTGGAAGTGAGTAGATTCCTTAATTCAGCTTAAGTTGGCACGGAACCCTCAGTGCGCGAGTCCGATTAGCACTTGCCCGTTTTTTTTGAGAAAGATATAGGTAAGAAATCGCAGAGCTCACCAAGGTGACGGGAGCTAAATCGTTATTACTATTTTATGATGCCAACTTTGACATCGTTTTTACTATTTATTATCCATAAAATGATTGTATTTTAAATTAATGCACATTTTATATATTTTTTATCATCAAATGTCTTGTTATTTTTATTTTATTATTAAGGTAATATATTATTATATATTTTTGCAATTATTCTACACATAAAGGCACCCGCTGAAATTCAGCGTCGTGGTATGCGTACTGCTGCCACGAATTATGCTGAGCGGGTGCCTTTTTGACTCAAGTAGCCTGCTTTTATTTATTAATTAATGGAATAATGTTGATTGTAATGTTATTTGAGTCCAATACATTTATTTTCTTTCTTTCGTAAGGAATTGGCGTAATTGACTAAAAACTTCACCATTAAAACGTGCAAAATTAAGTTTATAAAAATTTGTATAACTAGCCATTTTTCGGTATCCTGTACCAAAATCTGACTCTCTAATATATTTCTGACCCTCTAATATATTTCTGACTTTCTAATTTAATGAAGGGGTATATTTAGTGGCAGAACACACGAACAGTGCTTGAGGGCCGTTGTTTATCCGACGCGTTGGCAAGCCTAAGGCCTCTGAAAAGGTGGAGCTGCAGCTACCCAGGCCTGTCGTGGTCACTTTCGTTAGGCGTGCACCACGTGACCAATTGCTGCGAGCGGCTCGCGTGCGGCGCGATATCACCACTGATAAGTTGGAGATAGCAGGAAACTCGCGAAAAGTGTTCATCAATGAACACCTTACTAAGGCAAACCGGGTTCTTTTTGGCAAGGCGAGGGCGGCCGGGAGGGAGTTGAACTTCAAGTTCGTATGGACATCTAATGGAAACATTTTTATGCGAAGAACTGAGACCAGCTCTGTGTTACGTGTCAACACGGAAGCTATACTTGACAAACTTATAGCACAAAACACTACCGACCCGGTTGCGAAACAGTGTTCCTAACGATTGTAATCCAATACAACTATATTGTATACCTTTTTATTACTTTTATCACAAACTTATAAATTGGCACTTAATTATGTTTTCTGTCTTGATTCTAATTAGTAACTGTCTAAGGTTAATGATTCTGATTATCATTCGCACGGTTTTTGTGAGAACTCTTGTTTGTACTGTACATCAATTTATCACACACAACAACTTATTCCCAAATTCTATTCACAATTACATCGCACTATCAACAACACGCACCGAGCTTCTTGTTAAGCTCTTTCGGCTAACTGCCAACTTAGTACACCATCGGAGTCTCATGAATCAAGCTTGTGAAAATGAATAGTGAACTACTCTGGAATAATATAGACTCTACGTTAGATATTGTTTGTGAAACTTGCCTGCCTTCAAATTGCACTACTATTTTCAGTAAGGAGTATAACTTCAAAGTAATAACTTTCAACATTAGAAGTATCTCAAAAAACTTCGATGCATTCTCGCTTCTCCTTCGTGATATCAGGGTCAACTTTGACGTCATTATTCTCACTGAGTGTAGACTGACAGACACTGCGGTTATTGGGCAGATCCCAGGTTATTTAAGCTTTCATACATGCAGAAATATCAATCAAAATGGGGGGGTTAGTGGGTTGTCGCATATGTCAGAGATTTATGGAGTGTCTCGGTGGCAGAACCCGTGTTTGATGAGGCCTGTGCACTTCATTTAACAATACAAAACGAAATAGATATCTTGGGATTATACAGGTCACCTTCTTTCAACTATAAAAATAAGTTTGTGGATTCCCTAACATCTTTTTTAGAAGGTCTGTCACAGAAGTCACGCATAATTATGGCTGGGGACTTGAACATCGATATCCTATCTGTCGATAAGGATAAATGTGATCCGTCGGATTACTTACTAATACTAAGTCACTATGGTTTTAGACCTGCAATCACTAGATGCACTAGAAACTCTTCATGCTTGGATCATATATTCATTAAGTCCTCTGACCAAGCAGTGGGTGTAGTCTGCGAAACCGCTATCACTGATCACTTTCCAGTTGCTCTCGGTTTATCAGTTGGGTCTAAAGGAGAGAAACCAAGTCGTTGTAAGACTATCGTGGACTTTAAGAGTGTCAACGATGCCCTGGAGGTAGTGGACTGGTCTCCTGTCACCGGGAAAAAGGACGTAAACGACGCTGTCCAAGCTTTTGTAGATATTGTGAATTCTGCTGTCCTAAGTAGCTCAAGGATAGTGCGTATCAGTAGATCAAAGTTCGCGCTGAGTCCATGGATGACCCCAGGTCTATTACGCTGTATTCACCACAGAGATCATTTACACTCCCTAGCTAAACGTTTCCCCTCTAATGAAATAACCCAGATCTCATACAAAAGATACCGAAACTTTTGTAATGACATTTTGAGGCGGGTCAAGGACGAATATCATTCTAGTGAACTGAAGTCGAATCATAAGAATCCAAAGAAATTTTGGAACACAATAAAAAATATTTGTCATTTCAAAGAAAAAAAGAGTGCCGCTACCAACTTGCTTACCACTAAGGCTAATCAGTCGGACTCTCTGAGCTTCTGTAATGAGTATTTTTCTTCTGTTGGTCAAAAACTCGCTAAAGATATCCTTGCCAGGGTAAATAGGACGAAAGAAGTCCTTTCAAGTATGGTTACCATTAAAAGCAGTCCTCAGCACTCGTTATTTCTTGCACCTACTGATGTCTTGGAAGTCAGCTTCCTCATCTCTCAGCTAAAGGACAAGACTTCTACAGGGCTAGATGGCATTTCGAATCTATTAGCAAAGAGCATTAAAAAGCAAATTATCACACCGCTAACTTACATTTTTAATCTTAGCCTTTCTTCGGGCGTTTTCCCAAATTTTTGGAAAACTGCTTCAATTACGCCGATCCTTAAGGACGGGCCTGCTGACCTGCCATCTAACTATAGACCAATTTCCCTTCTTAATACCTTCTCCAAACTCCTTGAGAAATTAGTAAATAAGCGCTTGGTTGACTTCTTGGAATCACACAGATTACTTTCTGATAGACAGTTCGGTTTCCGTCAAAATAAATCAACTGAGGATGCTGTGATGTTAATGACAAACCTAGTTTCGGCTTATCTTGATGGCGGCCTTAACTGTATTGCAGTATTCCTGGACCTCGCCAAGGCTTTCGATACGGTTTCGACTCCCATCCTTCTAAGGAAACTAGAATGTATGGGAATTCGGGGTATAGCTTTGGAGTGGTTTAGGAGCTACTTGTCTGGTAGGAGTCAACTGACGCGCATTGACGGACTAGCAAGTGACAGACTCCCAGTCAACTACGGGGTTCCTCAAGGAAGCATACTTGGGCCGACTCTCTTTATTATTTACATTAATAATATACATGACCTTGATATACCCTCAGCCGAACTTATTTGTTACGCTGATGATACCGCTATTCTTTTTAGAGGTAGCGATTGGGACAGTGCCTTTGAAGCCGCTGAGTGTGGCCTAGCACGCATATATGAGTGGTTGGAACAAAACCTGCTCACCCTAAACACTAAAAAAACTAAATACTTATGTTTTCATATCACAGCTGCGTCTTGTCCAATCAGGGCATATAATCTGCGTATCCATTCTTGCCGCTTCCGAGGTGCCACCCCTACCGTCTGCAACTGCCTCGCGATCCAGCGGGCAAGTGAGCTGAAATACCTTGGTCTATTACTGGATGAGCACCTTACCTTCGCAAGTCATATTCATTTTGTTGCCAACAAAGTAAGAAAAGTAACTGGTATTATGCGAATTTTGAGAAGGTGCGCGGATTTATATGCCATGAAAACCGTTTATTATGCTGTGTGCCATTCGATAATTACATATTGTATGAGAGTCTGGGGTGGTGCTGCAAAAACTTTCATGCTGGAGCTGGAAAGGGCGCAACGTGGTATTTTCAAGGTAATGCTGGGAAAACCAATTTTGTACCCCACAAATGCCGTATATAATGATATGAAGATGTTGCGCGTGAGGCAGCTGTACATCTTAACTGCTTCTCTAGATACTCACAGGTTCGCCACGCACCTGGAAAACTTTGACACCATTGTTAGTCGTCGTATCTACAGACTGCCTGTGCCCGCTGTAAGGACTAGTTTTGCGAAACGGTTTCCCAGATGCTGCCTGGTTGCATCCTACAACAACATGGCAGCGATATGCAACTCCAAGAACTGTTCTCTAAACGAAGTAAAAAAACGCGTTTTACGGTTACTTTGTTCTCTAGATTACACACAAACTGAATATCTGATCTGCAATAGCTAACCTAACATACTTATTATCTTTTCACACACACACACACACACACACACACAAACACACACACACACACACACACACACACACACACACACACACACACACACACACACACACACACACACACACACACACACACACACACACACACAACACACACCATTCACTGATCTTAAAGTGCCATTACTTCAGCATATTACATTGCATCTGGTCTCTCAAGATACAGGCAAAGCCTAGTTTGAGAGCCTTTGGTAACTGGCGAGACTTTATGGCTTTTTCTTTTGTATAATCTAAGCTTAAACACATGTATTATTGTTATTTTTTAGTGGTCAATAAAGATATTTTTATTTTTTATTTTTATTTTTTTATTTATTTCTGACTTAATCCATAACGGAAATAGAGTATTGATAATACCGGTATTTCAAAGACCAGTAGCAAGTCCAAACAAAACGATTATGATATTTTTGCCTGCTAATTAATTACTCGTATCTTTGATCTAAATCCTTCCAATTAGGCAATTTATCGATATCGAGTCGATCTCTTGAAAATTACGTCACATTTTGCTAAAAATAAATTTAGAAACATTTTTTTTAAAACTTTATTGCACTGTAAGTTGTCCAATTGGCGGATTTTATGCCTTGTGACATTCTCTTAACGCTTTGGAACGCAGAGAGTTTAGTTAGTGGCGGAATATTTAAAAGGACAGAAAGGGCCCAAAAACAAAAATTCTAAAAAACAATAACACAATCCCTACTTATCTATACTAATATTATAAAGCTGAAGAGTTTGTTTGTTTGTTTGTTTGTTTGTTTGTTTGTTTGTTTGTTTGAACGCGCTAATCTCAAAAACTACTGGCCCAATTTGAAAAAATATTTTTACGTTGGATAGTCCATTTATCGAGGAAGGCTTTAGGCTATATAACATAAAGATACGACTCATAAGACCACAGCAGCAATGAAAAATGTTGCGAGAACGGGAGAAAGATATTCCTTTTGAGAGCTTCTGCTGCGTACGCTGCGGAAACCGCTTAAGTTACACAAAAATCATGTATGACAGGATAGTTCAGCATTAAGAGTTCTATAATAAAATGCGCGACAGCATATGTCTATCTTTTATGGTTGACTTACTACAACCTTTTTTATGTTAATAAATTTGTAAAAAAATAATGCATCATTTTTAGAGGTGTATTATACACACAGGTATTTATTCTTATCAAAATAAATACATTCATCATCACGAACATTTCGTTTAGAACAAAGTTGCCCTTTATATCATTTGATTTCAATAAATATCTTAGGAGCTATTACAGTTTTAACATAACTCCGCACCAAAATAATGTTCGCGGCTTAAGTACAACGTGCGCTTGCGCTAATATATTATAAAGCTGAAGAGTTTGTTTGTTTAAACGCGCTTATCTCAGGAACTGCTGGACCGATTTGAAAAAATATTTCTGTGTTGGATAGCTTATTTATCGAGAAACGCTTAAGGATATAAAACATGACGCTGCGACGGGAGGGGAGGGAGCAAACTCAAAACGCGCGGACGAAGTCGCGGGGGACCGCTAGTGTTACATAGATCTAAAATAAAATAAGCAACGGACTAATTCACATACTTTCAATACATTTTATAGGAAAGTGAAAATATTGATGGTATCTTTAAAAACTTTAACGACAACAGTGAAAGGAATTGTGGTTAATTCTGAAGTGAAATTAAGGTCGTGTTAGTGGAGATATTCTTAATAGTAAATATGTTGGAGATCATTCTTATTTCATGGGGAGAGAATTCCAAAGGCTAATCGCAAAGATGGTGCAAGAGTCTGATATAAAGTCGAACTTGTAAAGAGGCGTATGTGAGTTGAGAAAGATTATAGGAAAACCGAAAGTTATGCGAAGTTGTGAAAGCCAGATAGTAGATGCGCTGTGTTATAAAGGTCGAAAAGTGAGTTTTTTTTTTTTTTTTTTTTTTTAAGTAACACTACATGTTTCTTTACAATATTCTGCCAAACTGTGTTACAGTTTGCCGGCAGAGCTCTCGTGAACATCGTTTTACCGTAATTATATTATTACAACAACGGTTTAGAAAAGGTAGGTCAACAATCTAATCGCCAATACGAAAACAATAACAATAACTTGTATAGGTAAAGTCCGTTTATCTCCGCCAGTCGAATAATGCAAACCGAATAGTCGAGGAGTACTTTGAAGAACTTTCTTCAAAATAAAGAGAAATAAGAATCCTTTGTACTAACACAAGATTCTGATTTAACTGTGATGACGGAATTGTCAGTATTTCAAGCACGGATTTCAAGTTCGTTAGTCAAACATAGGTACTTATAAATAAATAATAACAATAAAAATATATTTATAAATTATTGATTAACTGATTTTACTAAACGACAAATTAATATTAAGCATTTTTTGTAATTTTCAAGTAAATAGCAGCTATCATTTATTAGAACTGTTACTTTTAAAAGTTACATTTTATATAATTTAGCAATACCAATATTTGTTTTGGAGGGGAGTTTTTCGCATTCGTTGAGCGCGCGAATTCCGGCATCCAGTTGAGAAAGTTGTAAATACCCTAGATTAAAGAATTTAAGTAGATATTAAAGAAGTATCTAGATTTATTTCACAGCGATGGGAATAAAATACGGACAGCCAACCTACCTAAGAGACAACGTTGAGGAATCGTCTCTCTTAATCACAAACCTTAATATTAATGAATTACTTCTGCAGGTAATATAAAATCAAGCCTGTAGTCTATTATGAGTCATGCAGTCTGAATAAATGCATTTTCGTAGAAAAGTCTTGGTCATACTACCAATTCTGAAAGATTATAATGAATCCAATACAAAAAAAAAACAATACAAAGCGGCTCAATGTTTGTATCACTCGCGTGTACCTAGTAATCCGCTAATTTTCGTCACATTATCCAACAAATCGCACACCTAGTTCTTAAGTAAGTAACTCAAACCGAAATTATATTAAATGAATGAATTATTTATTTGATTGAAATACGGAAAGTTCTGTGCAAATATTTGCTAATTAATATTCGTCGTCTAGAATTGACAATTTAATTAAAAAATGACAAACTTGATAACAATAATTATGATACAAACAATAATAGCTAAATGTCAACATGAGTTAATTTTTCATCGTGATTATTATACAAATACAATGGACATTGTGAATAATACCTAAACCTAATCAATATATTTTAGTCCATATCAATTGCACAACATAAAGAGCAACGTATCGATTGATCGACCAAAATCAAAAAAAGACTTAGTTCTGTTACGATTTAGGTGTGCAAATAACAAGAAATATCATCATCATCATCATTATCAGCCAAAGGACGTCCACTGCTGAACATAGGCCTCCCCCACGGCTTTCCACAGCGACCGATTACTAGCGGTCTGCATCCAGTTTGATCCTGCAATCTTTATAAGGTCGTCTGTCCATCTTGTTGGTGGACGTCCTACGCTGCGTCTTTGGTCGAAGGGTCTCCAGTCTAGAACTTTCCTGTCCCATCGGCCATCAGTTCTTCGCGCTATGTGCCCTGCCCATTGCCACTCGAGCCTACTGATTCTCAAGGCTATGTCCGTTACCTTAGTTCTTCTACGTATCTCCTCATTTCTGATTCCATCACGTAGTAAAACACCCAGCATAGCCCTCTCCATCGCTCGTTGTGTGACTTTGAGCTTCCTTATAAGGCCCATAGTAAGAGACCATGTTTCGGATCCGTATGTCATCACTGGTAACACATACTGGTTGAAGACTTTCGTCTTTAGACACTGAGGTAAATGAGATGAGAAGACACTCTTGCGTAATTTCCCGAACGCTGCCCAGCCGAGTTGGATTCGTCGATTGACCTCTTTCTCGAAGTCGGACCTACCCAATTGGATCACTTGTCCCAGGTAGACATACTTGTCAACAACTTCGAGAGTTGAATTCCCAATGGATACTGGAGTGGGTACAACAAGGGAACGCGACATAATTTTCATCTTATCCATGTTCATTTTAAGACCCACTTGTTGGGAGACTCGGTCAAGGTCTTCGAGCATAGTGCCAAGATCGTCCAGCGTCTTTGCCACAACGACTATATCATCGGCAAATCGGAGGTGTGTGATGTATTCGCCATTGACATTGATGCCGGTTCCTTCCCATTCCAGAAGTTTGAAGGCGTCTTCCAATGCTGTTGTGAACAGTTTCGGAGATATAACATCTCCCTGTCTCACACCTCTCGGCAGTGGAATCGCCCTCGTATTCTGCTCCTGTACTCGGACCGACATAGTGGCGTTATTGTAAAGGCACTTTAACACCTCTATATACCTATAGTCTATGTGGCACCGCTGCAGAGACTGAAGCACTGCCCAAGTTTCAATCGAATCAAAGGCCTTCTCATAGTCCACAAAAGCTAAGCATAGAGGCATATTATACTCCTCTGACTTCTGTATAATTTGCCTAAGCGTATGGATGTGGTCTATGGTACTATAGCCTTTTCGGAAACCGGCTTGTTCGGGAGGCTGGAAGTCATCAAACCTACGTGCGAGACGATTCGTGATGACCCTTGAAAACAGCTTGTAGACATGGCTCAGGAGTGAGATGGGTTTGTAGTTCTTTAATAAGGTTTTGTCTCCTTTTTTGTAGAACCACACCACCACACTCCTGTTCCACGCCTCTGGCGTGATGCCCTCCAGCAGCACGGAATTAAAAAGTCTCTGAAGGACTTTAAGTACCGGTGTTCCACCCGCCTTCAGAAGCTCTGCTGTGATTCCGTCCTCGCCAGGTGCCTTGTTGTTTTTGAGCTGTTTAAGGGCCATCCTAATCTCGTAAAGGCTAATGTCCGGGATGTTTTCGGTGTAGTGTCGGGTCAGGATAGCTCGTGGGTCTCTGACCGAGCTATCAACGGGTTTGGCCACTGATGTGTATAACTGTCCATAGAACCTTTCGATCTCCCTCAAAACCTCTGCTTTCGTCGACGCTACACTGCCGTCCTCCGTCTTAAGCTTCGTCCACAGGCTTTGCCCAATAGACATGTTCCTTGCAAACACTTTGGAGCCTTGGTTCCGCTCTATCGTTTCTTTAACACTATTAGTGTTAAAGCAACGGATGTCGTGTCGCAGGGACTTCCATATTTGTCTATTGAGCTGCCTGTAGTTTTCAGCATTAACGGAGGTCTGCAGTGCCATAGGTCGACGTTTTGCCATAAGGTCGAGAGTATGGACCGACAGTTTTTGAGGTCTATTTTAACGGCCAGGCCTAAAAAACTTAGACCCCACCGTTTGGATAGTTTCCACAAACCCGTTGTTTATTTCGTCCACTGATACGCAATTGTTTAGGCTATCGAAGCAACAACAAGAAATATACGATACAAAAATAGAGCCCTTAGTACGAATAATAATAAGTGACGCGTGCAAATGATAAATTATTGAGATCTTAATCAAACTTCCTTCTAAGCTTATTAAAAATCATTTTTAGAGTTTCATTCATCGAATTCGGTTGTACAAACTTAATCTTATCTTTTTTGTCACTTATAAAAGAGTTTTCTTTATCAATATTACGCATACTCTGCTTACTAATTTTCGGGAACACACCTCTTTAGTTGTTAAAAGTTACTCCGATTGTTACGAAGTTGTTTTAAACTTGTTAATTTGAAAAGGGATGTCTCTTGATTCATATATTCTATTTGCAACATTTGTAGTAATAATTGTGTGTTTTAAACTGTGGTGCGTTAAGACGAGTAAGTAAGCTCATTATTTTCTTATGGTATTTATTTTATTTTATTCTATTTATGTGTCTTGTTCTCTCGATTATGTAAAAATAACTTTTGTTTTGTACAATAGGTGATATCTATTGTACAAAACAAAAGTTTTTTTTTTGCCTAAGACGTAGGTAATTATTACTCGAGAAAAACATTTTAAGGCGTACGGTATTTTTCGACCGAAGAAAGAAGAGCTCAAAAACGAATATAATGACTGATCGCGTGTGCAATTAGAGAGTCATTTATAAGTAGTTAATAAAGAACCCCCTTATACCTTCTTTGTGTATATTTATATCAACACATTTCGATGACGATATACCTAGGCCCAGAGGAAATCCAGTAAATAAAGTCATATAAGAGTTAATCAATTCAATATCCTTTGGACATTCCCACACATCGCCATCTAGTCCCAAAGTAAGCTACTCAAAGCTTGTGTTATGGGTGCCAGACAACGGATATAATACTTAAATACTTTTTGTTTGTAAATACATACATAATATACACAGAAAACACCCAGACCAATACAAACAGACATGTTCATGCACACAAATGTTTGTATTGTGCGGGGATCGAACCCGCAACCCGCTGCGTAGTAGGCGATTTCTCGACGACTTTCTCGACTACACTAGACGGGTCGTCGTCGTATAAGAGTTATTCAGAAATCGCAACATTTTCGTTTGATTCAAAAATATTAGATATTGTTAGTATCATTTTACTTTAACTTAATTAAATATGTATTTAATCTTCGTACATGCTTATTTTTAATGGAATTTTATAGCGGTTTGATTTATTTTATAACGAGATGTCCATCTCGTTGTAATAGAGAACCGTTTTAAATTCTAACTGATAATAATTCTGCTAATAACGCTAAATGAAATTAACAAAATCAATTTTTAATGCTCTATTCTAAAGTTTGATTTAAAATCAACATCGTCTCTGCGAGACCAAGCTCACACTTAATATTATTAATTGTGTGGACAACAGTGTATTCTTACGTATGTAGAAGCTATGCCAAGCTTATAATGAGTCGCTAATACAGTGGCTAATACGAAGACGAAATGAGGACAAAATGTAAATTTCGAGTGTGAAACCATTTGTATGAGTTGGTGACAAGTGGCGTCAAATCAAGGCGCTCGAGGTTTTTTCGTGGTGTCAGTTACATATGCTAGCTAGTAATAGTAGCTTTTTAAATAACGCCTTTTAAAAAACTGACAAAAACCTTAAAAAAAGCATTTGCCGTCCATTTACTTAGGAGAAACAAATTTATTTGTCGATGCATAATGTCAACACTCATCATGCACCGACTCCAAAAATGAATTCGCTTCTCCTAATGAGTCAAGGAAGGGTAAATGCGTCAGTTTTTGAAGGCGTTTCGTGTTTTTTATTTATGTACCCATATCTCAAAAACTACCGAACCGATTTTGATGCAACTCACTCTGTACTCTAATTCGAAATATACCTAATCGAATTAAAAATAATCATAAATCGTTTATTTGCTCAAAACATGGTATAAAATGATATGACATATGTTTTTTTTTTATTATATTTATTATATAGCCTTCTATCGGACATTGCTTTCCTCAAGTTATTCATAAAGTTCTTTTTTGTCCCATTTTTGTGTGTCCGTTTGCCAGGTGGCAAAGGCCTCCTCCAATCTTTTCCATTCTGGTCTATCCATGGCTACTCTACTCCATGTTGTACCTGCGACTTGTCTGATATCGTCATCCCACTTTCTATATGGTCTGCCTCTCTTTCTTTTTCCATTCCTTGGATACCATTGTGTGATTAGTTTACTCCATTTATCTTTTCCTCGTATCATGTGACCTGCCCATTTCCACTTTTGTCTCCTTATTTTCAGAGTTATGTCTTGAACCTTAGTCTTGCTTCTAATTTTGCTATTCCCCACTTTGTTTTTCCTTTTGATCCCTATCATACTTCTTTCCATGGCATATTGGCATGTGGTAAGTTTGTCGGTTATGTTTTTAGTTAAAGCCCATGTTTCACTTCCATATGTCAGTACAGGCAGGATGCATGTGTTAAATAGTTTGCTTTTTGTTGAGATGTGTAGGTTATTGTCTTTCATTACCTCTTTTAGGTCCCAGTATCTTTTCCAGCTCTTCTTTCGACTTCTTTGTGTACATTTTCTACTGGAGACATTAGTTGATCAAGGTAAATGTATTCATCGACATAGGTGATTTGAGTCTGTTCTACTGCAATAGGATCCTTTTTGCCATTGGTCATGATTTTTGTTTTTATTGGGTTTAACTTCAATCCGGCTTTTGCACTTTCTGATGCCAGGTCGTTTATCATCTTGCTTAGGTTTCCTGGTGTTTTTGCTAATAGTATGATATCATCAGCGAATCTTAAGTGCGTTAGTATCCGGCCATTGATATTAATGCCCATGTCTGTCCATTCCAGGTTCCTGAATATCACTTCCAGTACAGCCAGAAAAAGGGTTGGTGAGATCGCCTTGTCGTACGCCTTTTTATATTTGAAACATGTTTCCTTTCCTTTCCAGTTGGATACAAGCTGAGCAGTGTCTGTAGATATTCCTTATAATCCTTATGTATTTATGCTCTATACCTAGTTCCTTTAAGGCTTCCCAGATTTTTGAGTGTATCAGAGAATCGAAAGCCTTACTGTAATCAATGAAAGCTATGTAATATGTAAGCTGGTATTCAGCATATTTTTCTATGATTTGTCTTACAGTATGGATGTGGTCTAATACTGAGAAGTCCTTTCGAAATCCAGCCTGTTCTATTGGTTGTTGTTCATCTAGTTTCCTTTCTATTCTCTTCAAAATAATCTTTGCAAATATCTTATACATATTCGACATGAGACTGATAGGTCTATAGTTTGCCATATCGCATGGATTTCCTTTCTTGAATAGCAGGATTATAGTTGATTCGGTCCATTGTTTTGGGATGATTTCTGTGATTAACACATCATTGAAAATTTCTGTGAGTATCGGTGCCATTGCCACTTTAGTTTGCTTAAGTATTTTTTATTTTTTTATTTTTTTTTTATTTAAAGGCTCACAGAACAAGTTACAGTCATATAATTTACAGAAATATAAAGTTTCTTAAGTATAGAACTAGACTATAACTCTCAATATGTGGGCACAATATGTTCCAAATATAGTGAAGTGAAAGAGGGTTAAACTTAGTGTGTTAGTAATTTTTGCTTAGGATAAACGATATCATCGAATATTAGTTAAGTTAGTTCTACAAAGTATTTATACAGTGACAAACACAAATGCAAGTGAAACTGGTTCAACAAAAGTGATTTAAGTATATTAGGCAAAAATTTAAATACATCTTTTTTGAATTTGGCTAAGCTACATGAAAAAATGTCTAAAGATGGTTGGTTGGCTACTGTCTCATTATATAAACGGCACATCCTAGAGATAGGGTTGAAGAATGATGTGTTATTCCTGTAGGTTTCAAGGAAGAATAATTTGGGAGATTTATCACGAGATCTGTACCGAATATTGAATTTAAGGTTAGACAGAAGGGAAGGTGAGTCAATATTAGAATTAATTATTTTATAAAGGCATGTTAGCTCATTGCATTGTCGGCGGCAAGCGAGAGACGTCATTTTGAAGTGTTCGAGTCTTGCAGAGTAGGATCTACAACTGCGACCCAGACTTAGCCTATAAGAGAGAATGCGTAGAAACCTCTTTTGAACATCTTCGATCTTATTGGAGTGGACTTCATAGTAAGGTGACCATATCACTGAGCCGTACTCTAGGATGCTTCTCACTAAGCAGAAGTAGAGTAGAGTGAACGACGATTGGTCTTTGAAATCTTTAGTGCAGCGCGAGATAAAGCCGAGAAGTTGATTGCACTTTGAGATTGTGTAATCATAGTGGTCCCGAAAGGTGAGGCCCTCATCAAATAGGACTCCTAGATCTTTGACGACAGACTCGCGATTCAGAACTGAGACATTCAGATTGTAGTCAAAATGTATCTTTTGTGAAAAGGAACCAAATGAAATGACAAAACACTTATTAGTATTAAGAGACATCATATTAAGTGAGCACCACTCGGACACCCTCGTCAGATTCTGCTGAAGTACGATACAGTCTCTAGTGTCTCTAACTTCGAAAAAGATTTTAAGATCATCCGCGTAGAGTAAACACGGAACTGTTAGCTTCTGGGCCAGATCATTTATGAATATCAAAAACAGCAAAGGGCCCAAGTGAGATCCCTGAGGGACACCAGAAGTTATTATAATGGGAGACGAGAGATGACCTTGTATACTGACTAGTTGGCTCCTATTATACAGGTACGACTCGAACCACCGCAGCAGGTTACCATGGACGCCGTAAGCTTGAAGCTTTTGACAGAGCACGTAATGATTGACTTTGTCGAAGGCCTTGGAAAAGTCAGTATAGATAGAGTCTACTTGGTGTCGCCGAGCAAATGCCGAGCAAAGATAGCTCTTGTATTCCAAGAGGTTGCTCACCGTAGATCGCGCCGGCACAAAACCATGCTGAGATGGCGATAGAAATGGCTTGAAATGTGCGTACAATATGTTGTAACAGACCGATTCAAATAGTTTTGCAAAGCAAGAAAGTATACTAATCGGCCTGTAGTTAGTACATTGATCCTTTTCACCAGATTTATGAATTGGAATGACGTGAGCCACCTTCCAGCGCGTGGGGAATGTGCCAGTTTTTAGTGACTTATTAAAGATGATATGTAAGGGTCTACTCAGCTCCACGCCACAGCTCTTAACGAAGTGTGAAGGTAGACCATCCGGGCCAGCTCCCTTATCACCGTCAAGTTTCTTGATGGCGGTCTGAATACACTCAATATCGATGGAAAGGTCTGACATGCAGAAATGATGGACGGCCTGAGTGTTGGACTCTATGTCGCGACACGCATCTCTCCCATCAAAAACCGAGCCAAAATAGGTGGAGAACATTTCGCATATTTCCGCGACATTTGAGGAACCAGATGAGCCATAACACATCGTCACGGGCATAGTGGTTGAATCTTTTTTGCTTTTGACATATCTGAAGAAGTGCTTAACATTACGCTTGATATCAGATTCAACTGACTTCAAATAGGTTATGTAGCAGTCAGAAAGAAGGCGTTTACAGCGTGCACGGAGCATACTAAAGCAGTCATAATCCAGGGGGTTGCCGTATTTTTTATATTTCCTATGGTATTTTTGCTTTTCCTTTAAACAGCGTTTCAAAGGCGGACTGAACCAGGAAGGGATATGACGTGATTTTTTATGAGTTATAGGTGCATGCTTTGAAATTGTTTGATTTAGAATATCATAAAACCTATCTACAGCCTCGTCAGTGTCAATGTCTCTGCTCGCCAGAAGTTCGTCCCAATTCACAGCGTTAAGCTCGTTCTTGACACTGTCTATATCGCACTTATGAAAATTGGGTCTCCTAATTTCGATTTTTGGAAGGCGTTTTAGTATGAAATCTAAAGGAATATCTAATAACAAAGGAGGATGGTGACGATCCTTACGACTTAATGCATCTCCTCCACAAACTATGACAGTAGATGTACCAAGGACTAAATCTAGATGGCGATTATTTTCATTAGATATGTTGTTAAATTGCTTAAGACTGCATACGGATAATGTTTCAAGGAGTAGTTGTGTTTTAGAATCATAAGCTGAGGAGGAAGTGAGTTCAACAGAGTGAGGTGACCTTGTCCATTGAATATAAGGGGCATTAAAGTCTCCCAGGCCTACAAATTCGACACCTGCGCCAAGTTCCAAGACTCTGTTTTGGTAATTGTCATAAAAAGCCTGTACTTGATTGAGGCACAAATGAGATGGTATAACATAAGCATAGCACAAAGCTCATGCCAGGTGAAAGACTAACTCTGAGCCATATGTCCTCAACCTCGCTTTCCCACATACACAATCGTTTAACTTTTATGTGGCGTTTTACAGCTATGGCTATGCCACCCCCATTAAGCTTCCGTACATTAGTGCTGTGTCTATCTCTGCGAAATAGAACATATCTGGGATCAAGGAATTCAGCGTCATAAACACCTTTTTATATATAATTTCATTGTTTATGCCGTCTGGTCCTGGAGCTTTATAGTTTTTCTGTGTGTTAATAGCTTTTTCCGTTTCTTCCTGCATAATGCTAGGTACTATTTCATTCTCTTGTAAATCTATTTCTTCTGTATCTGTAATGTTCTTGTATAGTTCGGTGTAGTAATCTGTAGCGATCTTGAGTATTTCCTGTCTACCAGTCTTCTCCCTACCACTACTATTTTTGATCTTCAGAATCCATTCTTTTTTATTAGTAAGTTCTTTGTACGCCCTTTTTATACCACCAGTCTGTATAATATATCTTTCTATTGTTTGACATATGTTATAAGCTTCTTATAATTATATCGCTATAACTTTTTATCTTCGAGAAATCCATAGACAAACAATAAAATACATATACACTTACGAAATTTTGCACACGTGTTTGGAAGCCACCATAGATCAACATGCTCAAATATTATAAAATTACAACAATATCACATACATACATATTAAATTGATTACCTGTTTTTTTGCAGTCGGTAAAAATCTGCGTAAAAGCTCCACCTCTTTTCTGTTATACCTATAGATTGTACAATTGACGTCAAAAGCACTCCTCCCCTTGATAAAGTTATGGGTTAAGGTTTGATAAGATAATATAAAAATCTACATATTTTTCAGCTATAGTGATTGACGCTATAGTATTAGACTGTTGTGTTTGCGAGTGTTAAAGTGTTGAATTAAAGATTATTTCATAAATCATTAGCTAATCGAGTTAAAATAACAATTCAGAGTACGAAAATAAAATATAAATATTTTTATTAGTGAAGCCAAGGCTTTAAAACTACTGAACTTCTGATTATGTTCTGATTATTGATCACATTAAAATACCTAATTATTTTCAGCGCGATAAATTCAAAATTATATTTCTATTAGAAGCTTTAAATTATTTAACACATTTTCAGTAATTTTGTCTTTCTATATTGCACGTCAAAAACATTCCTGTTCTTCTAAAAGTTAAATTATTTTGTCAATCTAAAGTGGTGATTCCAAATCCAAAATGGACGCAGTTCTCGTAATATTTGTGCCAACCGCTTTCACGATGATTTTGTTAGGCTGTGTGTGCATGCGATGCAGTATCTTACTATGCTACCGTAAGTTTTAATAACATTAATACTGATCACTTTTGCATATGAATACAAAGCCAAACACATCACTACAGACTTGGGCATTATAAACATGATGTATAATTTTCCCTTAAACTCGAATTAAAATACAAGGAAAATCACCCAAAATATAGGTACGTTACGTACACTTTGAATTGAGTTACCTTTTATCAAGCACTGTCGTCGTGTGGAGTTCAACTGTTTTTTAATTCGAAAATCGGACAATAATAAATATCACACGCCATCTTGACGCGAGTGATTAACAAAAGAGCATTTTTCTCCTATAACTTTACAGCTGTCAATAGATGGCGCTAGAATAGCTTTAGGACATTTTTTTTAACGTTGGCGGAAAACCATAGATAAAGCAAGAAAAAAATCATTAGTTAATATTGTAAAATGCGCTAAAGAACTTTAGATTAGTTAAAATGTTTTTTTTTTGCCAGACTCTGATTATTTATTTACGAAAGGCACACATTAATATTGTTTTACTGTTAATAATTAAAGTTGTCGAAAAACAATAACCATCTGTTTATCTTATATATAAAATTCTCGTGTCACAATGTTCGTTCCCGTACTCCTCCGAAACGGCTTGACCGATTCTCATGAAATTTTGTGAGCATATTGAGTTGGTCTGAAAATCGGTAAATATCTATTTTTCATACCCCTAAGTTACTCTAAGACCGCTTAAAATTTTAAATTACGGAATTGGGCAGGACGGGGCCGGGGCGAGATGAGAATGGGGGCGAAACAAAGTTCGATGGGTCCGCTAGTAGTATAGTAAAGTTAGTTCCTAAAGTGACGTTAGCGCCATCTCTCGATGATATAAACATCTAGTAGGTAACAAAAAAACAGTTGTTTAACTACTTTGGTGTGTTTTTGGTAATTTAGCAGTTTGTTTCTTTCATTTTTATGTGTAGTTTTCTTTGACTCTGAGACCGAAAACTTTTCGTATATAAATTTAAAAATATCAACGTAGTCGGATGGCAAAAAACGGAACCCTTATAGTTTTTTCAAGTCTGTTTGTCTGTCTGTCCGTCTGTATGTCACAGTCAGATTCTATTCTGTACCTAATACAAGCATCACAATGTTGAAATTTGGTAGGAAATTGTATCCTATTCGCTCCGCTTTACGATTCTTATACAAAAATAATGATATTTAAGGGGGGGCTCCCATATATGACTAAAACCGAATTTTATTTTTGTCGAACCTATGCGTGGGGGTGTCTATGGATAGGTTTTTTAAAATGGCATACAAGTTCTTAAAACAAATATGGTTTTATGGTGTCAACCGAAAATCTCGCAAATACAAAAACAGTTGGCCATGTGTGTAAAAATCTTCAATAAGATTCCAAATGAATTTAAACTAATTTGCAGTAATCAATACAAAAAGAAATTTTATGAATGGCTCAGTATTAATAGTTTTTATAGTGTTAAGGAATTTTTTGAACACAGACATTGACATTTTATAGAATTGAGTTGACATTTGTAATTAATTGACATCCCACTGACATTTTTATTTCATCTTTATATTGATTTTATTAATATTAATTTACAATTCACAATTTACTTATTGTTAAGTGAATGTTACAAATGAATTAAATTTGTATGTCATAGTTTATTGGCTGAATATGAGTTTTTTGTGAAAAACTTAACATCTTTGTATACCATGTTTAATGCAAATAAATATTTCTTTCTTTAAGAACCTGTAACCATTAAACTAAGCGAGTTTAAATTTTGAAAAATATACAAAATGCAGACCTTAACAAATACTTTCAACGAAAATTTTGAACGGGATCGAATCAGTAGTTTTTGAGTTACAGCACATTTTCAATAACCGCAAACATAACTTTGTTCTTGATACAAACACTATAAAAAACAAAGTAATATTTGCTGTCAACAAAATTTTGTAGTATTTTAGCTAAGTGGGAGTAAGTGGATTGCCTAATTATGTTATAATTAGCACGGAACCCTCTACGCGCCAGTCCGACTCGCACTTGGCCGGTTTTTTTATGTGCTTAAACTCTAAGAATGATACTGCACTAATATTAAGTAGATAATATTCAATCTCATGTCACTGGTAAACTCCAGTTCAAATGTCAATTGAGTAATTGCTTCCCTTCAGTCATCGGACAGTCGGGCACGAAAATCATTTAACGTGTGTATGTAGTGTCGTAGGATTATTTGATAAACCGATTTTTTGCAAAAATTCTAGGGATATCGCGAAAATACGGATAATTAGACTATGTCTATGATATTTCTCAATGTTACTTGAAAACGGATAGGTTTTTTGCGAAAAAACTACTTGCTTTAGTAACTTTGAATATACTTAACTCTGATTGGCTTGATTTTGGTTTATAGGCCAATACTTATTGTGATTGGTTACTTGTAAATTTGAAATATTATGTCATAGAGTTATAAAGCGTAAGAAAAGACATGTCTACTTAAAGGTTTTTTTTTAATAGGTTAGTTAAAATACAAATTTTGAACCTGAGGTACATTTCAATAACAGAAATTGTATTAAGATAAATCACAAATTGGTGCTTAATTTTTAACGAACTTACGTGTTCTTAGTGTTCAAAAAAATGAACTTAAATTAAAAGTTAACATGAATGTTTTGAATTAGGTACCCAAAAAAAACAGCTTAAAAAAATAAAGGGTGTAAGAGACAACCTCGCGCAAACTTTAACTATAAACTCAATCCATGATCTTAAGCAAGGCACTAAAGATTTTTTTTCGCGAAAATGAAAAATATATTTGATTTCCTAAACAAAAATGCCGATCGCGAGTATGGAAAGTTGATTTTTTTTTCATTTCCACAAAAATATTCTTTTAATATCTTGCTCAGGAACATGGTTTTTCATAGTTTCGGGAGGCCGTCCACACCATGAATAGTTTTTAGTATTATTAACAATTAACAATATTCATTCATAAAGCAGACTATCGTAATTATAATAGTCTTAAAAATAATTTAGGTACATGTTGGTCAGCCTTTGTTGGTATTGTAATTATTTAGAATTACTTTCAACTAATAAGTCGATTGGAGGTCGATTAGATCTACCTGTCCACGTCTATTGAAATTTCAAGAAATTATGGGGCGTACAACTTGTACTTATTCCTGTATTGGGGCAACTTTTTTTATTTAAACAGTTCTTGTACAAGTTCAGGAAAATTGATATACATAATTGGTACCGGTATCAAGTATTTCTGTTTAAGGCTATATATAATTTTATCTCGCCCTCCATGTCCGGTTGATATGTGTGCTTGAAGAATAATATCATAGTACTCATTAGATGAAGGTACTTGAATAACAGGAGAGCAAAGACGTTGTCTTTTCAAGATCAGTTTTTCTCACCTACACTCATCACGTGCTTTAGAATGTTTTTTAACACTCACAGTGTCATATTTTATATTCATTAAGATGAAATAAGAAACCAAAAATTTGCGCACGGGTGGGACTTGAACCAGAAACCTTTTGTCAGACCGGGCCAAACGCTCTTACCAATTGAGCTACCTTGCTGTTAGTCCGACACGGCGAAATTTGTGGTTTCTTATGAAAACGTCAATTGTGTGACGCTTAGCGCCATCTAGCCGTCTGTTTATGAAACAGATGGCCCAAGCAGTTATTCTTTACAGAATAAATTCAACATGGAAATTGATGACGCTTCGCTATCTAATGGTTTAAAATGTTTTTAAAACTCACAGTGTCATATTTTATATTCATAAAGATGTAATAAGAAACCAAAAATGACACTGAGTGTTAAAAACATTCTAAAGCACGTGATGAGTGTAGGTGAGAAAAAAAAATCTGATCTTGAAAGACAACATCTTTGCTCTCCTGTTATTCAAGTACTCCTGTTATACAGGTTTCTTATTTCATCTTTATATGTACACTCATCACGTCGTATTTTTTTGCATTTCTATACTGTTGTTGTGTTTTTGGTTTAAATACAGTCGCAGAGTTAAATCTTTCTACTGAAGCTATCACACTATTCATCCGTTCTGTAGTCCATTTTGGTTTAGTAGATCCGTCCTGTCTATTAGCGTAAAACCTTCTCAGTTCTATGTTAAATTTTTCTTTATCTGACATAACCTCAAAATTGGTTTCAGATTCCGTTGTACGTTCAACATTATTTCACTTGTATCTGTCATGTTGCACTTACAAACACACCTCTATATAACTTTTCGTATAATTTTTCAAGTTCAACCACACTCCTAACAACTTTTAAACATCATAAAACAGCTAAATAAAAAACAAAAACACAATAACAAAACATCGCAAGCAAAGGACATGGCAAAAAGGATTGACAAGTGAAACGTCAAGTAGTCTACCAATCAGATAACACGTTGTGGTAGGCGATCCGATTGACCAATCAGTGCGCTTTGTTTTTAAATAGCCAACGGTTCTATTCGCAATCTTACTAAAGTGAGTGGTGTTTTTGCAAAAACCCTATCAATTTTCAGTAGCATTGAGAAATATCACAGACATTGTCTAATTATCCGTTTCGCGATATCCCAAGATTTTTTGCAAAAAATCGGATTATCAAATAATCCTACGACATATGCATTTTACATCTTTGGAAGCGTCTATCTCTCAAACGTTAGACTTTAAGAAAAAATAGATTAAGAATCCTCGATTTTGTTTTAAAAGGCCTATCTATAGACACCCAACACGCATAGGTTTGAGTAAAAAAAGATTGATATTGGCACGGAACCTTCAGAGCGTAAGTCCGACTCGCACTTGGACGGTTTTATTTAAGTTGGTAAAAAAAAACTAATAAGTAGGGCTCATACTACTGGGCTACTGCAGATTTATGTTTCTAGACGACTGGATGTAGTAATGTTATTTATGATGGTTTATGTTGCACATGAGTCGAGTTGCACGTTGCAAGTGCATAATAGAAATAATCTAGTTAACAGCAGACGTTATCCCTATCGCTTTTATGCACGGTATTCAATTTAACACTGTGATGTCCAATGGTGTCGACACATTTTAATATATATTTTTAACCGACTTCAAAAAGAGAGGTTATCGATTTGACTTGAATTATTAATGTGATATCGTCATTGAATTAATGTGATTTCGTCAGAATTTGTAAAATTGTAGTATATACATCTGTGTGTAGGAAGACTGTAGGTGTATGCTTGAAATCATACACCGACTCCTCATAAATAGAAGACGAATGCGTGATATAAAGCTCTTTAGTCCGATTTCTGGATACCTGATTACTTAGTTCATACTAAGAAAAACTTTGCGAACAGTGTGCAAAACTATGAAATTATAATAAAATTTTACTCCAATTGATGTATCTAATAATTCTTGTAACTTTAGTTGTGTTGCAAAAAAAACTACATTTAACTAAACCAAAGAAAAAACACTGCATTTGAATCGTAATAAACCTTTTTTTTTATTTGACCACTGAATTTCACTACTTTCTCTATAATTATATTATGCAGAATGCTTTAATCTGTCTTAATAATGTAACTATCATGCTCATCCCAAAACTAAGCAAAGTAAATATAAACCTGTCAAATTATGTCAAAAACCATTTTGCGTCAGATAATAAAAAATGTGTTTATTGATAACGAGCAAGATTAATATTTATCTTTTGATAAAAACGTAATTATAATCTGTGCGTTTTTGCGTGGGTATCAACGTTAGTCATTTTCATTATTCAATTTCATGCACAAGTTTAATAATTATTTTAAAAACAAATATGAATGACACTACGTACACGTTGGTTCTTTTTATGGCGTTGCCAGCCTTGTTTCTGTTCATAGCATTTTTTTGTGTGGTTGGACTGATTTCGTGTGTCATTGATTGCGGTGAGTTAGCTTTTATACATTTTATCTCGCATACAATCGAACTCAGCTGTAATTCGAATGATTTCTTTGTCGCTTTTAATTTTTTTTCTCTTTTGCTTCCCACTAAACAGTAACACACTGTCAAAGACATGTTTTAACTATGTTTTTGAATTAGAACCTATCTGACAGCTGTCAAATTTGTATTATTTTTTTTGTATGATTTAAGCGATTGGTTCTAAACTGTAAGCCTTATGGTTTGGTTTTTTGATTTTATCTAATAATTATAACATTGTCAGAACCGAATGAGAATACATTAGTTATGAAATAACTTAGTGTCTTTAATATGTAACTTGAAGCGCCATCTATTGTCTGTTGCGCATACTTTATACAACCCTGCTATCAGATACACAATATATCGACAATTGATATTTTTATCTATATTGAGTATCTGAACAGTAAATCAAGAAAATACGCAGATGGTGCCACTGCCACTGTCGAAAGAATATCTATTAAAACTAGTTTTACCAATTAAAAAGTACATAAGAGTTAATCATAATCATAAATCATAAAAATCTTTATTGTGGATCACAGGTTATAAAAGTTGAACAATGGTAGAAGTACTCTCTGTGTCCTGCCTCTAGCTAGGGCGTACAATGATAGAAGGGCACAATGTGTTAAAAAATACAGTTAATACAATAATAATTAAGGTAGTATGAATGCGTTGATCTCAAGAACTCCTGTTTCTAAATTTGTGTTTCATTGTACTGACGATAGCACGTCAAGGTAAACACTACGGTTTCTTATGCTGTTGTGATAAGGGCTAGTTTGCAACAAAAGTGGGTAACTTGATTTGCTGGCGACTTTTCATTGAATCCGTAATATAGTTTTTTTTTAACTTTTAGCCGTAGACGTTCAATCGTATGTTTTTTATTATAATTGTGTGGCAAATACTTTGTACATGTTGTTAGAGACGAGATGTAGCAATTTGTACCATACCAATAAATATTTACTTTTCATATTATTTTTAATTTAAAAGCACGGTGATAGTCCACGAACCTCACGTTGAGACCTATACGAGAGAATGCCTGATTTTTATACAAACGCTTAGTGGTGGCCTTAATATGAATCGTTGATAACATTGTTAGTCTTTACATATAATTAGGGAAAACAAACATAATTAGCTCAATTACGGAATAAAATTAGGTAATTATATATTATTATAGATTCTCAGAGGAGGTAATAATCAAATTAACAAAACGAATAAAGATAACTTATTAAATAGTTTGCCTGAGGATATACGCCGGGAACTAGATACAAATGTTTGAAAAGAAAACTGTAAAAGTATTTTATAGCTAACTTAGCTTAGTATTTAGGTTTTGATTTGGTATGTTAAAGACTCATATTCCCACAGACAAACTATGTTAAAAGTTTTGTGGGACTACTGTATATTTCACTGTAAAACGCTGTTTGTCTAATAAATAAATAAAAAATAGTTCAATAAAAGAACACAATTTTTTACTAAAATTATAAATCTTATGAGTTTGATTGCTTGAACGCGCTAATCTTAAGAACTACTGGACCGATTTGAATATTTATTTTTGTGTTGGATAGCTTATTTATCGAGGAAGGCTTCAGGCTATAAAACATCGCGCTGCAAAATGTGGGGAGGGAGCAAACTCGAAACGCGCGGACGAATTCGCGTGGGACCGCTAGTACAACAATAAAAGGAAAAGGGTTTCGTCTTTACTATTTTACCTGCTCACATAAAAGCAGTTGCCCAATACCTTTTACGGAATACAGTCACCGTAACTTAAACCTTAACTCCGTAGTAAAAGGTCCAAATTCCTTTAAAGATTTCACTGATACTGACAGCAGAAGTTTATACTCGTAATAAGACGTTAAAACCTTTCCGACACGGCTGTCCAGTGGTAAAAACATGTCATACTATTAGTGGCCATTCAGTCATAGTAACCGAGACTTGAAGAACAGTACTATTGTATAATCATCCTTTGTTTCGTGTGTAGTGATCTCAGAGTGTTGTGAAGTAGTACCTTGAAGTAAATACGAGTTATGTGTCCCGTATATTCAAGGGTGCGTGTAAGAAAAAGTGTTACAACCCGAAAAGTGTGGATTTTTGAGTGTAAACATAGTTTGCAAAAAAATAGTTTGCGCTTAAAAACGCTATTTAAATGATTTAATACAAGACTTTCATACCGTAAAAATTCAATTACTTCCATAAAGATGTGTTTAAACAGCTGTTCTCTCTACATTACCGCGCCGTTCCTATGTTTATAAACTGTTTTTCGTTAATGGCTTGCTGTGTCGTAATTAATATCAAAACAAGATATTACTTACTATTGGGATCAGGTTTAACTAGTTAAGATTAATGATACATTGTTACTGTTATTTAGTGACAAAAATCAAGCATTTTAATTCCCTTGGAAGCCCAAAATTTTTTTTTACATTGCTGTGGTAATTTATCATTTTACCTTTCGCGCAAGATTAGATAGCGTCCATCGATTATAGAGCTTGTATATTAAACAACAGTATACAGTGAAAGAGGACAGTGGTATAGTAAATTATGGACACAGTGGCTCAAGTCGTGGGAGGCGTGGTGGTCTTTATGTGTGTGTTCCTTTTCTGGATGTGTTTCTGCTTCGGGAACTGTGTTAAACGACGTAAGATTTACTTTTTTTTTGTAGTTTTTTTTTATTATAGTTTCGGTATGAAGCAAGATGACCTCCCTAA
The DNA here is from genome assembly GCA_963924145.1 of Pyrausta purpuralis. NCBI lineage: Eukaryota > Metazoa > Arthropoda > Insecta > Lepidoptera > Crambidae > Pyrausta > Pyrausta purpuralis. The sequence continues at coordinate 19,857,710 of OZ001667.1, read as the reverse complement.
CAAAAAACCCAAACAGAGCTCTTTGAGGCAAATTGTGAAAAGAAATCCTGATGAACTGGGAATATGGGCTGCAAAATGATGATTCTTATGGTATATAAAACGAATGTGAAATTAGCATCGAGTCCAGTATAAGGAAAACGAACAATAAAAATACTAACAAGATTATTATAACGCAATTAGTCTTTGAGGAATTATTACAAATTGACTTAATATCTTATTGTATACTCGTAAGTGATACCAGATTTCTGCATGTGCTAATTTTGATTGACAGAGAATACCTTATCATAAAGTCCTTACTGTTTTTTTATAATATGCCTATTTTTTAGTGTTGTATCGATTTTTTAAATAAGTTGGAATATAATATGGGTATAAGGCTCGGTGTTAATGACTTTTAAAGAAACTAGCGACATCTCGCGACTTCGTCCGCGCGTTTTGAGTTTGCTCCCTCCCCTCCCGTCGCAGCGTGATGTACGGACAACAAACAGCACATCAAGGTAAACACTGCGGTATCTTATCCAGTTGTAATAAGGGCTAGTTTGCAACAAAAGTGGGTAGCCTGATGTGCCGGCCACTGTACTACAGCCTTCCTCGATAAATAAGCTATCCAACACAAAAATATTTTTTCAAATCGGTTCAGGGTCCCTATTTTTGAATCACTCGCATCAAGATAACGTGTGATTGATTGTGCAAATTCTAATAAAAAATAGTATAAGTCCACACGCGAGTCGTTTAAAAAAGGATTCCTGAATTTTGTGAGTACCAGCATCTATATTTTGCGTGATTTTCATTAATTTTCGAATAGAATTTACACGCCTTCAAGTGAGTGATTCAAAAATAGAGCTCCACCTGAGATTATTATTTAAAACAAAGAAGCTCTTTAGCTTTACAAAATTAGTAAACATATCACAAAAAATAAGTTATTTTTAAGTTTCTTTTTTTGCTGAAGAAACTCTTTATACATACCTTATACCGGGGGAGGGCTGTGAGTTATATGGGGCTTCATTTGTCCAGGTTGAGTCACTATAACCTACGCGGTTTCCCTGAAAACGGAGTTTTGCTCAACGCATCCACTCCGGTACCTACCATGCAAGAAACTGTCAATCAATCATCTGGGGGCACGGCAGTACCATCCTTTTCTCGAAGCAATTCAGACCATTTTCGACCCCCTATAACTTCGTTGTGAATAAAACTAGAAGACTGAAATTTTCAGTTACCATGCTGCATTGTAAAGACACGGTATATTTCAAATTGCATTTAATTTGAACCAGTATTTTAAGAATTATAACGGGTCAAATTTCTTAATTTTGTCACTCACTGACTCACCGATCATCAAAACTCTAAGGCACTTCTAGCAGACCTAGAAGCTTCAAATTTGGAATATAAGTAGTGTTTGGTGTATGAATTAAGGAAAGACTAAAAAATCTAGAAAAGACCGCAAAGAAAATTAAGCCCATACAGCCAAATCTTCAGTTAAATTTTTCAATATTGGCTTTATTCGTAACGATGTTTTACGGCAGTTATTATTCCCATATAAATATAGGCGTATGTTAGTGCCCCTGCCAAATCGAGCAAAAAATTGGTATTCCCGTCATGAAAACACGTGTAAATTAAATTATTTAATGCATAAAACGTACCTACGTGCGTATTTGTACTTATTACGAGTACGTAAGGTTGTAAATTAATTATTATAACACGCGCTGCGATGCTAGCGAGTGAGCGCGGGCCGTAACTTACTACGCGCTGCCCGGTGCTAGCGCGCGGGCGCGGGGCGGGGACTGTGGCGGGGCGCGCGGAAAGGTGAATGTCACCGAGCGAGCTGTCGCGGTGCTAGCGCGAGGCGAAAAGTTCATAAGTCAGAGAGAGGGCTTTAAGAAAATTCGTTGCCTGTAGATATACATATATACAATAAGTAGAAGGTACCAAAAAAGGAAAAAAGTAGAACTGTCTACAAAATACAAAAAGCAATGAAATCCCATCAAAAACAATACTTGTCAAAAAAACCAAGTCTCGCAACTCAGTTGTTCTGCGGTAAAAAGTTGTAAGATCCATGTAATACCAAGTCGGTTATTAATTTATTCAGTCTCTACTTAAGCGACTTTCTGTCTTAATTACAGTTGTAAACGAGCCGTTTAAAACGAAACGGGCGGGCGTAAAACGAATAACTCGCCGCGTGAAATCGGCGAGAAACAAGCTCGAAATGGCCCTTAGTCGACATTAGCATTAATTTTAGGAAGTTATGCTAGGTACAAGTTGTACTTATTTAATCTTTGAAAATTATTTCGATACATAAAAATTAATGCATGAAATGAAATAGTGATTTTTTTCCCAATACACATAAAATATGATAAACACAAACAAATTACGTTACGAATTTTATACCTACCTACCTACCTACCTACTTTAATGGAAAATATTAATATTTGGCGCGTGAAGTCTGCTGCGGGGTATGGGGGCGCGCGGGGAGTGCAAATGTCTCGCTCGCGTGAGGCGAACGCCCGCCCCCGCCACCACACCGCGCAGCCGGCCCAAGCCTCGCTTTGCTCAGTCAGTTATAAAATTGCGCGTAGCAACAGTATACGCGTGTAAACGCGAACGCGCAGTAATAGCTACGCACGAATTTGGTGTTCGGATTTTAAAATACATAAATAATGCCGCGAAATTTATCTAATATATGGGACCACTTTGTAATACTCTCTGAAAATGGGCACAAGAAACATGTGACGTGCAATTATTGCAATATTGAATATAAATTTGCCCAGGCTTACAGACTCAAAGAACATTTAAGTAAATGTAAAAACTGTCCTACAGACGTAAAAAAACTGTATTTATGTAAAGGGAAAAATGTTCGTGTGAATATCTGTTCTCCTTTATCAACATCAACAGCAAGCACAACTAATACAGTCAGACAGACAGTTCCTACACCAACTGAGGCGTTACAAGCCGAGATAACACCAACGCCAGCGTCAACAGAACCAAGACCAACTTCTTCGTTTTCAAAATCTTTCGACGAAACAAGATCTACAAACGATTCACAGTTAAATATATCAAGCATATGTTCGTTATCTTCATCTGCAAATACCTATACTCACTCGGACGTAGACACTGCTTTAGCAAAAGCAATTTATGCAAGTGGTGTTCCCTTGTCTTTATTGGAATCTGAGTATTGGCAAGCGGTTTTCAAAATTTTTTACTTACAATCATAACTTAAAGGTGTCATGCTAAGCACCAACTCTGCTTTCCATGCAAATACAAAAGGATTTTTTTAATTAGTAATAATTTTAAAGTCAACTTACTTCTTGTCATTTTTTCCGTAAATATAAATATGCTTTTTGCACGGCACTGAATAATCCACCTGTGACTGCGACGAAGTTTTGAACGTAATTATAAGTACAGCAACGCAATGCAACGATGACGTGGCGGCGGCGGCGGCGGGCGCGGTTTTCTCGCTCGCTCGCTCGACACCGCGGCCCTTTGACAAACACCACCAAGCGCCTTGGCACAGAGTGGCAACGTCGCATTTTGAATAGTTTTTCGCGTGGGTTTCATTTTATAAAATAATGTTTGATAGGTAAACTACCGGCATATTAGTTAGCGTTGTTGCCCTGCAGTCAGCTTGTAATTTGCTACTGTTTTCACTTAATGTAGGTGAAAATAAATATGTTTACAACGTACCTAAGCCTTAAAAATAGTTTAAGCAGTCTTAAAAATTTAAAAGTACATTAATATCTTAGAAAAACGAAAAAACCCGTTTCTCCCCAGCCCAATTGGGTGTAAATGGTTTTCGGGCGAATAAAACCGTTTCTCGCGGCTCGCTTGAAATCGTTTCTCGCCGGCTTTGCATCTATAGTCTTAATACGTCCAGTCTCTAAGACCACGATCGTGGTCCATAACAATTGAAAATCAATTGTGTCTGGAATCGCCGTACTCGAAGCATTAAGTTGTTACGTAATAATTAACAGCATCTTATAGTGACGCATATCAACATTAAAATTCTTTAATGTTTTATGTAAATATATTGAGACTTGGCCATCGCCTGAGAACACGTGTAAATTTAATCGCCTGAAAACACATGTAAATACAATTATTTAGTGCGATGGCCAAGTCTCAATATATTTACATAAAACATTAAAGAATTTTAATATTGATATGCGTCACTATAAGACGCTGTTAATAATTACGTAACAACTTAATGCTTCGAGTACGGAGATTCCAGACACAATTGATTTTCAATTGTTATGGACCACGATCGTGGTCTTAGAGACTGGACGTATTAAGACAGAAAGTCGCTTAAGTAGAGACTGAATAAATTAATAACCGACTTGGTATTACATGGATCTCACAACTTTTTACCGCAGAACAACTGAGTTGCGAGACTTGGTTTTTTTGACAAGTATTGTTTTTGATGGGATTACTTTATTCATAAACATCATGTCGTTTGTTAATTGACGCAAAAACAATACGAAAAGACAAGGAATGGAAGTTTATAAAACAGATGAAAGTCACTTTTAAGGGCTGAGAATAAAAACAAATGATTCATAATTTAAACTGACGTAATAAACTAGAGATAAGAGATTGAGGGACTTCCCTATTTGGTCTCACGTAATCGAAAATTGTCTAAAGTAAGAGAATACTTTATTTATAAAATAAAGCTGAAGAGTTAAAAATATAAAATACGCGCTAATTAACTGAAGAACTGGTCGGATTTTAAAATGTATTTTTGTGATCTAAACTTTTATTTAAAAAACAATGTTGAAGTGAATTAAACATGATACAGTTCTTTATTTAGTATAGCGGTCACCGCGACTTCGTCCATGCGTTCTAGGTTTGCTCCCTCCCTCCCTCGTGATGTTTTATATCCTCGACTTCCTCGATAAATTAGCTATTAAAAATAGTTTTTAAATCGGTCTAGTAGATTTTGAGGTTTGTAAATTTAAACAAACAAACTACAGCTTTATACATAATATTCAAAAAGTAAGGGAATAAAAAAGATGTGAGCCCATTACTTGCGTTAGTTTGTACTGATCACAATATTAAGTTAGAACTGGTAACACAAAATGTATCAGTAGTGACATTATTTTATGAAAGGTTCGTAGTTATTACCTATTTTAGTGTAAGATTCCGTACAGATTTGACATTTAATACTTCAGGCCCGTATTTACAAGCAATCAATTAATTGTTAGCGCGGTTTACAAAGTGTTAATTAAATAGAAGCAAAAAATAAACAGTATTTTGTAATGTTAAGTCCAGAAGATTTCCACACTACATACAAATACATTTAAGGATAGGGAAATAGCAAAAACAATCTTAAAAATTACGTCGCCCTGTTTTTTTTTTTTACTTTAAACCTTAAAATAAATGGAGTCGCTCCATGATATGTGTAGATTGTTGGTGTTATAAGCTTGACATCATGAACCGACTCTAATGGAATTTGATTGTCCTAAATAGAAGATGAACAAGTAATTTTATTATTTTTTATGATAATTTTTTTGAAGCGTTGTAAATTTTAAGATTTTTTTGGCTATTTACCTATCCTAAAACGTATTTGCAAGTTGTGTGTACATGTTCTAGATCTAACATTACAAAATGTTTATTTAAGTTTTTTTAACTTTTCCATATATTTTTGATAGCAGTGTAATTTTTTATTTTTTGTAGTTATTATATATATCTCAAAAACTCCTGAACCAATTTTGATGACATTTACACTGTACCCTAAGTTGAAACATACTTAATTTAACTTAAAAAAACCGGCCAAGTGCGAGTCGGACTCGCGCACTGAGGGTTCCGCGCCAACTTTAACTGAATTATGGAATCCACTTACTTCCACTTAGTGAAATACCACCATATTTTGTTGACAGCAAATAAAACTTTGTTTTTCATAGTGTTTGTATGAAGTACAAAGTTATGTTTGCGGTTGTTGAAAATGTGCTATATCTCAAAAACTTCTCGTTGGATCCCGTCCAAACCAATTTTCGTTGAAAGTATTTGTGAAGATCTACATTATATAATTTTTTCAAAATTTACACTCGCTTAGTTTAGTAGTTAGATGGGGAGGGGACGCCCACACTTTGGAAGCGTCTAGCTATGAAACGTTAGAATTTAAAAGAAAATGTTTTTTGGAACTTGTATGTCATTTTAAAAGGCCTATCCATAGACACACATGTATAGGTTTGACTTTTTTTGTTTGTTTTAGTTTCATGTAAACCTTGTACTGGGAACCCACCCTTAAATGTCAGTATTTTTTATTTTTTGTATGAGAATCCTAATACGGTTAATAGGATACATATTCCTATCAAATTTAAACAGTTTGATGCTTATAGTTACAGAATAAAATGGCTGTGACATATGGATGGACAGACAGACAGACAGACTTGACGAAACTATAAGGGTTTCGTCTTTTGCCATTCGGCTACGGAACCCTAAAAATCATCTCACTATGACTTTTAGTTTTTGAAAAATCCTGACACAATATACAGACATACATACACTTACGAAATTTTGTCATATTCTAACGACATAAAAGACATATAGGTCGAATTGATAACCCTCTTTTTTAAAGTCTGTTTAAATACCCGTCCAGAATGCAACATTGTTCGATTTAATATTTGTTATTTTCGCGTTCATTACGAAGCTGATTTTTGCTAGTGTTCAATCAAGCAATAAAATCCGCTGCGTCGAAACATATTTGGTAGATATCATATCTTTTATCTAATTACATTTAGCCTCGATAACTATTATCGGATGCCAACTCATTACCATTTTGTAGTTGAGTCGGTTAGAAAGTGCGACGAAAGACGACAAAAATGACGACCAACATTGTAGGGGTTATGATATTTATGTTCGTTAATATAATACTTTTCTGGGTGCTGTATAGTGTTATGGTGAAGCTATTTGGTGAGTTCTTAAATTTTTTTGTCGTTAGAAAATGCATGTAAACAAATAGTGTTATTGATGGCGACATTTGTCTGAGAGTTTTGTTTAGGTAAGTAAAATTGAAGCTATGTGGTCATCACATTTTTACAAATACTAAAAAGAAAAAAATTCGATGATTTAATGATATTATGTGATAGCGAATTTGGGTATCAATAAGACATGTTTTGTAGAATCTAGCTAGACTAAACGATTACAGAGTGGATTTTTCCTTTTAAAGCACAATCGTATTGATAAAATGAAATTGATGATTATTGACAAAGGAAATACTCGACTACGATTATACCTTAGTACTTTCATTATGATAATTCAGATTAGGTAAATGAACGTAATTTAAATATTTCGGGTAAATGAATACTTAAAAATGACACTTTTTTATTCAAATAAGTAAAATTTGGTTTATATGTTTACAGAAATTGTACAAATAAGGCGGTCTTATCGCTAAAAGCGACCTTTTATTAATTCATAACATGAAATGGGAAAAATAACAATTGATTCACGATCACCACGCAGCGGCATTGCCGGCGGCCAAACATCAAGAACTGTCAGATACAATGATAAAAAAACCGGCCAAGTGCGATTCGGACTCGCGCACTGAGGGTTCCGTGCCAACTTTAACTGAATTAGGGAATCCACTTACTTCCACTTAGTGAAATACTACAATATTTTGTTGACTGCAAACATAACTTTGTTTTTCATAGTGTTTGTATGAAAAACAAAGTTATGTTTGCGGTTGTTGAAAAGGTGCTATATCTCCAAAACGTCTGGTTTGATCCCGTTCAAACCAATTTTCGTTGAAAGTATTTGTTAAGATCTACCTTATATATTTTTTCAAAATTTACACTCGCTTAGTTTAGAAGTTAGATGGGGGGGGGGGGGGGCGGGGACGCCCATTTTACCACTTTGGAAGCGTCTAGCTATGAAACGTTAGACTTTAAAAGAAAATGGTTTTAGGAACCTCCATGTCATTTTAGGAGACCTATCTGTAGACACCCATAGCGCATAGGTTTGACAAAAAAAAAATCAGTTTTAGTTTCATGTATGGGAGCTCCCCCTTAAATATTTTTTTATTTATTTTTGTATGAGAATTGTAAAGCGGTAAACATGATACATCTTTCCACCAAATTTCAACAGTGTGTTTATTGTTACAGAATAAAAAGGCTGTGACATACGGACGGACAGACAGACAGACAGATAGACTTAACGAAACTATAAGGGTTCCGTTTTTTGCCATTCGGCTACGGAACCCTAAAAAGGCATGGCCGTCTGCAATACAATTTAACTGATTTATCATTTAAATTCCCGATGACATTAAACCTGTTTTCTCAAAACTCCAACCGTGGAAGAATTGTTAATTCTATATTCAATTAATAACACATTAAAATTAGTTAATACGGACAAAAAAGATATCAACAAACCTTCTACCTCTGAGAACTCCGACCGGAATCTATACCAATATTATAATGCTGAAGAGTTTTTGTTTGAACCCGCTAATCTCAGGAATTACTGGTCTGATTTGAAAAAATAATATTGTGTTGGATAGGTTATTTATCGAGGATATAGATAAGACATCACGCTGCAGAGGAAGAAAGTTCAAAATGTGCGAATGCAATCGCGAGTGATTGCTAGTCTTGTATCACCATTATCATAAATTCATAAAGATGAAATAAGAAACCAAATATTAGGGCACGGGCGGGACTTGAACCAAGCGTCACGCGATGACGTATCCATAAGAGACCACAAATTTCGCAAGGTCGGACTGACAGCACGGCACCTCAATTGGTAGAGCGTTTGGCCCGGTTAGCGAAGAGGTTGCTGGTTCCAGTCCCGCCCGTGCGCAAATTTTTGGTTTCTTATTTTATCTTTATGAATATAAAATATGACACAGTGTTAAAAACATTCTAAAACCACCATTATTATAATTTTCAGCAACAGTACCCTCAAACAATCTAAAATCATTCAATAAACCCCCACAGCCACCAATACACAACCACTAAACCAAATCACTCCTCATCTATGCTCGCGGAGTAATCCGATAGCTCCACGAGTATACTGGAACTCGTAAAAACACACACACTTAAAAAAAAATGATCACGTTATGATCTTTAAGTAAGAGATCGTCTTAGTATTGTCGATTGATGACCTGCGCTTAGGTTTTGTTGAAAAAGCCTCCAATCATCATCATCATCATCAGTATCAGCCAAAGGACTACTGTCCACTGCTGAACATAGGTCTTCCCCACAGTTTCTCAAAGGTCTCCAATCTAGTACTTTTCTGCCCCCTCCCCAATCTGGACCTATAAAAATTATATTGAGAAATATTACTTCACTGTATCTTAAGAAAAGTAAGAAGGTATTATAACCGGTTTTCCCTGAAATGAGTCCTCATTTCTTCCTCTCCGACTCCTCGAATCCAACTTTCCTCTCAATTATATTCAATATTGATAATCCTTCTCGCCAAAATTAAATTTTAATACCGACAATTTGGCTCATTTTTATCAAATCAACAGAACTATAACAGATTAGATTATAAAACACTTATCTTTATTAAAAAAATATCAAAGCCGCAGTTGGAGAACCGATTTAAACAAATTAAAGTCTCATGTGAGAAGTTCGTGCTAGCCGCTTTAGAGACAGAGTGACGTAACCCAAAAAAAGATTTTTTTTAAGTTTTTTTGGTGTACTATTTTTCAAGCAGAACAATGTTTTACCCGACACCTTCCACCGCACTTTGGATGATTTTTCTGGTTGTCATAATATTGTATGTGATTATTAATTCAGCAAAAAGATACTGTGAGTGCTTACTTGTATTATTTTATTTTTATTATTTTGTGACAGTGTCTAATATGAGTAAGGATTTGCTTGTAGCAGTTCTGTTTTATGCTAATATGAATGTGTGGTGCATTACATTGCAATAAAATGCATCACTTTACTTTTATGTTTTATACATTTTTTATTCTTTGAACAAATAGTAGACTTAATACTTTATAATTGTTGTTATTATTTATTTCAAACAGCTATGTATCAAGGGTTGTATACAGGGAACTGAATCTCAATTTTACGCTTGACTTGAGCAAAAGAAGACAGCTCGTTTTTAATTAAAGGTTTTTTTGACAAACAAGCACTGATATCAACCCTGATAAGTTTGCGGACATCACAGTTTATCAATGATTTATATATATTTTTTTGAAAGTAATCTATCCATACATGACGAATAAGTTTTGAGCCTGGGGTGGTCGCTTACAAGAAAAAAGTTTGCAAATTAAATTAACTTTTTGACTAATTTAAAAGTATAATATATTTAACAGTAGCAAAGTGAAGTAACAAACATGTATAATCATTCTTTCACACCTTTTTATATTTTTCTTGTAATTTTTATGTATCTGCTAATTTTACGGATACTTTTATTCACGATTCGTAAGTACACTTTTTTATGAAGCTATTATTAGTTGCAATTTGACGAAAAGGTCTCGTGTTTTTATGACGTTCAAAACTCATACGAGTTTCATTATGGATAAACTCAGTTTCAATGCTCTTGTTAAAATACCTAAAGAATAAAAATACAATGTTCATATAAGTATTGGCCAACGTCCTAAGTACATATCGAATTAATTTGCATTAGCCATGTCTGCTTTTATTACCCGATATCATTTATCTTAAATACTTATCGATAAGATAATAAATTACTGTACTTTTTCTTCTGTTTACTCATTCACTAATAAAGACTTTGTTGAAAATAGTGTTTTACTCAAAATGGATGTAGCAGAGTCAACTTTTGTTGGAATTATAATGTTCGCGAGTTTAACCATGATATGGGTGTGCCTATGTTTTGGAACTTACATGAAACGATGTAAGTATTTGTAATCTTAAACAACAAACAATGTACGTATTAAAATCAACCATTACTGACGTTTTCAACACAATAAATAAGGCTGGTTTAAACTAAAATGAAAAATGTCTGAAAAAAGAACATCAATTTGACTTACTTTTATCGACGCATATTTAAATGATAAGATTGCTTAAATATCGATTTAGGTAATCTTTTATGATGGATTCCAATTAACGAGTAAAAAATAGCAGTTGCTAACATAATTCGTGTCGTAGTGGTTTCGCTTGTTTTTTTTTCCTGAAAAATTGGGTTGCTTTGTGCAAAAGTGTCCTAACTCATAAAAGAAACAAAAATGTATGCTCCATCAATGTCGTTCATACTGTGGATGGTGTTTTTGCTTATCGTGTTATTATACGTAGCGGTCTACAGCATACGAAGATGTGAGTGTTATTGATGTAATGATTATTATTGTGTGCAAGATATTATAAACTAGGCTGAACATAGGCACATAGGCCTACATCTTTCTAAAGCGAATTATTGCAAGTTTTCTGCATCCAGCCAGTCCTTTCGCTGATAATGATGATTAATAAATTGAAATAAAGTAAAATTCTTAATGATTAGATGTTTTAAAATGAATGTTTTACTTTCAGTGTTTTCCATTCCTTTTTTTACTTCGTATGGGTTTGCTTTTGACTCTAGACCAAGCCAAGTGCGATTAATGATAGGTTTTTCCAACGTCAGATAAGGATTATTTGTCGAATATGATACGACGCCTTATTTAAAAACGTCACCTATTTGTCAGCAATCATTTATCGTGGAAATCCCTTCACCGACTCCGGTCTCAGGTACTGTACCTTTTTGATAGTACCGATCTATCATATCCTGCATGTGCGGTTTCACCCCACAAGACATGCTTCACCTTTTGTTTTTTCCTGCGTGGTCTGATTCTTGCTCTTTGGAAGACCTCATGTATGCAAGTGAAAAGGCAATCAAAGGCACAACACATTTAAGTCGCTTTTGCAATCGACTCGCTCAGAATAAGAAGCAATTATTTATGTTAATGTCATTTCAAAATCGGTCGTCTTATACTTATTTAGTCGGATAAGTCTTATCTAACGTAAGTAAACTAAGACGAAGTTGAAAATGGAACGAGCTTACTTAGAAGAAGCCTTTTCACTCTAACTTTGAATAGATTTGGATCGTAATCACTAGAAAAGACCGACGCGGGAAATGAGTTCCATTCCATCTTGACAGGTATCAGGTGGTTCAGGAAGCTGATTCTCGCGGCAATCGAACTTTTCATGTGGTAATTCGATTGCGAGTTTAACCGTTTTATCAAAAAACAAATAATAATAATAAAAAATAAGTAAAATATCTACACGTAAAAAAAACTATGGCACGATAAAAATATAAATACATAGAAATTGTGACCCTGAGAAATCAAAAACAATTTTTCATTCGACAAATATAATTCGATCGGTGAACTTTTTTCGCATACGAATTGCACGTGAATTGCCCCCCCCCCTGGTGCTTATTTATGACGTCATCAATCAAAATAACAGTTGCAAAGATAAATCAATTCACTTGCATTCGTTTATCTCTGATTCAATTATTCAAAATAAATTATCTAACTTCAAAACATGATAAGATTGTGCGGGTTCTCTTGAAGGTACTCAGAAACACTTAGTTTTGATTTACCTTCGCTCTTTAATGTGCATTGTATAGTGGTTAGACATTTCCGTGGAAGCAATGCACGATTACACGACAATCCTTGTTTATATCCTGATTTTTGTGATTGTGGCCTTTTTAATCTTCCATGCGTATTGTGAGTACCTACTTTATTTTATTTCTCTAGGAATTTATTTTACTTATGCTAAATTGTTGCGAATCTTTTTATTATTTTACGACTGTTGGTATTTGTTATGTTTAAAGCTACGTCAAAAAAAAAAAACAAAAAAAATATTTTTCACATTAGAATCTTAGAATTTAATACATTAATATTTAAATTGCACTATAAGCACTGGTTGCCAATTTCTGATATGGTTTTGTCATGCACCGTTTTTAACCGACTTCAAAAAAGGAGGGGTTATCAATTCGACTGTATGTTTTTTTTTGTATCTATTTTACCTCATATCTAAGTCGTTTGTCGACCGATTCGAAAAAATTTTTTCGCTTACTTAGAGGGTATAGTGTTTCTTTACTAGAATCTTAATTTTAACGTGTTGTTACGTCTGATAGTCAACATCTTGTGGAGCTGAGTTAATGGTGGAACTCCTTAACGCTTAGGAGTTCAGTAATTATAATGAAAGAACTTATAATAGGTAGTTTGTAGCTTTTTAAAAAAGAGAGTCATAAGGTGCAATTCCCCCCCCCCCTACTCCAGTAATCTCTAAAAATGAAGAAATAAAATTAAGTTTAAAAAAAAGTAAAAACCGACTTCAAAACCAAAATGCACTAAAAAGTCTTAAAAAAAGTCTTAGGTGCCATCACTTTGACCATCAAGCATCAACTATCACAGTCAAGAGTTTATTTAAGACTTTTTAGTGCATTTTGGTTTTGAAGTCGGTTTTTACGTTTTTTTAAGAGTTAATTTTTATTTTATTTATTTATTGTATCACCTAACTCGAACATATTTAATTCTGATATTTCAAACATGCTAGGAATAGGTACTTGTTTCGGATTACGATGTCAATCTTTATTAGTTTTAAAGCGTTATCTTTTTGTTTTTGTATTGATTATACTCTGTATGTGTTCTTATTAATTAAACTAAAATAGTTATAAGAAAGTTAAAATAATGTTAACTAGCGACCCGCCCCGGCTTCGCACGGGTGCAATGCTAATGCTGTCTTTATGCAACGTTCAGAGATTTTTGTGATTGAACAATACATAAAAAAATTCTTTACATGTTACTTTTGAAAGAAAAATAGTTTAATTGGCCACATGAAAAGCACTCTACGTTCAATTCTAAGCCCTTGGCCTCGGCTTGCGCCGTCGTCGCCGCAATCGCTGTCCCTGCATGTTTAATCTGTAATATCTTTGAAAATATTCATTTAAATGATATGTTGATCTATATTAAATGCATAATACAGGGTGACTTTTTTATCAGCACCGAAATTTTGTGTAAAGACTCCACTGATGAATATGAGCAACTTTTACTATGGGGGCAAAAGTGAAATCGAGAAAAAAAAAATCAGCTGCTCCATACATTTTGACCGCGCGCCATTAAACTTTTGTATGAAACAGCTGATTTCTTTTTCTCGATTTCACTGTTTCCCCCATAGTAAAAGTTGTTCATATTCATCAGTGGAGTTTTTACACAAAATTTCTGTACTGATTAAAAGTCATCCTGTATTTTTTTTATATTCTACTAGCGGTCCCCGCGACTTTGTCTGTGCGTTTCGAGTTTGTTCCCTCTCTTCCCGTCGCAGCGTGATGTTTTATGGCTTCCCAAATGAATAAGCTATCCAATCCAACACACAAAAAAGAAACAAATCGGTTCATTAGTTCCTGAGATTAGCGCGTTCAAACAAACAAACTCTTCAGCTTTGTAGGTATTATTAGTATAGGTTGAGGTACTCAATTTATGCATGACTAATATCGTGGAGTTGTGTATTGTCATCCATATTATTTATCAAGTAATTGCACTTGATAAGAAATGTCTTGCGATATGACGTCACTCATAATGTTGTATCAAGCTAAAAATTTCCTAAACATAACCAAAGTTTGTTTATGTTTCGCGTTGTATTGATAAGCTCTTAAAAATACCCCAAAGTAGGAGTTTCATGCCAAAGTATAAGGGATAATCAAGCTATCGTCCAGTTTTTCTTTTATTAGCCTTTACTATCCCACTGCTGGGCAAAGGCCTCAATCAAACCATTTTCCATTGGTTGCAGTTACTAGCTTTACTATATTTTTTGTTTAATAGATTCATGATACACCACCTGAAACGATACATCATAGAGATTTGTGATCCGATTAGATCGCTTTTAAATAGCAAGTTTAGGCAAATAACAATGTAGGTTCTACAAAATTTATTGGATTCAATACTAGGTATTAAAACAAATTTTAATCAAATTACACGATAAAGCATTATCGCACCTTTATAAATTTTATTTGATACGGATGAACAAATGCTTAGGCATGCTTAGCCCATACACTTGCACGAAATTGAAAAAAAATCTGACACTATTTTTTGGGATTTATTCGGAATGGTAACATATTGGAAGGGTATCTCCTAATTTATCCACTAGCAAATGGGAAATTGTACAAGGCAACTTTGGATAGCAAAAATTAAAGGAACCTAAGTAATTCTGAAAAAAAAAAGAATATTTTATCACTCTCCACATTCTCCAATCGACACAATTGTCTATCAACTGAATAAATGTTATGTCAAATAGATGATATATTACCAAAGATAATAAAATCACGTTATGATTTCATGTCATTCAAATTTTCTACCTTATGAACAAACTCTGAAGATTTAGATTACAATATAATGTTACAGGTCGATAAATTCGTTACTTGATTATTGTGATATAAAGAACTATCCGAATCTCTCATTGTTTCTCTGTTTTGTGTATCTTAAACATGAAAATTGTGCATTTATATGAAGTTTTATATCCAAGTATCTATAAATTATTTTATGTAAAAAGTTATTTAATTTGGACGAGTGTTCACTTTTTATTGTTTTGAATTAAATAATAAGTAAGTGAAAAATGGCGCCGATGGCAGAGGATGACTCGATTACAGACAGTGTAGCCACTGGTCCGATTATTGCATATATTTCTGTACTGGGTACAGTTTTATTGATGTCGTTCGTCATTTTGTGCATCAAAATGAGCAGTTGGGGTAAATATATATATTTCTTACTTCTTAGTAAAGGGTAAAGGAAGACATATAGAAGTCGGTAGTCACTCAGATCAGAGTTAATAACCAAGAGTTAATAAATTAGCCGTTATCGACCTGTACCGAATATAGTGAGGTGCCGAGTTGACTGTTAAATGGATTAGACTATTTTGGAATTCTTTATGAAGGGTCTTCCGAAAATCAGACATAAAATCTAATTTTAATCTTGTTTTAAACAATATTGTAGTGATCTTTAAATAAAGTCTTCGGACTCATGTTCTTATTTTTTTTATTTCAAAAATATATATAAAAAAGACGACTTATCAAATAATCACTTATAAGTACCAGTTACTCCCTTCATATCTCCACCCTAATTCAAGAGAGATAATCCTTGCCGTATAACGGGAAAATATATTTCGATTAAAGGAAGAACTAATACTTCCACAAAGATTAAGACAACCATTTGCAGATGGTGCCTTTAAGTCGAGATGATTGCAAAAGCCGTCAAATCTTGAGATACAACCGATTTTATCTTTGCTTGTAACGTGAAAAACATTCTTCCAAGTCAGTACACATTATCAATGAATTGAAAAGTATTGTAATACATTTAAGTGCAGGAAAGACGAAATAATGTGATGTGAATATAATGGGTTGTTTGTAAATGTTCTTAATAGTGTAAATGTGGACTCAGCAAGTGTTACTTTTTTCATTAGTTATTGTGTTGAAAGCACTCCATCGTTTTCAAATAACGGAAATGGAGTGCTAGTGTTACCATATAAATTTTATATCTCTATACATATGTGCAAAGTGTATGTGACCAACATGCCAATACAGAAGTCGGAATATGATAAGAACCTCATCAGGGATGGAAGATAATATAAGTGGTTCAATGCCTTTACCTATGGCATGCCATGACGGGCTTATTCACTTTCTTGATCATATGGGCCATCATTTTCAACTGCATCAGGCTTATTTTTGCAAAATGTAATTTATTTATATATTAATATAACTCTTTTTGTCGAATAACATTCTGAGCTATTTGTTGTGTTCCCAAAAACATTATAAATGAGATATTTTTCAATATATTTTAAACTTGAAAATTAATATGTACCACAATGGTGTTACCGTTGACAGACGATGTTTGACTATTACTTTGTGTTTATAGCTATTTTTGAAAGTGCATCAATAATCATAACTTTTTAATAATAACGCAACTACTCACAATAAATCATTTCATATTTTATTTCTGCATATAGATAACGCATTTGTGCTTAAAACGTAAGCCACTTGACGTTTGCATTCTACCGGTCTTAAGCTACGGTACGCAAACATGGTCGCTGACTAAAATTCAGAAGTCCAAACTTGCGATTTGGAGCGCGAGCGTAGCGTTCTGGGAATCAAAAGAAAGGATCTGATATGCAACCTTACAATCCGATCGAAAACCGGCATTTCCTATGGACGCTGTTGTAAAATCCACAAAACTTAAGTGGGACCAGGTGGGCCACGTACTCAGGATGTCTTCTAAGAAGTAGTCCAAGATCGTCACCCACTGACTGCCTACCGATGGGCGCCGTCCGAAAGTCAGACCTTTAAAGCGGTGGTCTAACGATATAGACCAATACCACGAGGATTGTCAAACTCTTACTTACAGGGACACATGGAGTAGTTTGGGGGAGACATTAAGAGCTAGGAAAAAACTGCATGGATAAATTCGTGATTGACGTTGCAATTTGTACAAACTTAAACATATTTATACTAATTCACGTACTGATCTATTTATAATTTAATTAGCACTGCCGGCTCTAACTTGATTGACCCTGGAAGCGAGACAGACACAGTACTTAGTAGTGTTTGTTACGTATCGGAGTGACTGTTTCCGTAAAAATATAAATTTCTTATAATTTATTTTGTTGCATCAGACAAACATTATTTTTATTTTTATTTTTGTGATGTACCTTGTATCGTATATTTAATTAGATTTTACAATGCTGTGTTAAATTTATTGGAGTACAAGTATGAAATGAAAAATAATTTTCCTAGAACAATAATAACAAAATTGACATCAATTTTTCTGCTAGCTTCTGCAAGATCATTTATTTTGTGAAAACAGTTGAGCAATTTCTAGATAAAAATTCCGAAATGATTTCAAGTAGATTTCTTTATCGAGATATCGAGTACAGATAGTGATAAAAATTGAAGGATTCATACAAAGCTGAAGACATTTCCATCAAAGAAAGAACGATATGAAAACGTATCGAAGTGAATTTAAAATTATTAAAATGTTAATAACAATAATTAAAGTGCTGTGAAGTGATATAGTGCACAAAACAAAACATCCAAAAAGTTTGTTAATCAAATAGTTAATTAATTAATACTCCACTGTTTTAAGTAACGGTCAAGAGTGTTAAAATTATCCGAGGAAGTTATTGCCAAGCATTTGTCTAAATGTATGTGTCCAATATGCCTCCAGTGTACCAGCCTAATTATGATTTTCCTCACGATAGAGAATTTGATCAGAGCACCAGCAAAAATGAAGAAGATGGAGGCGCCAATGACTTGACGTATATGGCCTTTTGGTACATGATGGTGTTGGTCATCCTGCTGCTATCCTGGCTGCTGATTTTCTTCTGCTTGAGGCTCATCACAATCAGTAATATTTTTTTACTTTTGTCATGTGACTTTATCGGATAAGCTTAGATAAAAATTGCTAAATATTCTTAAGGATATTGCATTGTTACTATGTATTTAATATTTAAAACCCAGTGATCTCGTTATTTTTTTGTTTTATTAATGGATGGAGTTGATTTTTTAACAAATAATAGGGGTCAGTCATAAAAATAAACTTTAGAATTAGATTGTACAGGTTGACGATTGTTTTTAAGAAAAAAAAACTAAAAAGGGTTTAATAGCTGTTTGAATAGAAACTTATCCTACTCAATGAGTGCAAATAAGGAAGATTTTGGTAAAAGATATATTTCAGCCCCTTGTGAATCAAACAAATAAAAAACGTCAATGCGATAAGAGAAATTATCATGCGTAGTACAAAATAATAAATGATATGTATTCGGAATGAATTTCTAGTAAATTCTTTCCACTTATATGGACACGTATTTTCATAAATTATCGTATTATAATTATAGTATTTTGTCTTTATAGTATTTTGTCACTAAACAATCTCAATAACATAAATTTCACTTGTAAAAAGCAACTGTGTCAGACAACGAACCCTGTGTCTTACGCTATCCGGGTGCATATCTATACCCCCCAGCCACAAACACATTGGCAAGCCTGTTGCATTTTTCAAGTGCTTTCTGTAACGCGTAGGCTGCGTGACGTCATCAGTGTTGCGAGATTGCTCTCTTTATTACAAGTTTATGTTATGGTATTGGTTCTTAATCCCTCAAGCGTATGTGAACGAGACACAATAGATATTATATTGTTGTGCGGTTGCCTGCAACCGCTCGGGTGTTAAGCCGGGATACGAAAATTGTTAAATTTAGGCCAAAGATAAGTTACTATAACATGTTCTCACTCTTCCTCAATTATATTAAGGCACTGCATCAAAAATATGTATTGTGTGCTAGCAACTGTACGGAGAACAGCACGTCAAAGTAAACACTCCGGTGTCTTATGCAGTTGTAAAAAGGGTTAGTTTGCAACAAAAGTAGGTAACCTAATGTGCTGGCGACTGTACGTAACTATGGTCCCATTTATATCAATTTCGTGCTTACAAAATTCTCGCCAAGAAAAGTTTCACACGTTGTTGTTACATCCGGTACTTATTACTTCACTCACGATCCCAAAATTTTGTGTCACCTATCAAAAGAGGTTTAATCCAAGCGGTGCCTAAAATATCCGCTTGGGCAGCGCCATTGCCGCTGGCAGGTTACAAAAGCCGCATCGAACACTGTTGCGAAATCCTTAAAATTAAACTTTCTGTGTTTAGTTAGGGGGGGGGGGGGGGGGGGGCGCCCATTTTACAACTTTGGAAGCGTCTAATGGGTTACGGAAACTTCATGTCATTTTAAAAGACCTATCCAAATTATCTTTGTACCCCAAAACAAACACTTTGTAAAAAAACGGTTTTAGTTTCATGTATGGGAGCCCCCCCTTACATATCATTATTTTTTGAATAACAATCGTAAAGCAGGATACATCTTAGGTACTACCAAAGTTCAAGAGTGTGATGATTACAGTTACAGAATAAAGTGGCTGTGATATACGGACTGTCTGTCCGACAGACAGACTTGGCAAAACTATAAGGGTTCCGTTTTTTGCCATTCGGCTTCGCAACTCAAAAAAAATACATTTTCTTACAGAGTAGACCCTCAATCCTCAGCCCAAACACACAGTAAACATATCCGTCTCTCCCTTTCCCGGGAATACCAGTCAACTATTTTCGAAGTGGCACATAGTAAATATATCCGTCTCTCTCCTTCCAGGGCAAAAGACGCGGAGTACGCAGCAGAGGCGGGCGTACACGGGGGCACGTGCGCGGGCGCTGTCGATGCAGGAGCCTACTATATTCGTCAGCCCCGCCAATCTGCCGCCACCACCCAAATATGGTTAGTATACAGATTATTACACCCTAGTCTTTTTGTTTACAAGTAAAATCCAGTAACGAATGTATATTTGACGACCTCCGTGGTATAGGGGGGCTAAGCACGCTGGTTTCAAGGCATTGCCGCTCCGAGGTCCCGAAATCGATTCTGTTCCGGTCGGGTCAATATAGAAATCAAAATTTTCTATATTTTTTCAAATCAAATCAAATCAATTTTATTTGTGAAACACAGGTTAATATGGTGTTATTACAGATAAGGTGAAAAAGGGTACATGCTGTGATCAGCCATACTGGCATACAAATAGGTAAAATTAAAAATAAAATAAATAAATTTAATACACAATGTCAAAGAAAGTTAAGGCTAGTTAAATACACAAGGTTCAAGTTATGTCAAATTAAATACATATTACAATTGGTAACGAAAATGTCAAAACATAGTATTTTGGACTATCAGGCAGAAATCAGTACCTAACTACCAAAATTAATATTTCAATTGTAGAAATTCTTCAACTGAATAAAAGTAATGATCAATTAAAGTTAGTTAGATAATTATAGAAATGTCGTTAGCCTCTTTTTAAATGTGTCATAAGCATTAGTTATTGTCTCGGGTCTGGGTGTTGTGGTACCACCGTTGTGTCTGATTTACTTACTTTGGGATCAGAGACGTTGGACACCAATCACAACACAATGTATGTGATTGGTGTCCAATAAAAGTTTAAATAATTTGTTTCCGCTAAGGCGTAAGCGTGAGGCGTCGCCTATAGCAAACACCTTGTAAAGTATACATATAATACTACTAGTTTTAGTAGAATTTATTTTGGAAATCTTTACTATCCGGCCGCCAACAGCAAATGCAGCTCTTTAAAGTATGTTTTTATTTGGTTGTCTTATAATGTAAACAATATTTTCATGACTTTCCATAAAATATCAGTGAATAAAATTATATAACCATTTGATTTAAAAAGATCCTAATATTTATCAATGAATTTCCTGTGTATCTATGCAGTTTTCTGTTTATCTTATTTTTAAATGATTCACTTCATTAAAAGAGGAATGTCAAGTTTGTTGACAGTTTTCGACTAGCAAAGAAAAACGGAGTTTACTATATTATATATGTTAATAACATCTTTTTTTCTTTAAATTACAGAAGCCATGGCACCGCCCAGCTACGACGAAGTCATGGGTCTCCAGTACCCTGGTTTCCAAGGACAACAACCAATCACACAGCCCATCACCCACGCCTTGGCTCAAGGCTCCAGCAACGAAATACCGGCGGTCCATAACGTTGCCAACGTTACAAATAACGGCAACGGTAACGGTAACGCGAGATGTACCGAGGTAGTCGCCGACGCACCAGCCACCGCCACTGTGATAAACGAAGAAAGACGACCATCTGTCGTCAGAGCGTGATAACGTTAAAATAACGTTATTTTTAGTCTTCCAAATAGTGTTGATTAAAACGCAACCTAGTCGTGAACTGCTAATGTGATAGTTATAACATTTTCGTCAAACCCATCACTAACGTTAGTTAATACCGTTATTTAATTACTAAGCGTTATTCAGTTCAATTATTTATGTTACAGTAAACAATAGAAAATGTTATACGATCTCTCCCTTTAATGTGGTGCATTTATAAAGCAGTATTCAACTTTTTACCTCATGTAATCTGTCTTAGAGGACGCAAGACTGATTATTATTTGGTAAAGATTGTATTATTATTATAACAGACAAACAATACGAAGATGTATTGAAATGAGCCACGTTTGTGGTTGATTGTGTATATTTTGTATAAAGTATAGGTATTCAATTATATTTTATTATATGTTAAGTAAAAATTTTGGTCATCATTTGTGTTTCATCCTGAAAATAGAACAAACAATACAGTTTAAAAAGCAAGAACATATTATTTTTTACCAGCAACCAGCACCAACACAAACAATGAAGAGGAAACGTTTCAATATAATGATAAATAGCTATTGAAATAGTTCCTTGCTACTTAAACGTGAGTGTGAATTGTATGAATCAAATAAACCAATTACACACTTTGCGACACTTTACTCAAATCACAAACATAAAATATTGCAATCATAAATAAAAAAACCTTTAGTATACAAGTTCGCCATAACTACACATAAATTACTGCCTCGGTACCGCTGTGGTTTGGAGGGTAGCACTTTAAAGTCGCTGTGCCAGAGGTCCCGGGTTCGATTCCCGGGTCAGGCCAAAAATACGTACCTAGGTTTTTCCGTTCAGAAATTCTCAGGGTAGCCCGGGGTTTGGAAGTTGGCGGTGTTTCACCCCCGTGCCTCGGAAAGCACGTGAAGCCGTTGGTCCTGCGCCTGATCTCTCTCCGGTTTTGTCAGCTTGCCGTCCCATCGGGCTATGAGAGTGAAAGGAGTAGAGAGAGCACCTGCGTTTGCACACACACTTGTGCACTAAAATATGTCGGTTAGTCTTTATGACTGGCCACCGTAGTCGAAATCGGCCAGGGGACTAACCACCGTCGCCATATTCCAGAGCAACGACACTACGCCATGTTAAAAAAATAAAGTCTCGTTAATAAGAAAAAAAAACAACAATATATTTGTATGTACCTTTACTATCTAATAATAAATTTTACACTTTCACATTTTCTTTGTGTTGTTTTCTTCAAAATATCACTTTCTGTAACAGGAAAACCAGATTTTCCATCAATCGGAATAAGTTTTGTAATCTCGTAACTCCTTGAACGCATTATTTAATAAATCGCGAAAAACTTATTAAGCCCACTTGAAAGAAAGAAAGAAAAAAACGTTTATTTGTTTATATCACAAACACACACGAAGACACGAAGTCAAGCAGGCCTCGCACACATATCCGCATCGGACGAATATACCGCATCGAAGAAATCATGAGATAGAGCTATGAGCGACATCTAAGGTAAGGTGTAGGCAATATCATCTCCATACTAACTCAAAGTATGGAGATTTTATCCGGCGAGTCGTCCGAATCGTCCGAGTCGACCGCATTAGCCGTACCGAATCTGCAGGCTTAGCATGCACGCCGTGATAAAAAATAATCGCAGCATTCTATCCCGTTTGTTTGTCAAAAATCGTCTTAACCACAGTTACTAACATGGCTGCCATGAAAGTCATGTCGTACTGTCAAATTTCGAAATATGACAAAATTATCATTGAACGCTAACATGCGACACACATTTTTACCGAATTTTGACATTTTGCCGTGAAACATTATCGTCCACCATTAGCGGCGACGATAAATGAAAAACAACTTATTTGGGGCAAAAATATATGACTGTGTCGTGTCATATCTTATCCTGGGCTATCAAAAAAACAATAAAGGGTAAAAATATTGAAATTAAAGTCCCCGTGGATTTTTCAGCCCTAAAATATTTATTAGTTTTAATTTATTATCTATGGCCAATATCGAGTCAATCTGTCATTGTGTCAAGTTTATCATTTTCAGCCAAATTTGACATAAAATTGAGTGAATGGTTAGAAATTGTCTTATCTCGTTATCGTTTTGGATAAATTTGTCCAATGTGGTTGGCATGTTAGGGAATATGATAAAATAGCATAGATCGACTAATTTTGTCATATCGATCGAAATAAATATTGTGTCATGCATGTTAGGCCTACTGATGACGTCATCAAAAGTCATAAAAGTCATAAAAGTCATTTATTTATGCAAATAGGCCCTCTGGGGGCACTTTTACACGTCCCAATATAAACCCTACCACAGCTTCGGGACAATTGTGGGCTAGTGCTGAGAAGAAGCTGCGCAAGAAACTCAGTCACTATTGTCAATGCCTCTTTTCAAAAGGTTTACAATGTTTGTAGTGATCATGCAAGTCCATACATTATTATCATTTAAATAATCATCTACTTTATAATACCCTTTCGTCATAAGGGTTTCTTTAATAACAGTTTTAAATTTAGTAACCGGTAAGTTAATAATGTGTTCTGGTAGTTTATTGAAAAATTTTATACCTTTCCCCATGAAAGAATTACCAACCTTTCGAAGCCTAAATTGTGGAATAGCAAGCTTATCCTTATTTCTAGTATTATATTTGTGTATGTCACTATTTTTCGTGAATAAATGAAAATTTTTCCGTACATACATTAAATTTTCGTAAATATACCTCTCGTAAGGAATCTTGAGGTTTAAGATTATAAATAGCTCGCACGGCTCTTTTTTGTAACACAAAAATTGTCTCTACATCAGCAGCCGCGCCCCACAGTAAAATGCCGTAGGACATCAAGCTATGGAAATAACTAAAATAAACTAACCTAGCTGTTTCAACATCAGTTAAACGTCTTATCTTCCTTACAGCAAAAGCAGCTGAGCTTAGTTTCCCTGACAAGGCCTCTATATGAGGACCCCATTGTAGTTTGGAGTCTAAAGTGATTCCCAAGAATGTTGTGGAATCAATAGTATCAAGCGGTTTGTCTTTTATCTTAACCTGAGTTGATGCCTGTCGGACATTAGGCATCGTAAACTTTACACATTTAGTTTTACTTCCATTAAGAAGAAGATTGTTAACAGTAAACCAATGTAATACTTGTGAAAGAGTATTATTTACATCGTCAAAATTTCCTTCACCTCTTGGAATTTTAAATATAAGTGAAGTATCATCAGCAAACAATACTATATCACAAAGATTCCCTACAAAATGCGGGAGGTCATTTATATATATTAAAAATAAAAGAGGTCCTAATATAGATCCTTGGGGCACACCCATTGTTAGAGGTGCTCCAGAAGACTCAGTTCCAGTAGAGGTGCTCCAGGAGACCATCAGAAGTGGTGCCCGTTTTTGTGCCGTATGCGTAAGCGATTTTTATCGAAACGTGCTTAGGCATGAGAAGCCACAGTCGTACCTTTAAATCAGTGGCAATAGTAGGTAAATTTAAATATTTTCCACCGTTATAAATGTGTTATTAGGTAGGCACATATGTTTTCAAAGTCATTTAGTCACACCAATGTGAATAATTGCTATAATTTTATTTAAAGGTTCTTAAAACGGCAACTGGATTTTTTATTTTTATTATTTTATTTTATTTATTATGGGTTTATTGTCCAGACCAAGCCAAATGAGACTAAGATGGAGTCGAAGATAGAACGAGCTCGCCCAAGAGAAGCTGTCCACTTTAACTTTGAATAAATTCAAATTGCAATCACAAGGAAACTCTGACGCGTACCTACAGCGAGTTCCACTCCTATGCCGTGCGATTTTTATAAATGTTATCAGCAGGACATCGAAAAGGTATCTAAGAATGAAAAAAGGCGGATGGTGGGATGAGTCATCATCATCATCATTATCAGCCAAAGGACGTCCACTGCTGAATATAGGCCCCCCTACGGCTTTCCACAGCGACCGATCACAAGCGGTCTGCATCCAGTGTGATTCGGTGGACGTCCTACGCTGTGGATCCACGCGGTGGGATGAGTAGAACGAAGCTTTTTCTACCTTCTATGAGTAGACCATTTATTTGCCGGATAATAATACAGTTCAATCAATAATTCTGTTAGGACCGATTTTTCAATGGTCAGATAAAACTTATCAGACTAATAAATTATAAAGCGACAGATTTTAAAAATTACAGTTACGTATGTTTGCTGACAATTAGGTGAGGTTTTCAAATCGGCCCTATCGTATTTTGTTCGACGAATATTTTTTTATCTGACTATTGAAAAATCAGCCCTTAAGCCAACCATAAGCGAATTAAGTTATTCCAAGTGCATTTACGTCGAAAAATGACTTTGAGTTACTCGAGTATAAAATCGGGAAGTATTTTTTTTTAAATTAACCCTTATTTTTGGCTTCCTCGCCACCGCCGTAGTAAGTAGATCGAGGTCTCAGCTGCTTAAACCACTTCCAAACGAAACCGACACACTGATTTTAAATTTAACTAATAACATAAATATTGGACACCTATCACATACATTGCAATTGCAACAATTTAATAAGATTGTAAAATATTTGCATGCTATTCCTGATTGGAAATTCTGAACTGCAAAATTTTTAACACGTACAAAAATGTACTCTTTACCAAAGGCAATTTCCATAACACAAGTGCATTAGCTACTTACTTTGGGATCAGAGCATTGTATGTGATTGTCCAATATTCATATATTATAGAAACAACAAAAAACTTATCAACCTTATCGAGTGTGTATCATATATCACAGCCCGCATCTGATGATATTTTTTTATCTATAAAATTACTAGCTTTCAATAACTTATGAGTCCTTACACACAAAATTCAAAACTCATCATCATCATCATTATCAGCCAAAGGACGTCCACTGCTGAACATAGGCCTCCCCCACGGCTTTCCACAGCGACCGATCACTAGCGGTCTGCATCCAGTTTGATCCCGCGATCTTTTTAAGGTCGTCTGTCCATCTTGATGGTGGACGTCCTACGCTGCGTCTTTGGTCGAAGGGTCTCGAATCTAGAACTTTCCTGCCCCAACGGCCATCAGTTCTTCGCGCTATGTGCCCGGCCCACTGCCACTTAAGCTTACTGATTCTCAAGGCTATGTCCGTTACCTTGGTTCTTCTACGTATCTCCTCGTTTCTGATTCGATCTCGTAGAGAAACACCGAGCATAGCCCGCTCCATCGCTCGTTGTGTAGTTTTGAACTTCTTTATGAGGCCCATAGTTAAAGACCATGTTTCGGATCCGTATGTCATCACTGGTAACACACACTGGTTGAAGACTTTCGTCTTCAGACACTGAGGTAATTGAGACGAGAAGACGCTCTTGCGCAGTTTCCCAAACGCTGCCCAGCCGAGTTGGATTCGTCGATAATGTATATGAATTTTAATTGGGTTGAATTGGCAATAAGGCATTTACCTGAAAATGCCTTTATATCAAGTCATATCAAATGGAATTGAAGTGAAAGAAAAATGATTCTAATTTAATTTACTTGAGTTGGTTTAATGCTTCAACACCCGAGCTCTTTCTCAAAGTTGGACCTACCCAATTGGATCACTTGTCCCAGGTAGACGTACTCGTCGACAACTTCGAGAGTTGAGTTCCCAACAGATACTGGAGTGGGTATAACAAGGGAGCTTGACATAATTTTCGTCTTTTCCATGTTCATTTTAAGACCCACTTGTTGGGATACTCGGTCGAGGTCTTCGAGCATAGTGCCAAGATCATCCAGCGTCTTTGCCACAACGACTATATCATCGGCAAACCGAAGGTGTGTTATGTATTCGCCATTGACGGAGATGCCGAATCCTTCCCATTCCAGGAGCTTGAAGGCGTCTTCCAATGCCGCTGTAAACAGTTTCGGAGATATTACATCGCCCTGTCTTACACCTCTTTGCAATGGAATCGCCCTCGTCTTCTGTTCCTGTACTCGGACCGACATGGTGGCGTTGTTATATAGACACTTTAACACCTCTATATACCTATAGTCGATGTGACACCGCTGAAGAGACCGAAGCACCGCCCAAGTTTCGATCGAATCAAAGGCCTTCTCATAGTCCACAAAAGCTAAACATAGAGGCATATTATACTCCTCGGACTTCTGTATAATTTGCCTAAGCGTATGAATGTGGTCTATGGTACTGTAGCCTTTTCGGAATCCGGCTTGTTCGGGAGGCTGGAAGTCATCAAACCTACGTGCGAGACGATTCGTGATGACCCTTGAGAACAGTTTGTAGACATGGCTCAGGAGTGAGATGGGTCTGTAGTTCTTCAATAAGGTTTTGTCTCCTTTTTTGAAGAACAACACCACCACACTCCTGTTCCATGCCTCAGGCGTGATGCCCTCTAGCAGAACGGAATTAAATAGTCTCTGAAGGACTTTAAGTACCGGTGTTCCACCCGCTTTCAGAAGCTCTGCTGTGATTCCGTCCTCGCCAGGTGCCTTATTGTTTTTAAGCTGTTTCAGGGCCATCCTAATCTCGTAGAGGCTGATGTCCGGGATATCTTCGGTGTAGTGTCGGGTCAGGATAGCTCGTGGGTCTCTGACCGAGCTATCAACGGGTTTGGCAACTGAGGTGTACAACTGCCCATAGAACCTTTCGATCTCCCTCAAAACCTCTGCTTTCGTCGACGCTACACTACCATCCTCCGTCTTAAGCTTCGTCAACAGGCTTTGCCCAATAGACATGTCCCTTGCAAACACTTTGGAGCCTTGGTTCCGCTCTATTGTTTCTTTAACACTATTCGTGTTAAAGGAACGAATGTCATGTCGCAGAGACTTCAATATTCGTCTATTAAGCTGCCTGTAGGTTTGAGCATTAACGGAGGTTTGCAGTGCCATAGATCGACGTTCTGCCATAAGGTCGAGAGTGTGGACCGAGAGTTTTTGAGGTCTATTTTTACGGCCAGGTCTAAAAAACTTAGATCCGACCGTTTGGACAGTTTCCACAAACCCTTTGTTTATTTCGTCCACTGATACGCAATTCTCTAGGCAATCAAAGCGGTTTGACAACTCGAGTTGAAAGCTCTCGGGGTTTTGGATATGGGCACGAGTAGGTCGGAGCGTGGACTTCATCAGGCGGGACCTTTCCAGTTTGACATTTATATTCAATGTGCCTCGAACCATTCGGTGATCACTACCGGTTTTTACCCTGTTGATCACGGAGACATCATTGAATAACCGTCTCTTGGTGGTCATGATGAAGTCTATCTCATTTCTCGCCTTGCCATCCGGACTCAACCAGGTCCATTTCCTTTGAGGCGGCTTCTGGAAGAAAGAGTTCATCGCAAAGAGTCCCTCCTTCTCCAGAAAGTCGGCCAGCCTATTTCCCCTGGCGTTTCTTTGACCATATCCAAAAGGTCCCACTTTCAACTCACCCTCGCCTCGCTTGCCGAGTTTTGCGTTGAAGTCCCCCATAACAACAGTGAAATAGGTTTTGGAAGTGTGTATGGCCCAAGGAACCTCTACAAAGCAGTGGAATCTTATCTGGAAGACAGAAGCGTAGAAGTCCATTACGCAGGATCTACCTGCAAAAGAGAAACCAACAAGGGTTGTGTGCAGGGATCCATAGGAGGCCCAACCTTTTGGAATCTCATTTTGGACCCACTGTTCCACCTTCTGTCCAAGGAGAAGGTACACTGCCAGGCGTTCGCCGATGATGTGGTCTTAGTCTTCTCTGCCAAAACAGTCTCAGAGATGGAGGAACCCATAAACGAGGTGTTAAACATGACATTAGAATGGGGAAAGCAAAACAAACTGAACTTCGCGGCGCATAAGACCAATGCCATGCTCATCACCCGAAGATTAAAATTTACCCCTCCTAAACTTATAATGTCAGGAGTACAACTCCCCCTCGTTGATGAGATCAAACTTCTCGGACTCATAATAGACAAACGACTCAACTGCAACTCACACGTATCCGCCATCTGCAAAAAGTCAGCGGACATATATAAACAGCTAGCGTGTGCAGCGAGGGTCACATGGGGTCTAAACGGCGAGATAGTACGGACCATATACGTGGCGGTAATAGAACCCATCGTCACATACGGCGCGGCAGCCTGGGCAGTGGCAACTCAGCTCCAAATGAACAAAAAGCGCCTGGAGGCGGTACAGAGGGGCTTTGCGCAGAAAATATGAAAGGCTTATAGAACCACTTCATTAACCTCTGTGCAGATTCTCTCTGGGACCCTACCTCTAGACCTACGCATCCAGGAAACAGCAACCCTGTACGAGGCAAAGAGAGGATACGCAGCCGATTTCTTACCCCCTGGCAGGAACCTGGAAAATAAAGTTAAATTTACAGAGTTTCCACATCCATCCAACACCACTGCCTTGGGGTATGAACCCCTCGAGGATATGAACCCAGAAACCCAAAAACGCCACGACATCTCAGGTCCACAGGTTTATACCGATGGAAGCAAGATAGAGGGTAGAGTAGGAGCAGCCCTCACGTGGTGGGAAAACGGTAAGGAGACAGGCAGCGAAACCTTCAGCTTACACCCAACCTGCACAGTCTTCCAATCGGAACTATATGCTCTCCATAGGGCAGTGCTAAGGGCAAAAGAGAGCGGAACGGACACAGTGAACATATTAAGTGACTCACGATCTTCACTAGAACTACTGTCTAACCCCGCTCTCCTACACCCACTGGCAAAGACCATTAAGGAGAACATATCAGCCATGAATGCAGAAGGGAGACAGGTGAGGCTGTTTTGGCTAAGAGCACACGTTGGAACAGCGGGAAATGAAAGAGCTGACGAGCTAGCAAAAACAGCCGCTACAACAGAAAAGTCAGAGCCAGACTACGCAGAAGTCCCATTGTCTTATGTGAAGAAAAAGATCAGGGAGGAATCGGTCCAGAGATGGCAGGACAGATATGACGCCTCTGCAACGGGATCAGTTACCAAGGCCTTTTTCCCAGACGTACGCGAGGCATACCGGCTGGTGAGAGCAGTAAAACTGACCCCGCTCCAGACCCAAATCTTCACAGGACATGGTGGTTTTGGGGAATACTTACATCGGTTTAAACTTCGCAGCTCCCCCGGATGCGAGTGTGACCCGGACACAAGCGAAACAGTCTGGCATATACTATTAGATTGCCCGCGGTTCCAACTGAGCAAGCACAACCTGGAATGCGACATTCAGATGGAGCTGACCAAAAATACTATGACAAAGGTCCTAAAAAGTGCGAAGTTAAGAACCACTTTCTTAAACTATGTGGAATCAGTCGCCAAAATAACAACAAGGCGAAATAGCGCAATATCAAATTGCACACCCACGACACAGGACACACAACAACAAATACAACAACTCACCACACAGAAACCCTCACAAAGTCAACCTAAACCCTACAATCTGCTGGCATCCGGTGAACCGGGAGAGCCTGGAATAAGGCTGCGGGGAGTCGCGCTGTTCATGGACAACAACTGGGAGCGGCTAGGAATCGCATTCTGTAACGCCATGGTACGAAACACGGTCTATATTTCACCCGGTCTCGGCGCACTTATCAACGGAAGTACCTTTAAAACATCAATGAGACGAAAGGTCTACAACGAATTACCAATTGTAACAATAGAGCAGCAAGAGTGTAGAATAGTGCGAAAGAAAAACAAGACTATCGCACTATTCTCCAACGAACTGCATGTTACGGAATTCGAACAGGCATGCAAGGTACTTACGAAGATAAGTGAGCGAGGGGAGAAAGGAACATCGAGACCGGTTAAGATCAGTCTGGATGCAATGGTCGTAAGCTACCAAAAAGGCAAAACCGAGGACTACCTTGGGGCCGTGGCAGCTTCTAAATATCACGAGGTCGTGGTCTATGAGGACAGAGGCCAGAACCTCAGCTTCCTTAAACCACGACCAGCAGACCAAAACGCACCACCACCACCCACTGATTGCTGGGACCACCCTATAGTCAGAACTGACATCAGTGGGTCCGAGCGATTGGAACTCAGGGTGAGAAGCGAAAAGTGCCAGACGAAACGGAGTGCGAAAGAGCTGAGCGTCGACGAGAAAGAGAAAACTCAAGACACACTCTCCACTATGACAGCAGCACGCAGCAGTGTTTTCAAGGCGATCCCGGAGATGATCACCAGAAAAATAACGAGGATGAGGAGTATAACAGCGATCGAGAAAGCAGTCGAAAAGTTTACCTCACCACCACCAGAGGAGGAAACAAACCCAAGAGTGGAACGCACCAGGGCAGACATGGGACAAGTAGCTCCACCGACTCTCAGACCAGCCTGTCAACCACAGGAGCACATGCTAAATGCCTTTATCGAGTTCGTAGCGGTAACTAAAGCCACTAGAAAAGTCAACGAAGACACTTGCAAGGGCATCATGCAAGCGTACAATCTTGACAATCTGGGACTGCTGCGAGCTAAATTAAAGGACGCAGAGGCCGCAATATACGATAGCGAACAATCCAAGGTTATCCATGGACTAATGTCGGGGTCGTATATGGCGGCATACAGCAACGCGTGTGGCTTCGTGGGACAGGACGAACAACTGAGTAACTTAGAGGAGGGAAAACTTGTCTTCAAAACACCGTCCGAAGACCCCATAGTCGTAGTCGCAAAGTGTACGAAGGTCATGCTCGACGACAGAATAATCGAAATGGCTAACACCATATCGGGAGATCTGTCGAAAGGTAAGGTCCCGGAACACTGGACTATACCGACAATTACATGGGTCAATGGAGTCCCTGGTTGTGGCAAAACCACGTGGGTAATGTCCCAAATAAACCCCGAACAGGACATAATAATCACAACCACGACTGAAGCAGCAAAGGACCTCCGAGAGAAACTGGCAACGAGAATAGGGGAAGAGAGGGCGAAAAGGAGAGTCAGAACAATGGCATCTCTACTTGTAAATGGTATGAGTGAGGGAGAATCGTGCACACGCCTAATGGTGGATGAAGCCCTCATGAACCATTTTGGATCCATTGTACTGGCTATCCAAATAGCGAAAGCCAGAGAGGTGACTTTGTTAGGAGATAATAACCAACTCCCATACATAGATCGCTGTAATCTCTTCACTTTGGAATACAACAGACCTAATAAAATCACAGAGGTTACTAAGGAGTTACTGTGCACCTATCGAAACCCCCAGGATGTAGCGTATGCCCTTAGTGAAATCTACAGCGGCATATACTCAGCCAATACTCAAGTACAGTCCCTTTACCTCAAGCGCTTCTCAGGTGCAGTGATCCCAAAATCGGAAAGAACCCTATACCTCACTCACACCCAAGCTGAAAAGGCAAGCCTTATCAGCCAAGGATACGGGAAAGACGAAGGATCACGCACACTTACCATACATGAAGCACAGGGGCAGACTTTTGAGTCAGTGGTGATAGTGCGCACAGTATCAAAAAAATCCCATCTCCTAAAGAGTGTTCCCCACGCTGTTGTGGCCATCTCTAGACACACAAAGTCTTGTGTTTATTACACAGACAATGCCACCGACGACGCCACAGCTCGTCTGATAATCCGGGCAGAGAAGGCCACACCAACAATAATCCGGGACTACAATCTGCGGATGGCCATGCGCAGGGGCGACGAGCAAGTCCGAAACAAGATATTGGCCAATCCACTAACATAACTAACTCTATCAACCAAGTCACTAAGAACATCTTAGTACCTAAAGGCGACGACGTAGAGGGATTACTTTACTCCCCAAACACAAACACAATCACTAACACAAACTAGAATAAGAGCAATATTGTTTAATATTGTATAGCAAAATCACAAGGATAATAGAATTCCAAAACCTTATAGAATAATACAAATATGTAATAATAATAATAATAATAAAAAAAAACAATACAACAAAAATATATGCACATGTACAAATAATTATAGAAAAAGAAAATAGCAACTATAACAACAACACAAGAAAAAAAAAAAAACAAAAAAAAACAAAAAAAAAAATATTAAGTTATCTTAAGTAGAAATAAGAGACGATGTTTAACTTATAAGAGAGTTATAGCATAAACTAACAACCCTAGTAATAAGTATTGTAAAAAGCACTGTAAATTTTTGCGCGGAGCAAAAATAAAAAGTAACACACATAACAAAAACCTAAATCAAAAAAGGCACGGACCAAAGAGTCTGTGGACTGTAGTTTTTATTAATGAAAAAAAAAAAAAAAAAAAGTGTGTATGGCTCTACTTACGTCCTCATACATTTCCTCCACCTCTTCATCCGGGTGTTTCGAGGTCGGTGCATATACCTGTATGACCTTCAGCGAATACCTTTCGGTTATTCTGAGTATAAGGTATATCACCCTGTTCGACACACTCTCGATGGTTACGATGTTGTTTACGAGGGACCTGTGGACAAGAAACCCAACACCACCTTGGGACTTTTGGTCACCCTCCCGGTAGAAGAGCAGGTTGCCGGACTTCAGAGTTATCGTGTCCTCGCCCTCTCTGCGGACTTCTGATAAACCCACTATGTCCCAGTGTAACCTGCTCAATTCTTCCTCCAGCTCGAGCAACTTCTCGTCTGTCCTCAGTGTGCACGCGTTATAAGTTACCAGGGCCAGTTGTCGTTGGGGGTGGTAGCGCGATCGCTTCCGGGGATCCTAATAATTATACCTGTAAATATCTGTTTAAATTAAATACATGTAGTTATTGATAGTACGTAGGTACTTGAGCCAGTAACATTAAATAACGATATTTATAGCCTCAAAGCGAACATACAAGTATAAATTTATTTATTTTTTAGGGTCAATACAGCAATTGTCATTAAGATCAAGTATCGTTATGTCCTGTGCAATTTCAGTTGATACCATTAAGTATTATTGGGTTGGAAGGTATACGGAGAAACATAGAAGTATGAAAGTGAATGATTGCTGTTTGGGAAATGCTTAGTATACAGGAGATGTTTTTGTCGGTGTCATCCAACTCAGGGACTATAATATGAGTTATGCTTATTTAAAAAAACTTTCAATTATATGCAAGTTTTATAAACTAAAACCTCTTTAAAACATTAAAAAAAAAAACGAATGGAGAAACTCGCACCCTTGCACGTATCTACGAAATACTCCGCCGTAGCTAGTAAGCTACGAAAAGGCACGCTGGTGTGGGTAGTTTTGACTCGTTAGCCAAACGCAATAGTAAATTGATTTTGTGGGATTTTGTTTTATTTCTATGAAATATATATTGGGAATCACTATCGTATCCCTTTCGCAAGGACATACGAGGGTCAAACTGAAAGTTCTTAGAACTGGCCACTTATAAACAATATAATAAAAAAAATATTCTAAAATTTGAAAATAGAACTCTTTGCCAATATTACTGAGTACATATTCATTTGATTTCATTTGTCATTTGTTTTACGATTTGGCGGCAAATTGAAAATTGTCTGTGTCACGTCAACATGAATTTAACAAGAGAAAATTTTCGTGCAATGATTTTTTATGACTTTCGATGTCATTTAAGTCAACAAGAAAGTTATGATAGACTACGATTGGCCTTTCACGATGAAGCCCCATCTCGTGCGACTGTTTACAACTGGTTTAATGAGTTTAAACGTGGTCGCACTAACCTCACTGATGATGTACGTGAGGGACGGCCTTCTACGGCGACGACTGAAAATAACATTATTAAATTATTAAAAAAAGATTCGCAGATTCGGACAAGCTTAGGCATCGGTATGAGTCAAGTGCACAAAATCCTCCACGAACATTTAGCGGTCAGGAAGCTTTGCGCCCGGTGGATACCTCATAATTTGACTAAGGCTCAAAAACTCCATCGTGTGGATTGGTGCCGTAAAATGATTGAAAGATTTAACGGAGGTGACTCAAATGCTGTGTTCGACATACTAACAGGTGACGAAAGCTGGATTTACTGTTACAATCCTGAAACCAAAAGACAATCTGCTCAGTGGGTGTTTCCTTTCGAGGAGTTGCCAACTAAAGTGAAGAGAGATCGAAGTGCGGGAAAAAAATGGTGGCCTCGTTCTTTGGAAGGATAGGTCATTTCGCAACAATTGTGTTAGAGGATCAAAAAACAGTTTCTGCAGAATGGTACACTACCAATTGTTTGCCACTTGTCTTGGAAAAAGTTCGAGAGAAACGACCTCGCAGTAGGATCCTCCTTCACCACGACAACGCCTCGTCGCACACCGCCAAGCGAACGATCGACTATTTGGCGACATCAAACGTTGAATTACTGGGTCACCCGCCGTTTAGCCCCGACCTCGCGCCTTGTGATTTTTATTTATTTCCAAAAATTAAAGAAAAACTTAAAGGAAAGCGGTTTATGAATGCTGAAGAAGCGGTGGCTGCGTATCGCGATGCCATTGAAGAGACCCCTAAGGACGAGTGGGCAAAGTGCTTTTCCCAGTGGTTCCATCGCATGCAGCGGTGTATTGACGTCAATGGACAATATTTTGAAAAGATATAATAAAACTAATAACTGGCTAATGTAATCAGTTTTTGATTTTCTAAGAACTTTCAGTTTGACCCTCGTATATGACTGACTACCTGGCTTTTGGACAAATGCTTTTATAGTTAAAATGAAT
The DNA here is from genome assembly GCA_963924145.1 of Pyrausta purpuralis. Lineage (NCBI taxonomy): Eukaryota > Metazoa > Arthropoda > Insecta > Lepidoptera > Crambidae > Pyrausta > Pyrausta purpuralis. Next base: position 19,821,579 of record OZ001667.1, on the reverse strand, counting down.
ATTTTAATTGGCGACTACAGACATATTTTAATTTGAACAACGTAATAAGATGCATAATGTAATTTTATCAAGATAATTGAAATTGACGTTAATTAATTTAATTTTAAGTTTGTAATATTTAAATATTTGTTTTTGCACGTCTGTGAGCAGACTGAACACATCTGCTACTTACTTTTAAATTTTATCTTTATTTTCTGTGTACTTGGCAAATAAACGCTTGAGTTTGAGTTCGTACAACCACCGCTGAGTCGCTCGTCGCTTTCCAAAACAAAACCCTGTAATAAGGTGAGAATATTACACCACATAAACTGCCTCGGTGGCGCAGCGGTAGGAGGGTCGCACTGTAAAGCGACGGCTGCGCCAGAGGTCCCGGGTTCGATCCCCGGGTCGGGCCAATAATATGTACCTGGGTTTTTCTATTTAGAAACTCTTAGGGCAGGCCGGAGTTTGGAAATTGGCGGTGTTTCACCCACATGCCTCGGAAAAGCACGTAAAGCTGTTGGTCCTGCGCCTGATCTCTCTCCGGTCGTGTCAGATTTCTGTCCCATAGGGCTATGAGAATGAAAGGAATAGAGAGTGCACCTGTGTTTGCGCACGCACTTGTGCACTATATGTCCCGCGCAGTCGGTTAGTCGTTGTGACTGGCCACCGTAGTCGAAATCGTCTAGGGGCCAAAATTACACCATATGATAGAAAGTCTAAAGCCAACAGTTAATACTATTGCTAGTAGTTTTATTTTCAAGCTTAAACCTAAAAGACGAAACTCCTTTTAACGCTCCAACACCCAAGCAGTTGCATGCAACCGAATAACAATGGAATATCTATTGTTTCTCGTTTATATACGCTTGAGGATTGACCTAAAATCTTTCTGCATGACCTAAAGGTACGACCGGGAGAGAATACTTTTAGCCACCTTTTGTACACTGTTATTTGTTTTATATATTTTTTAATAAATAAAATAAAGTCCAAAGTTTCTATGCTTTCTCTTTGGCCCGGATCTGTCATGTAATATCGCAAAGGCTAAGGCCTCGTACCGGTTGGTGCGTGCGGGTAATAGCGTTTAATAACCGCTTCGGTTTAACGACACCACTGTTATGACAGCCTTAATCTGATTACGGATTATGTCAGTTATGTGAGCTGAAAATATTAAGTTATTTAATAGTAATTATTATTAAGATTAAAAAGTAACTTTTAAAAAGTAAAAAAAAAACGACTTCAAAACCAAAATGCATTAAAAAGTCTTGAATAAACTCTTGACCCTTGAAAGGAAAGGAAGCCATTTTAGGCAAACAGTTTTTTTTTGGAGTCGGTGCTCTGATAGTTGATGCTTGATGGTCAAAGTGAATGTGATAAATAAAAGTTACAAAACATGATAAACTAAAAAAAGAACTCCTTACAATATTCTCCTTTTGCCTTTCTTTGCATCTACATCTAGAATCAGACCAATTAATGCATCAGCGCAACTATTCCTAATTATAGGCATTAAACCTTTTATATTAAACAAGCGGTGCCCCACGACTGCGTCCGCGCGTTTTGAGTTTGTTCCCTCCCCTCCCGTCGCAGCTTCTTATAGCCTAAAGCCTTCCTCGATAAATAAGCTATCCAACACAAAATATTTTTTCAAATCGGTTTAGTAGTTCCTGAGATTAGCGCGTTCAAACAAAGAAACTTTTCAGATTCATAATACTGTGCTAGGAACTTCACCAAATAGACTTGTGTTGAATAATTTGTATCACGTGAATAAACATCTCTGTTTCTCAACACCAATCTTAGCATGCCGTGAAAACACATTTTAGGATTATTTTCTAGCTATAACTGTATTATAATCATGTATGTCATAATTGTAAGTCTCGATGAAATATGTTGTGTTTTGGAATTAAGATAAAATAAAATAATATTAGTATAGATCTGCTTCTATATTATGGGACAAGATCACAGAATAATGATAGGTTTGCTTGACTTAAATTGGTCCCGTATGATACTTGTCTTGTCACATGATCGAGTAATTATTCAACTTGATTAAATATCAGTTGATATGAAGGTGACGGCCTTTTGACAAGCCACATGAGATCCATTGATCGCCTTCAATGGAATTAAGAGGCTTTATTTTTTCGAGTAGGCGGTGGTTTAGAAAAACTAGCACCGCATCGGTGTTTCCTAGTGATTACCATCTATTAAAAGTTAAAGTGAACAGAGTTCTTCTGGGCGAGCTCGTTACATCTTTGACTACGTCTTAGTCACACTTGGCTTGGTCCGGAATGAAGAGCAAATCCATACTAAATAAAAAAGACGCTGCTATAAGGGGAAACTACAGTTCAATCCTTTTGAACTAAAAGGTATTTAGAAATGTTTTCTAACTACTGGACCGATTTTGTTGAACACTGTATGTTAACTTGAACTATACGATTGAACTAAACAAGAATTATCTCGCTATGACTTTTCGTTTTCGCGAAATCCTGCGACAAACAGACAAATGTAGAAACATATGTCATCATCATCATCATTATCAGCCAAAGGACGTCCACTGCTGAACATTGGCCTCCCCCACGGCTTTCGACAGCGACCGATCACTAGCGGTCTGCATCCAGTTTGATCCTGCGATCTTTATGAGGTCGTCTGTCCATCTTGTTGGTGGACGTCCCACGCTGCGTCTCTGGTCGAAGGGTCTCCAATCTAGAACTTTCCTGCCCCAACGGCCATCAGTTCTTCGCGCTATGTGCCCTGCCCATTGCCACTTGAGCTTACTGATTCTCAAGGCTATGTCAGTTACTTTACTGAAGAAACATATGTACTCTTACGAAATTTTGCACACATATTAGGAAGCTTTGAAAGATCAACATACTACAATTTTATCCAAATCTGACAATATCACAAACATACAGGTCAAATTGATTACCTCCTTTTTTCGAAGTCGGTAAAAATAAATTGATTCACAATAAATTTCTCATTGATTGGCGCTTACTTGCCAACTCACGCTCTAACAACACCTTTATTTACTGATCAACTTAGCAATATAACGAGACACGTAATAAACGTCAAACAAATCTATTTGCGTGTTATTTATTTACCTATAAGTGATCTACTTAGCCACTTTTCTAAATTTATCTTCTGAATAAGGCCTAGCGTTGCATTTACGGGCGATTTGAAGGTTGATTTGGTTGTTATTTTTTTATTTACATTGCCCTTAAGTAAGGCTACAGTACAATTCATTATTAAGGCATTTTATCAAACTTTCGCTGACTGTTTCATTTCAAGTGTAGACGCCGAACTCATGTTAGCCAGGTTTATACGCAGAGGCACAGCAACCTATTTCAACCAAGGATATGCTGCCGTATACATAGCCAGTGACTTTGATAATAAACTGAAAAAAGTGATAATAAGGTTAGGTATTACATAAAACCATAAAATGACATCGCAAAAACAATCTAAGTTGATTTTGGTATTTACAAATCAAAAGCCTACCTACAGCCATCTCCTTATATAATATACGTAGGTACATTGCTCCACTCATCATCATCATTGTAAAAAAAATGAATACATATAGACCATTGTAGGATAGTGCTGAGAAGAAGCTACGCAACAAAATCAGTCACTATTGTCAAAACCATTTTCAAAATATTTTAATTTTTAAGTTCGTTCAAGCTAGACCATAAATTGTCATTATTCATCTAATGTTTTAGTTTATCAGCCAAAGGACGTCCACTGCTGATCGTATGCTTCCTCTATACAGGGTGTTGTTTTGTCAGTGACATCCAACTCAAGGATGATAATGTGAGTTATGCTTATTCTAAAAAAAATTTTTCTTTAAATTCTGAGCAAGTTTTATACAAGAAAACCTCTTCACAACATTAAAAATAAATACAAAATGAATGGGAAAACTCGCATCCTAGCGCTTAGCTAGCGCTTATCTATGAAATACTACGCCGTAGCTAGTAAGCTACGAAGAGGCTACCTGGTGTTGGTAGTTTTGACTCAATCTCTGTACCGCAAAAAAAAATTGATTTTGTAGGCTTTTTCCATTTTAAAAATATTCATATTTTTTTGGCATCAGTATCGTTTGTACAGCCACCCCTGAGTCACTCGTCGCTGACCAAAACAACACCCTGTATACGGTTTCCCTCAGCGACCGGTTGTAAGCGGTATGCATCTGGTATGATCCTGCGATCTTTACAAGGTCGTCTGTCCATCTCGTCGTCCATCGACAAGAAATCTTACTCTGCGTTGGCCGAAGGGTCTCCAATCTAAAACTTTTTTGCCCCAACGGCCATCAGTTTTTCACGCTATGTGCCCTGCCCATTGCCATTTAAGCTAACCGATTCGCAGGGCTATGCCTGGTACCTTAGTTTTTATACGTATTGCTAAATTCAATATTTTATAAACTAGTCAACATTTTAATGGTCAGATTTTTCACATCACAACAACAGCCTATTCGAAGGCCGTCATGCCCATATCGACACGCAAGTTGACAAGTAAGGCGCATTCCTCAAATTGCCTGCAACGCGCTTCGCCAACTAATGATCTACAAATATGTAGTTATCTTCGTAATAAGATACTTTTGAATAGATCATCCTATGTGCAATCAGTATTATTTATTGCTTGGTATTTCAGTTGCGAGAAGTATATTAGTTGTTCCAATCGACAGTTGTATTAGTACCTTGCATGAAAGTCTAAATAATAAATAAATAAATATCCTTTGGACATTCCCACACATCGTAATCTAGTCCCAAAGTACGCTACTCAAAACTTGTGTTATGGGTATCAGACAACGGATATAATACTTAAATATTTTTTGTTTATAAAAACATAAATGATATACATAGAAAACACCCAGACCAATACAAACAGACATGTTCATGCACACAAATGTTTGTATTGTGAGGGAATCGAACCCGCAACCCGCTGCGTAGTAGGGGATTTCTCGACTACTACACCAGACATGAAATTAAATATTTACTGTGTTTAGAAACGGTCTTATAATTAGTATAGGTTTCACTTGGATCTACCTCATCAGGCATATACACATTTGATTGAAAACGACTGATTTTAAAATTACATTTACATAAATGATTGACAAATACACACATCAAAAGTGTCTAGGGATCAACATATAGGGGACCGTGGGGCTGGTTTTAACAGGGGTAAATACTAACAGCGTAATAACATAGAACCTATTCGACTTACCACGCTAATTCCAACGCACTTTGTGCCTACGAATACGCGCGAACGTGTCTCGACCTGTCAGTTGCCGGCGGAGCGTCACGGGAGCAGGCTGTGTCGGACGCCTTCAATTTCACAGGTAAATGAACTTTTTTACGTGTTTAATTTTTTGCATTACTCTAAAAAGATGTATCGTAGAAAATTGGCTTAAGTATTGCGTAAATCCGTATTTAGTGTAATTTTCATTAATGTTAAAGTTTTAATCGATAATATAACCGGTAAAAGAAAAACAGTAACTTTGTGCAAAATGGGGTCGTGGGGTTCGTTTTAACAGAATGCATGGGGTAGGTTTTAACGCGTTAATATTTGCCCCGCACACGGGGCAGATTTTAACAGTTGAAAAAAAAAAAAACGAGGTTGCAATTTTGATCCCAACTGCGATCCCATTTCGAAACATGTTAAGGTTATAGCGTGCCGGTTTTCATGGTAACGCCATCACTGAGGTTCCGGGTTCGATCCCCGGTCGAGGCAATGTAGAAAAATAAGTTTTCTTTAATGTCTCGCTCGGGTCTAGGTGTTGTGGTACCTTCGCTGTTTTTGATTTCCATAACACAAGTGCATAAGCTACTTACTAAGGGATCGGAGCAATGTTTGATGTTGTCCACTATTTATTTATTTATTCGATCGACCTGTTAAACTTCTATTGTTTTTTTTAGGATGAGGAATTATAAAAGGAAAACCACGCGTGGAAGTACATCGGAAGAAGTCTATGAACTAGCAGCTAAGGAATAGTTGGAAAATAAAAAGAGCCTGAGAGAAGCAGCTAGAAGTTTGGAAATATGCCATGTAACACTTCATAAATTTATGAAAAGGAAGAAAGAAGGCTTACCGATTTTATTGGGATATAAAAAAAATAGACAGGTGTTTAATACACAACAAGAAATTAAGTTAGCAGAATATCTTCTTCAATGTGCTGTAATATATTTTGGCTTGCTACCTAGTGAAGTCAAAAAACTGGCGTATGAAATTGCCATTTATTACAAGATTTCCAACATTCCTGAAAGTTGGATAAGAAATAAGTCCGCGGGTAATGACTGGTTTACAGCATTTTTGAAGAGGAACCCAAATTTGGCACTGCGAAGCCCGGAAGCAACCAGTTTAAGTCGAGCTACATCATTTAACCGAACAAATGTAGAACAGTTTTTCACAAAATACAAGGAAATACTTCAGAGGTACAATCTAACTGCAAGTAGGATTTGGAACGTTGACGAAACGGGAGTCACAACAGTGCAGAAACCAAAGAAGATCGTCGCACAGCGCGGTTCAAAACAAGTTGGAGCAGTCACATCTGCCGAAAGGGGCGTCTTGGTAACTGTGGCAGCAGCGGCAAATGCATTAGGTAACCACATTCCTTGCATGTTTGTTTCTCCACGAATCCGATATAATGACATTTTCATAAAAAATGGCCCACCTGAAGCTATTGGCGCCGGTAACAGTTCAGGCTGGATGTCTGAGACAGAATTTTTGATATTTTTGGATCATTTCATAAAACACGTGAAACCCACTAAAGATGATCCGGTACTCCTTTTTTTGGACAATCATCACTCGCATGTAAATGTGTCGGTAATAAATAAAGCGAAGGAAAATTATGTGATCTTACTTTCATTTCCTCCACACTGTTCGCACAAGCTGCAGCCATTAGATGTCGGAGTTTATGGACCCCTGAAGAATTACGTTGCCAGAATACAAACTAATTGGATGATTAGCAATCCTGGAAAGACAATGACCATTTATGACCTGCCAGGAATTGAGAAAGAAGCATTTCCGTTGGCTTTCACCCCGAACAACATTGCTCACTCGTTTAGAAAAACTGGTATCTGGCCATGCAATGAGTTTGTTTTTGGCGATGACGACTTTGCTCCGTCTTTCGTAACAGATCGGCCAATGCCTGTACCCCAGCCGAATGACAACACTAATGCAGCGCCCGTTGAGTCCAATGTCACGATTCCCCCGATTCAGCAAAACGGGGAAGACATTTTAGGTAACCCATCGCCTTCATTGCTGCAAACTGAGGGGCAAGACGAATTAACACCGGATAATCTTAGCCTAACATTAGGTCTGAAACCGTCCTTGATACCAGAAATCGAAAGAAGCATGCCTAATCTTGATATCAGCGTGGGTGCAGTTATTGAGGAAATGTCAAGGAGTCCAGTTCCTGGTACATCAACTGCAGAAAATGAACCAGCAGTAACGTCTCGTCCAAGAGATTCATCAACATTATTTAGTCCCGAAGCTGTACGGCCATTGCCAAAAGCGGCTCCTCGCTCTAAGTCTAATCGAGGTCGCAAACGAAAGTGTGCAATCTTAACAGACACTCCGGAAAAGAGTGCTTTAGAAGAAGAAGCTAAGCTAAAGAATAACAAAAAGAAATCTACTGCGAATGTAAAAGTCAATAAGGAAAAGCAAAGAGTTAAGAAACGTAAAGTGGAGAAAAAAGAAAAGAAATCCAGTAAACAGGCTAAAGATAGAGTGAAAAAGAAACTATTACAAGAGAGTTTAGAAGAAGACGATGATGAGGATGAAACCATTTGCTTAGGCTGTGGCTCATCATATTCTGAAGATAAATCTGGTGTGGACTGGGTCGAATGTATATCCTGTAAACAATGGTCGCATATAACCTGCATAAAAGGAGATGCAGTTGTTATTACGAACTGCAACTCAGATTCTGATTACGATGACTAATTTTTATCACTGGTTTGAAGACTGAGTAATAAGTAAGTTGAGTAAGACTGACTAGAAAGTTTCACTTTTATAACCAAAGTTGTATGTTGATTTATTAGAGGAGTAATTTTTTGTTCTTTTATTTGATAAAGATAAATTTAGTAAGTTTTAATTTTATTACACATGTTTAAACGGCAAGGAGCCGAATTTCATTTTATTTGGATTGTTAATGATCATTTGATGATCAAAAATTATTTTTTGTTATTTGATTTGAGTAATGCTGATTGAGTGAGTCAGTTAAACTATTATAATTTAAGTTTTCTGTTTATTTTATGAATGGTAAGGAACCGCGTTTAATTGTATTAGTTTTTCTAATAAACATTGAATATTATTTTGTTGTTTATCTTAACCAAAATCCCATTCGCAACTACATGTTTTTTCTTACCCCCGCTGTTAAAACTTTCCCCAGTGGTGTTAAAACCAACCCCAAATCGGGGGTAAGATCTAACAAGTGACTTGTTTGCCAAAACTCGTTTTTTCTCAGATATGGTAATAATAATATATATATATTATTGTACTGTACGTAAAGCTCATTAAATTTTGCATCATATACCAAAAAAACATGATTTTTGCTAAAGTAGTTTAGAAAATATAACACTTAATTCAAACTTTGTTAGAACCAGCCCCAGTCTCCCCTACATATTTTTGCAACAACTTTTCTCCTGATTGATATTAATTAAAAATTTCTTTAAGGATTCATCAAATAAAGTGTTTTCGTTTGTCTACAGTAACGATAAACCAAGTCACCTTTGCATTATTATTAATGCAAATTATTATTAAAGAAATTTGCCATTTTCCTAATAAAGGGATTTTTGACATTTGAACCACTAACATTAAAGTTCGAAAAAAAGACTGAAATAACAGTTTTCTTTAAAATTTTATTGGATAACTTAAACAATTAATAATCCGTGTTTCTACCGCGAAAATAATAACACAAGAACATCGGTTTGGCATACTCAAAATGAGTTCATCCAAATCACGCTGTGGAATGGCCGCCCATGTTCGTTGCAACAACAAAAAAGGTCTTCTTGCGACTGGATACCCCCCATATTCGGCAGAGCTCTGTAGCATCTCCCATGCATGCTCAATCGGGTTCAAGTCTGGCGACAGAGAAGGCCAGGGCAGGACATTGATGTTAGCTGCGGCGAGAGTCTGTCTTACAACTCTTGCGGTGTGCGGTCGTGCATTATCATGCATTAACTGAAATAAGGGACCGATTTGCACTTGTAGAGGAACGATAACGTCTGATACAATCGTCTCAGCATAAATTTGAGCGTTGAGGTTGCCTCTGATCCGAATCAAATCAGTTCTTCCGCCGATCCAAATACCCGCCCATACCATGATGGTTCCACCACTATAAGGATGGACTTCCTGGCAGGATTTTAATCGCTGTTGGCGTCCAGGGGTTCTCCAGTGTCGTATACGTCTTGTATCCGGTCTCATACCAAAACGAGACTCATCAGAAAAGCACGCGAAACGCCATTGTTCTTCTGCCCAATTTCTGTGTTCAAGAGCCCATTCATATCGAATCCTACGATTTAGCATTGCTATATGTGGTACCCGTAGCGGTATTCGGGAATGAAGGTTCACTTCATACAAGCGGTTTCTGACTGTTTGGTCGCTAATTAAGTTCTCTGGAGAGCGATGAAGCCTCACGGCTAACATCATGGCGGTTATTGTTGGAGCTCTTCGAGCTGTGATTTGAATGTATCGGTCTTGTCTCCGTATGGTGCAGCGATACCGTCTTCCATAGCGCTCAGCCACGGTACCAGTGCTTCGGTAACGTGTCCAAAGTCGACTGATTACACTCTGACTTGTATTCAGAGCTAAAGCCACAGTACGTTGCCGGGAACTAGCTTCTATCATTCCCATGGCTCTGAGCATTTCTTCCCTGCTTAAAAATGACGTCACCGCTCCATAATAACGTTGTTTTTAATCAGTAGTAGGGAAACAGTAGCACTAATAATGTCTTTAATGCGTTGTATGTTTTATAGGGAAAATACTGACAGCTGATTTTCATCTTTTACTCGAATTTGATTGACAGTTCCTGTTTCAAATTATGAAATGCACCAAAAAGGATCCATATAAATTTATAAAATCATAAATTTATTACAAAGCCACATCTCAATCTCAAAAAATCCGCATAAAAATGCTTGATCCCTAGACACTTTTGATGTGTATAGAAGACGTTTTCATATGAGGCGTTTTGTATAATATTCGACGAATTTTCCTTATCTGACGCTGGGAAAATCGACACTCAGTAACATACAGTAAACTGATTTATGCAAATAAACGAATTTTAAAACGTCAGTGAATATTTATACATTATTTTTATGATAGAATCAAAATTTATAGTAAAAAAAAACTCTTACCACTATTAAAACAATCATCAAAGCTTGCAAAAGCGATAAGAAATACACGGATCTTGCTACTTTTGCAAGGTCGCCTGTCCATCTTGGTTAACGTCTGTTTCACGATGATTCCCGATCTTATTCTGTCCCACTTATTTAGTTAGTTCTGTAATAATAATATACATCAGCACTAAACATAAAACATACTCACTTTGTGTGACTTATGTAACCCCACTGTATTTAATTTACTAAATTACACATTCTCTTCGTCATGTGTTCAATACATTATAATTTTTACACCTATCTAGGTTTAAATCATGATCAACGTTTGTTATGGAAATACCGGAAATGTCTACAATGTTGAATGTAATTCGGCTATGATATTAGAATTACATTGCTTAATCTTTATATGACTTAATTACGATTATAATATTTATTATAGAATATAAATATTTAAAGATTAGAAGGATTCACTTATTATATTTTTATGACTGCCGTATAACCTATGTTTATTTTGCGCCAAAAAGAAGTCTGATTGGATGGTGGAAGTAAGATTTATTTTAAATATTGTAACTATTAAAAGAATAATCTAAAAGGCTTGCTTAATTCAATAGGATTTATAAATAAATTATTAATTAATTTACATATTTAATTTGCAAATTGTTTATCCCTACAAATAATTATTTATAGGGATATATTGATCTAAATGAATTATGAAATTAATTTATGATTCTTGAGAAAAAATTATGCTTATTTAGAAGGTGAAGTCCGTTTATAGAGTTCCGTAGCCCAATGGCAAAAAACGGAACCCTTATAGTTTCGTCAAGTCTGACTGTCTGTCTGTCTGTCCGTCCGTATGTCACGTTATTCGAGAACTACATATTAGTATTACACAGTTGAAACTTAGTAGGTAGATGTATCCTGTTAACTGCTTTACTATTCAGTTAAAGTTGGCACAGCCGGTTTTTCTTAGCTAGTTCAATATTGTAATCATTATTTTCTTAACCTTCATTATACTGTCAATGAATCAAGCCAATTTTATATTTATTAAAAAAAGATCTGTGTTTAACGATTAATTGCCTAAGTAGGTTTAAAGTGTTTATCTTATTTAAAAATGAATTACATTTCATTAAAAAGGTATGTCAAGATTGTTAACAATATTTGACAAGCAAAGAAAAACGGACGTAACTTGGCTGCATGGTAAATTTGCCAACATAGACTGAGGTTAAAGTAGTTGAAAATATGTGTATGTGTATCATTTGAAAATTTGCGCCTTTGTTTAAACAGACAAAGCCTTTTTACATTTACAACTCGTTGTAACGATGGCCGGTGTTGAGTGTGACTGATCAGATTACGTTTTGGCAGTGACCTTGAGCCGTGAAACAGTTTTTTGTTCCGGTCCACGCTAATTTGAATCGCACAATAGTTAATTTTGTTCTCGACTGTTTGCGGTGTTACTACCTGTAAAAACTTATATAACTTAGGCCTGATTTTTGCAATATTATAAGAATATTCGTCAAATAAAATACTATACGCCTTATTTGAAAACGTTACCTATTTGCCAGCAATCAATTATGTAAATGTAATTTAAAATCGGTTGTTTTATACTTATTCAGTCGGATAAGTCTTATCTGTCGATGTTAAAATCTGCCCTTACAGTGCCATATTATCTGTCTATGGAAAAATCGGCCACAGTGCAATAAAGTTTACATAAATTAAATAATAGATAATTATGGCTCTTTTAAAGTGTACCTTACCATAGTGCAGTTATTCCAAAAAAAGGTACAAAAGATGAAAATATTATACATATACATATATTATTATATAGTATGTGTATGTGTATCATGCTTAGATTGTTTATTTAGTAGTATATTTTATATGGCGCCAAAGTGACTTTCCTACACAATTTGACTCGATTTTTATAGCGGGTTGGCAGCGAGTTCAAAAGACATCAACGAACTAGGTATGTGCGAATATTATTCATTTCCTATTATATAAAGGCCGATTTCACCAACGTTAGATAAGATTTATCCAACTGAATAAGTATGAAACGACCGATTTTAAAATGTCATTTACATAAATGATAGCTGACAATTAGGTGACGTTAAATCAGACGTTTTGAGTTATTTATTGACGAATATTTCTTATCTGAAGTTGGAAAAATCGGGCCTTAATCAGGTGCCATCGGCCTATGGTTGACTCTGAAATTTATTATGTAGCGCTGATTTGATGGGCACAATCACCTGTTACAAAACTGTATTCCAGTTATTTTCATATCAAAGCTACGGTTTTTGAGTTTTATTCAGCTCATATTATTTTAAAATGATACCAGAGAAAAAGAAATATAAATAACAGTCAGAGCATTAACTTTTGTCAGGGTTGCCAAACTCAATGGTTCGTTTTTGTCTTTTTACGACTAATAATAGCAGTTTTTAGTTATATAGTTTCGTCAAGTCTGTCTGTCTGTCCGTCCGTATGTCACAGTTTACTCTGTAACTATAAGAATGACGCATTTGAAATTTGAGGAAGATGTATCCTGTGAACCGCTTTACTAAAATAAAATAAAATATTTAAGGGGGGGCTCCTAAACATAAAAGTATAACTGGTTTATTTTTATTTAGTCAAACCTATGCGTGTGAATTAAAAAAAATTAACAAATACTTCCAACGAAAATTGGACGGGATCGAACTAATAGTTTTTGAGATACAGCACATTCCTAACAACCGCAAAAATAACTTTGTTCTTCATACAAAAACTATAAAATACAAAGTTATATTTAAGTTTTAAGTGAAAGTGGATTTTTTAATTTAATTAAAGTTGGTACAGAACCCTCAGTGCGCGAGTCTGACTGGCACTTAACCGGTTATTCGTCTCTTAATGCCATTTTAACTTTGTGCAATGATGCTTACAAGGCTTTTGCATTTAGTAGTTAGTTTTTCAATTATTTTTTTGTACCTTAAACTTATGGAGATGACTGAATGGCACTGAATTATAACCGTCTATACAATGGGTATAGTTAATAACAGATAATTATAAGAAATAAACAAATTAATTAATTAACTCCCAGTTTCAAGAAGTTAGAAGCCATCATCACTTTACAAAACGAGACGACCCGTCTGGTGTAGTGGTCGAGAAGTCGCCTACTACGCAGCGGGTGCGGGTTCGATCCCCGCACATTACAAACATTTGTGTGCATGAACATGTCTGTTTGTATTGGTCTGGGTGTTTTCTATGTATATCATGTATGTATTTACAAAAAAAAAGTATTTAAGTATTATATCCGTTGTATCTGGCACCCATAACACAAGCTTTGAGTAGCTTACTTTCGGACTAGATGGCGATGTGTGGGAATGTCAAAAGAATATTTATTTATTTATTTACAATCAAGCGTATATATTAATTTAGTCGATATTCTTTTTTATTATACTAGGTATCCTTAATTGCAAAAAAAAACACATGATAGTCTTAATGCTTGAAGACTAAGGACCGATAGATGATAGATAATATATAGATGATAGCTGACAAATAAGTGTCGTTTTAAAATTAGGCGTATTGAATTTCATTCGATGAATATTCCAACGTAAAAAAAACAGGCGTAGATGTTTGATTAATTAAATCTTTTTATCAACAGAAGCGATATAAGTATTGATATTCAATTACTTTGAAATTATGGTGTATACTCAAGCGCGTAACGAGGTGTATATTTTTCATTTATTCATTATGCAATTAGATTAATCAATTCAACTAGCGACTTAAATATGAACACGTGTTCTGACGATTTTAATTATTTATGTTGCCACACATTTGAAATTGAAAACATTTAATGCCAAAAAAATACAGTGTTACAATGTTTTTCACATTATTATCTTAAAAATGTTTTAACAAGATAAGAAGTGATTTAATAAATTAATAAAGTTAAGAACATTTGGCAATGGGTGCCAGTTTCAGCTTATGTTAAAATAAATTTAGCGCGCGCGTGTGTTTGTGTTTGTGTGTGTGTGTGTGTGTGTGTGTGTGTGTGTGTGTGTGTGTGTGTGTGTGTGTGTGTGTGATGGTGTTGGTCCGTTTAGGGAAAATTCAGTAACTTGGCATAATAAATACCCTCCTTTTGTTCCTCTTTTAAAGATGGAAACAAATTGAAATTGTAATGTCCGAATGGGCATTGGTTCTCGTTACGGAGACGCCATCACTGCATATTTGAATCCCGCAGTTTTGTGATTAGGTATCCTGAGACGTATCTCGAGAGATCTAAGAGACTTCAAATGTTAAGTTTTTATTTATTAGCCACGTTTCGTTTCATTTGATATTTTATAAATGTTTTACAAAAAAAATATATACGAAAACCCGCTTATAATTTTATTAAGATAATCCAGATTATTTCCAAAAATAAGTTGGAGAACAAAAATAGAAAAAAAATATATGTGCCTAAAGCTGCCCTAGCCTCTTTAAAAGCCAGTTATATTCGTGGCTTTTGAATAATAATTTCTAAAGCATTTTTTGAAATAGGTAATTAGAAATTATAATTTATCATTTGAACGTACGTTACGTGTTAACGTTACGTTACGATACGTGTAATTTTATTTAAATAATGAATGCTATCTTATAAAAAATATTCCATATGCCATAATTGTGGTGAGACCTTTTGAACTATATATTTTTTTTAATTACCAATCAAATGTACCGTGTTTTCATGTAAATAAATGAATCTAAATCTAAAAAAAACTAAATCTAAAAATAAATGTTTTAATCAGTCTTTAAAACTAACGCCATTAAGTGGCTAAATGTTGCCAGTGCCATCAAACACCGATGTAAAATAGTATTCTTATAACCAAATCTACTTTACCTGATAACAAAACAGCTTAATAAATAACACGAATTAACTTGGTGCCAAGTTAACCGGAACGATCCTTCTTTATAAACATTGAAGTCAATCACGTGTCATTTTAACACCTTGCAACGACTGTCGAACTTGTTTAATTACACATTCATCACAAGAATTTAATTAAAATAACGAGTTGAAATAATATTTGTGATGTAACTTAAAATAGATACGGATGTAAAGTCAAATTCCAACCTTACTTAATGTACATTGAAATTATCGGAAATAAAATGCCTATCATCCGTGTTGTTGCCTTATAAAGTTGCTATAAATTAATATAATTAAAAAAGTATATGGTATGCATGCCATTTGACATACTTACTTAATACTTCCATGGTCTTTTATTTGTTATGCTTTCATAAATGAAGATCATTAAATAAATGACAGCGGTGATCAGTAAATAGAAACATAGGTACAAAATATGTTGCAATTAAAGTAAAAGGATGTGAATAAAACACAATTAACTGATGTTTTTTCGCTGATATTTATAGAATTTTATATCACGCCGTTTCGAGCACTTTATAGCGTTCGTGGTCACGGGTAGACTAAGATGTTATTTGTCATTTACAGAGTTTTGCAAAATGAACGGCTATCACTCTATAATATTAATTAACGTTCCTATCCACGCAGAAAGAGCGGTGTCTTGTTATTTTGCAGTGAGTGGAGTGGAGTGGTAGAGTGGTCTGTCTTGGGTCTTCGATAGCACCAGACCCCATGCTGTTGGAATTTTCTAACCATTTTCTTAGTTGAAATTTGGGTGTTTTCTTATTTCTACGAGAAACAAACCGAAGTCCTTCCGAACCGACGTTTGTTCCTCGTATGATACGCAAAGCTATAGAACAGCGTAAGTAAAAGAAAATACGACATGCTAATAAGTCGTTCCATCAAAATGCGTTCCAATCTACTTATTATTGCGAGCGACCAAAACACGAAGCTGACAAGTGACGATCAATTTGTAGTCACTAGGGATGTTACGTTGGTCGATACTTATTTTTCCCGACCGACAATATGTAATTTTTAAAGTGATCAATAGGACGTACGATCGAGATCTGTCTTGCCTAACACCTTTTTAACAAAAATCGCTTTCACAAAAAACGACGTGAGATTCAAGCTATTTTCGCTCTTAAGGTGGTTAGGTATGTCAACCGTACATACATACATACAACAATCTTTAAGAATTTCTGTGAACCAGTCTTATACCATGAGTTCTAAAAAAACTGCCTTTTGAACTGTCCTCAAACATAGAACCAATTAAACGTAACAAAGTAAACAAAAATAAAATAAAAAGTGCTGTTCAAAAGATGAAATGCATTTCTGCTTAGTCCCTAGGTGTGTCTGGTAGAGAATGCCATATGACGTTAATTCTGGTTTATTAAAAATTGCATCATTAACGATGCTATGCATTTTCAGAGGGTGGAGTTTGAATTTAAATCCATCTCTGAAAATATTAGACATGAGTACCTTGAAAAATGAAAAGAAAAAGACAAATTAGTTGATCAAAGGAAGTCGATGCCATGTCACTTAAACATAAAATAAGCACGTACCGAAATTATATTTGAACACATATACTTGCAAATATAATTTGCTAATAGCTTATTATTTAGTACTTGATGCGCTATTGAGCGGTTATATTTTTTTATGTTCTACTAGCGGTCGCCACTTCGTCGTGTTGAGTTTGCTCTCTCCTCTCTCGTCACTGTTACACTAAATTCTTTGTAGATAAATAAGCAATCAACACAAAAATATTTTTTCAAATCGGTCCAGTAGTTACTGAGATTAACGCATTCAAACAAATTCTTCAGCTTCATAATATTAATAAAGAATAATTAAGCTTTATAATATTATAAATAAAATAAGGATTAAGTATAACTATACATAAAACATCTTAAATGCCTGTGCAATTTTGAAGATAATGTTAAAGACATTTTAAATAATTACGATAAAAGCTTATCATTAAATCTTGATCGAAGCGATAAACTGTAAATGCCAACAGTATCGATTGACGTTTCATTCCACCACACTATAATGGGATAGTTTGCAAACAGCCAACGTTAAGACCGCACGCGAATGGATTCCTTTGCCTAGGTACTGAGTGCGAATTAAAAAATATAAAGCGCGCAATCGTGCCGCAGAAAGAAAATTTTATTTATGAGTGTATTTTATTGTGAATTAGACTGTGGTGTTTTATGATTATTGAAGGTGATCTGGATTGCTTATTTATTAAAGGTAAGTAAGGATTTGTTTCAACTATATAGCCTACTTGTCATTTTAGTTCCTACATTTTGTACCAAAAGTTACTTCCTGCCGGTAATCATAGAAAAGATATCACAGGAAAAAATATAAAAAAATTGTTAAAAAAATGCATTATGCTCGTTTTTTACGCCCTTCAAAAGAAAGAAAAGGAGGGATTTATGGTAAAATGTCCATGGATTCCTAGAATACAGGAAAAAATAAAATAAAACTGTTTTTTTTTTTAAATATTTTTCCTGTATTCGATTGACAACGATCACCTTTAATTTGACTCGTACTGTTTAACACCCTGTATTTCCTTTAATCATTCAATATTTTATTTCATTATTTCAATGAAATCTTAGGTCTCATATTTTTTTCGTAGGTTCCTCCAAATTTACAAGTAATAAGTTTGAAACCTATTTTCTGTTTTTTTCTTTCCTTTGGTTGATAGAAGCCTACTTTTCGGTCCGGGTGTCGCAAAGGGGGTGCACAAAAAATGACACTTTTTTTTGTAAAATACCAAAAAACAAAGCAATCAAAAAGAGATAGACTAATTTTTAAATTTTTTTGGAAAAAAAGTTGATTCCGATACTTAGCCGAATTTTCGAAGGCATTTTGTATGGAGCAGAGACTTCGAAAAATTTTCACTGAGTTTATATGGCATAGCCGAAAGTTTCGATCGTGTTTTGTATGGAGCTGGAACTTGATAAATTTTTCACTTTTCGCTTCCACCTTGTGTAGCAAAGGGGAAGCAGGACATAGCCAAATTTCCGTGTTGTAGTGGTTAAAATTACCATATGGATAACGTAAATATTATTATTTTTAATATCTAGAATATTTTTTTGTACTTGTAGTAACATTATAATATATTGCATATTGTGAAATATAACGTTCAATACGCAAAACCTGAAAACAGGTTAATTGGAATAACGAGCAGAATCAATTGAACCACTTGTTAGTATAGGTCATTTTTTTTTAAAATCCGCAGTAAATTGTTGCCCTGTATGTATACCTATTTATTAATTAGACTATAATTATCACGTGCGCAAACCTGCAAAAATACCTAAACAAGCAAAGGTTAGTTTTTATGATCGTAGATAGAAATAATAATAATGTTAGCGCGGCGCAGCAGCCCGTTCATTACCTTCAGAATCGTCTTACGACAGAGCGTCGTCTAAAAAGCAAGAAATGATCAGAAATGCCAGTGAAACTAAAACACCACCTTAAACTTTGAATTTTATTTAATCTTTTTTCTTTGAGATAATTAGGTCAGTTGAAGAAAGAATCATTTGGAGTGTCTAAGGTTTTACGCATTTAACATTACACATTGTATATATAGATGTTACCTATTTACCTAGTTAAGGCATTAAATTATCACACCACAAAAACAATTTTGTAAATATCATAAATTTTTTTGTAGGTCAACTACGTTATGCCATTCAAGAACACGGTTGAAAAATTGTTTTTTTTTTTTGATTTAAGGGAAACCGAGTTAGTTGATTGTTACTATAAAGTCCAATCTTAGACAGTGTACAGCAGGAATCCTAACTACCTAAAATTAATCTAAAAACTTTTTAATTTTTTTTTTAGATTCTGCCTGAAGCTTTTACGACTCAACAAGTTGTTCTGGTGTTATACTTAAATTAAAGAATAGCCTACTAATGAAGAAATGTCCTATATCTCCATTCATAATGCAAATCACAACATCGATTACGTAACGAGTTCCTAACCCTTCCTTTAAGTTATATCATCAGCTACTCAAGTAACGTACTAGGTTAATTCAATGCGAGTCTACCTCACTAGGGCGGTGCGGAAATTTTCTGAACTACCTGGTACTTTTACTAGGTGCACACGTGTTAGTATGTATATTATACGAAGGAATCTCCTTTGCTTCACTTAGTAAGTAATGGTAAAATTGGGTTTTATAAGTAAGGGAATTTTATGTGGGAACATTAATACGTGTCTTATACAGCGTATGATCTGTAATAGAAGCAATTTTTATTTAATGATTCTACTCTACAGAGTGTAGGTACTTCGGTACCATGATACTGCTCTGAAATACTTTTAATCAGAGATATAGTAATCCAAAGTTATAATCCCTAATCAATGTATATCATAATTGCTAATTAATAGTTTAGTAAATGACCACTTCAAGTTTTATGACTGGACACATTCATTGTTTGTAATACTTTGCTGGTTGCATTTTCATTAGAAAATAACATATATTTATATTTTAAGAAAATAACCTAGCGGACCCAGCGTACTTTGTTTCGCCCCCGCCGTTAAGCAGTCCTATCCAACATTGTTTCGTCCGATCCCGCCCCAGTCCCAGTCCCGTAGAACGGGATAAAAAGTATCCTATGTCTTTCTCTTGGTTCTAAGCTAGTTGCCCACCGTTCCGCCCCGGCCTCGCCCAACCCCAGCTCCGGCCCCGTCGAACGGGATAAAAAGTGTTCTATGTTCTTCACCTGGTTTTAAGCTTCCTCCCCACCAATTTTCAGCCAAATCGTTTCAGCCGTTCTTGAGTTATAAATAGTGTAACTAACATGAACTTAATGTTAAATAATACATATATCATAATAGTCATGTCTCATAAATTTTAAACCCATTTGGAATTTATTACTGGTTTCTTAAAGGGCCTGTATTTAAAAGTTTTGCTTTTATTACAGGTCACATCCTTTTTAAGTTTCTTTTCTGTTTTACAAGGTCGTACTCGTCAATCGATGTAGAGCATACTACATTGAAATATCGAAGTGAGTCAAGCATGTTTTTTTTTGTATTTAACAACTGTGCTATTACCTAAAAATGTCTCGTTTCACATTAGCATTACAATAATGACTGTCAATTGTTATTGTTAGCTTGCTAAATTGGCCTTCACTATTCTAGTTTTGACCATGAGAAAACCATGCAGACGAGATCTGATTTTGTGTCATCACTGTCATGTCCAGTGATGCGATAATTGGATGCATATTTACCTAAAGTTCATTTTAACTAAGATATTATGGAGCGGCTTCATAAAAATATGTTTTAATACAAATCACGGGTTTCCAAAAAATTTGGGAATGCGAATCTAGTCTAAATATGTAGTGAGAAAACGACGTCTTTATGTCGTATTTATAATTGAAGTAAATTTTAAGCTCCCCTATCAATTTTTGAGTATGTTGAGTGTAAGAGGAGCAGTAGACGTAAATACACACACAGTAATACACCCAATTTGGTTCTACAATAAAAAAAAAAACATCAGAAATTTTCACGATCAGTGTTGCCAGTAATAAAAATTAAATCACCATACCGATTGGTTTTGAAATTAGGAATCAAATTATTAAAATGCGCTGTAAGTAAGAATCAACCTAACACTAAGTAGGGCTGATGAGAAGTGCGTAAAATTTGCCATTAAATTTGCACAAAATATGACAAGAAAAACATCGTTATTGCTAAATTTTACATTTACGTGCTCAGCTCAGCTTCTCTGAAAACGTTTTTAAAATATGACATGATTCTGCTACTTGTCATCCCGTGCTTAAATCATGTGATATTTAATCACACTTCCGTGTATCTTGTCTCGGCGCATGCGCAGAATGCGGCTTTGCTTTCACTGGCGCGTGCACTTGCATTCACGTGGCGGTAGTATTGGCATTAATTGTGAGTGCATTTGTTGATATTTGATGCCCTCAATTGATACATCATAAATTTTATTTGGATTTTGAGAACTCCTATAGTATTTTACTGATAATCTTTTAAAACGAAAAATCATTTTGTATTTTGGTTGTATGTACAATCTTATAAGAAAGTCGTGTTACTTACACCACTTATATTTTCAGAATGGATAGAAATTTTTACTTGAAATTTTCATAAATTTCACTTTGTTGGTATAGTCTTTGTCCTGATAACTATAAAAATAATCAATAATAATAATATTTTACTTTTTTGTAACACTCTTCTCACTATTATTAACTTTCCGTCACTGATTAAACTCTGCATTGCCAGGTAGTTGACTGGTAGAGAATGCCATAAGACATTATGTCCGCCAATTGTACAACTAAGAATGCAATAAAGTTTAAATAAATAACCATTAAGCGTGGTAGGGGCGAATCAAAATTAGCTGGGTCTGTTGGCTTAGCGCTACTGTGGACGAGGTCTTTTGCGTCTAGCCACTTTTGAACGAAAATTGCTTACACATACGATTCGACGTGAAAATAGGCGTCGCTTCAAACAAAAGACAACGCAAGATCCAATTGATTTTGGCTCTTAGAGCGCTTTCGTATTTAGGCGACATTAGCAGCGCGACGGTCGAGCGGCAGTCGCGCTGCTAATAATTTCATACATAAATGGCATCAGCGCTGCTGTTTTTATGTACGTATTGGCATCAGCGGCCGCCTCTCTGCTGTCACTTTTATTGTGAAGGCGCACTGAAGGTGGTTGTGTGAATTCATATCAAACATCACTATAATATAGGTTTAAAGAAATTTATTTCTCATAAAAACTTATAAAACAGTTCACTTATAATGAGATAAAACTAATTATTATTACATAAGATTTTGCCTCTGTGCAAGTATTATTTTTATTTTTGGACGTGTTTTTGAAGTCTACTTTTGTACATATCTAAACTATCACACTCCTTTACGTAGTTAGGTAACTTGTTGTACAGCCGTGCTCCCTCGAACAATATCGTCCTTCTTCCGTAACCAGTTCGTGCGTTATTCAATTCAAGTTTGTCCTTATTTCTTAAGTTATATCTTGATTCCTTTTTAGTTAATTTTATTCTAGTCTGAATGGAGTTTGTAATAATTTTCTTAACTAGGATGCATGTACAATATTCGTAAAGTTGTTTGATGTTAAGTAATTCTGTTTTTTTGGAAAGCTCTTTTGTTGGAGTTAGGAACGGGTAATGGAAGAGTACTTTGATTATTTTATTCTGAGTACTTTGCAATGTGTTTAAGTTAGTTATAGCAGCTGAGCCCCATATTTCCACTAAGTATTCTAAATGTGACTTTACTAATGAGTTATAAATAATAAATATAATAATAATAATAATATGAGACACTAATCACATACATTGTTCTGATCCCAAAGTAAGTAGCTTATGCACTTGTGTTATGGAAATCAGACACAACGGTGGTACCACAATACCCAGACCCGAGACAATATCGATACTAATTTTGATTTCAACAGTGACCCGACCGGGAATTGAACCCGGAACCTCGGAGCGGCGACGCCTTGAAACCCAGCGTGCTTAGCCTCTACACCACGGAGGTCGTCAAATAATTTAAAACTATAATGTTTGAAGTAGGTCACGCTGTAACACTAAACAAAATGCATTGATTTGCAGCTGTTGAATGAGTGCTCTTGTGACCTTTCATTATCAACATAATGTGATCCATACACGTGTCAATGAACAAAGATTATCAATAATTAGTTTTTACATACTAGCACAGAATATATAATAGTACGACCCAGAAATCGTTGCAGATTTTGGATAGCTTATACCTACAGGGTGTTGTTTTGGTCAGTGACATCCAAGTCAGGGATGATAATATGAGTTATGCTTATTCTAAAAAAAATGTTTTCTTTTAATTCTGAGCAAGTTTTTTACAAGAAACCCCCTTCACAACATTCAAATAAACTATCTATAAATATCTACGAAATACTTCGCCGTAGCTAGTAAGCTTCGAAGAGGCTACCTAGTGATGGTAGTTTACCGCTTAAAAAAATGATTTTTTTAAATATTTTTTTGGCATTAGTATCGTTTATACAGCCACACCTGAGTCGCTCGTCGCTGACCAAAACAACACCCTGTATAGTGTCAAAGTAGGTTTAGGAGCCAGGCCACCTTTTAATTATTTAACATAAGTTTTTACTTATGTTAAATAATTAAAAGGTAGGTGTATCTTTTAAGATATGCTTATAAATTTTACTATTACTTATTTTATTTATGATTAAGACAATTATGTTATATTTTTTTATTTGAAAAAATATGTAGAAATATCATTAGTCTAAATTACTAAAATATGCCAAAATATTGTATGGTTAGATATTTTTTTATGCAAATGGATAGTGAACCTTATGATAAACATACGTAGCTTATACCTACAGGGTGTTGTTTTGGTCAGTAACATCCAACTCAGGGATGATAATATGAGTTATGCTTATTCTAAAAAAAAATTTTCTTTAAATTCTGAGCAAGTTTTATACAAGAAAACCCTCTTCACAATAGTCAAATAAATTACAAAACTAATGGGAAAATTCGCACCCTAGCGCGTAGCTAGCTCTTATCTACGAAATACTACGCCGTAGCTAGTAAGTTACGAAGAGGCTACCTGGAGTAGTTTTAACTCGATCGCTGTACCGGATAAAAAAAATGATTTTGAGGGTTTATTCCATTTCAAAAAAAAAAGTATTTTTTTGGCATCAGTATCGCTTGTACAGCCACCCCTGAGTCGCTCGTCGCTGACCAAAACAACACCTTGTATATCGAGGAAGGCTTTAGGCTATAAAACATTACGCTGCAACGGGAGGGGAGGCAGCAACAAACTCAAAACGTGCGAGCGAAGTCGCGGCGTACCTCTAGTAGATACATAAAACTGTGTTATATCTCGTAATTAATTTATTTTACAACAAATTAATGTGAAAAACTATTGAGGAACTTATATTTACTAAGTATTTATTACTGAGTCAGTGACAGTGACATTCTACTTTTAATAAATACATATTAATATTGGACACCAATTACATACATTGCTCTGATCCCAAAGTAAGTAGCTATTGCACTTGTGTTATGGAAATCAGAAACAACGGTGATACTACAACACCCAGACCCGAGACAATATAGAAAGTTCTGACTTCTACATTGACCCTTATTATTGTTATTAAATTGTGACATGACGGAATTATGGATATACAAATACAATTTGTTCACTCTTAATGACATTACACGCCGAATGTTGGCAAAACATGTTGATAATATAATCACTATTTTACTGTCATCATTTATGTTGTACACATGTTTAGAATAAATATTTTTATCTTTATTCGTCCTTTTCCCGTGTTAAACGGATTTCTACACTCTGAGAGACACTGAGTCTCTCCTTCACAATGTTAATGACTTAATTTATCAAAATCAGTCCACTGACGGAAGACGTGCCCAGAAGTTAATAGAACAATAACGCATAGATCACGCGATTCGCTTCAGTATGGCATAGTGATGGACATTGATCCATAGATCATGATTGATGTCACATGACGAGGAAAAACTGGCGTTCATTGTATCATACTTAACAGTGTACGTTGCTAGGTACATTGTTTGCTATAATTAGTACCGGTAACAGAAAACATGGCATTTCCTTGTAAACGCAATCAGATGAATGATTTACTTTCACGATCCTTAGAATATAATAGAATAGAATTATTATTATAATTAAATAGTAAAATTGTTTTTTAACTGATAGGTATAAGTTTAAAAGTTATGAAAAGATTGTTTGCAATATTGGACTAGCAAAAATAAATTCTATAGTTAAAAATAATTATTTTTTATTTGGCGCGTACAGAGCTAGGCTTGGATATAATTAAAACTGAGCTTCTCAGGTTAAAGCTGGAAATGGTGACAGCGTGTACCTAGGCTTTACTCAAATAATTTAAAGTCACTTTAAATAACCTTAAAAGTAAATAAAATGCTTTCTTTCTTATTCCCCTACTAGTATTATAATGCGTGGGACGGCCACCAACAAGATGGACAGACGACCTTATAAAGATCGCGGGATCAAACTGGATGCAGATCGCTAGTGATCGGTCGCTGTGGAAAGCCGTGGGGGAGGCCTATGTTCAGCAGTGGACGTCCTTTGGCTGATTATGATGATGATGATAATGATGATGATGATTATAATGCGGTAGTAACAATAAATAACAACGCCTGTCCATAACCCTTACGCGGCAGAGCCACTGGATTAATTTTAATGAATTTATTTCCGAAACATAGCAAGAGAAAAAAACTGACTAAAAAGTTTAAAATAACGGATTCGTCTTTGATTTTGGGGGAAAAAAGTCTTTTGGAGTCTGTTCAAGATGCGCGTTATTTAAGGCTTTTTAGTCAGTTTTTTAAGGCGGTTTAATTTTTTAAGTATTTTTTATTTCATAATTTTGAGTTATTATCATACCTCATAAACTACTGAACCGATTTTAATTGAACTAACACTGTACCCTAAGTTGAACATCTCACATACAAACATTCATACACTTACGAAATTTTGCATCAAATATTATCCAGTGCTGACAACATCACATTGCATAAAATTGGAATATCTAAATAAATAGATTACCTTTTTTTTGAAGTCGGCTATTTATATTTTGTCCAAAACACAGCCAGGGAATAAAAAGACGGATGTTTTCGTATCGAAATTCTTATAAATAACAAGAGAAAACTCTTGCAATGTACTATATAGATAGTCAATTTTTAAGTTGTTTCTACTTTGTGTTGCAAATACAAGTCACCGTGGTATTTAAATTAAATTACCTACGAACATTTGCAAGGAGAAAGTAAGGCAACCCAACTAAATATACTAACGCCTTTGCAAAAAACAAACCACTATTCTTTATTCTTTTGCAAATGAACACAAAGAGATTGAGACCACTTTTTCAGGTTCTTAAGAATTGCATTCATCATACACAATGACTTCAAACGACTATTTAAGACAGTAGGTAGTCTATTGATACGGGTATATCTGCAAAATTCTGTGGAAGACAATTTAGAAGTTCTTTTGCTTGTGAGTTTTCATTTACTCTTTGAGGTATTTCCTATGAAAAAAGTTTTAGTAGTTTTTTAATTTTTATTTACTTGATTAAGGGCTGATTTTACCAACCTCAGATAAGGAATATTCGTCGAAAAATATACAATACGCCTTATTTGAAATTGTCACCTTTTTAGGGTTCCGTAGCCGAATGGCAAAATACGGAACCCTTATAGTTTCGTCAAGTCTGTCTGTCTGTCTGTCTGTCCGTCTGTCCGTCCGTATGTCACAGTCACTTTATTCTGTAACTACAAACATCACACTATTGAAATTTGGTAGGAAGATGTATCCTGTTAATCGCTTTACGATTCTTATACAAAAATAAAAATTGATGATATTTAAGCGGTGGCTCCCATACGTGAAACTAAAACCGAAAAAACTTTTTTTAGCCAAACCTATGCGTGTCTACGGATAGGTATTTTAAAATGATATAGAGGTTTCTAAAGCCATTTTCTTTTTAAGTGTAACGTTTGATAGATAGACGCTACCTAAGTGGTAAAATGCCCCCCCCCCCCCCTCCATCTAACTTCTAAACAAAGCATATGTAAATTTTGAAAAATAATATATGTAGATCTTAACAAACACTTTTAACGAAAATTGGTTTGGACGGGATCAAACAGTAGTTCAAAAACTACTAAGTTTTTGAGATAAAGCCCATTTTCAACAACCGCAAACATAACTTTGTTTTTCATACAAACAGTATGAAAAACAAAGTTATATTTGCCAAAATATTGTAGTATGTGGAAGTAAGTGGATTCCCTTATTCAGTTGAAATTGGCACGGAACCCTCAGTACGTGAGTCCGACTCGCACTTAGTCGTTTTTTTTAGCAATCATTTACGTAAATGTCGACCTCCGTGGTGTAGTAGCTAAGCACGCTGGATTCAAGGCGTCATCACTCCGAGGTCCCGGGTTCGATTCCCGGTCGGGTCAATGTAGAAAAATCATTCAAATCAAAATTTTCTATATTTTCTCGGGTCTGGGTGTTGTGGTACCACCGTTGGGTCTGATTTCCATAACACAAGTGCATTATAGCTACTTACTTTGGGATCAGAACAATGTATGTGATTGGTGTCCAATACTTTTTTTTAAATGTCATTTTAAAATCGATCGTTTTATACTTTTAGGCAGATAATTATTATCTGACATTAGTCAAATCGGTTTCTCATAAGTACTTATAAAACGACCGACTTTAAAATTATATTTATATTAATGTTGCTGACAA
This sequence comes from Pyrausta purpuralis, assembly GCA_963924145.1. Classification (NCBI taxonomy): domain Eukaryota; kingdom Metazoa; phylum Arthropoda; class Insecta; order Lepidoptera; family Crambidae; genus Pyrausta; species Pyrausta purpuralis. The sequence continues at coordinate 19,794,175 of OZ001667.1, read as the reverse complement.
AGTGGTAACATTTTAATTAGGCGTATTGTATTAATTTATAAGACGAATATCCTTATCTGACTGGCTTTAGTAAAAAAAAAACATTTACTGTTTATTTCAAAATCATGCCCATAATTGTAACCCAAATAGCTTACAAATTGTTTTTTTTTTATAGAACACGGAATATTGTTTTTATATTAAATGGAGTCGTCAGGGCTATGATAACTTAATTTATTTACAAAGTAAACATGTTATCATGCTAGCTGACATTATCTTGGTGATTAAGCCTAAAATAACCATGGAGCTAAAACTTCACCTATTTTAAATGCAAATGGTATTAAGTAAGCCTTATAAACATTGTAATTAAGCCTTTATCGTTCTAGTTCACCGAGCAACATATCCATTACTGCCAGGCTCATTTAGCAAGTATTATCTCTCTACGCTGATCTTTGCCAATTAAAGTAATAATACATATTCACATTTTAGAGTCAATTTTACCAACGTCAGATAGTACTTATTCAACCGAGTAAGTATAAAACGACTGATTAGAAATGACATTATCATAAATGAATGTCAAATGTGACGTTTTCAAATTAGGTGACTGACTCTTCAAAAATGATTAAAGTTGCAATGTTCCCTTGAGTTGCCGAAATAAAATTAAAAAAATAGTTTTAGAAGCCTTGATGTCATTTTTTTTTTAAATTCAAACATTTGGGAGATAGACGCTTCCAAAGTGGTAAACTGGGCGAACTCTTTTGAACGAAGCAAGTAAAAAATTTCGAAAAAAATGCACGATGTAGTGCTTTACAAATGCTTAGCAGTCCGACTCGCACTTGGCCGGTTTTATTTATAATTCTTAATGTACAGTGGCCAGCACATCAAGTTACCCACTTTTGTTGTAAACTAGCTCTTATCACAACCGAATTAGATACCGCAGTGTTCACCTTGACGCGCTGTTGTCCGTTCCTAGATATAGTATAAGGACCAGTGCTGTTGTCTCATTATCGAGCTAGATCTATAAATTAAGCGAGCGATATTGGCCCCTATTCGCAAGACCTGATTAAACCCACTTTTTCTTAATAGTGTTTGCTTTGTGAATTATAAGATCGAACTAAGTGATAGTAATTGACATAACGCACCACAGGGCCGTACAGAGACAATTTATTGACATTTTATTATTGTAGGTATATAAATTTCCTTTCCTTTGGACATTCCCACACATCGCCATCTAGTCCCAAAGTAAGCTACTCAAAGCTTGTGTTATGGGTGCCAGACAACGGATATAATACTTAAATACTTTTTGTTTATAAATACCTACATGATATACATAGAAAACACCCAGACCAATACAAACAGACATGTTCAAGCACACAAATGCTTGTATTATGCGAGGTTCGAACCCGCAACCCGCTGCGCAGTAGGCGATGTCTCGACCACTACACCAGACGGGTCGTTAGATAAATCTGTCTCAAATATATGACAGGCATTGGCCAGGGCACATTGAGCTAAGAAATGATGGCCTTTGGTCGACCAAAGACTTGATTCGAATAATGATGGACAGACGACCTTGTAAAGATCGCAGGATAAAACTGGATGTAGCCCGCTTGTGATCGGTCGCTGTGGAAAACCGTGAGGGAGGCCTATGTTCAGCAGATAATGATAACAATGCTGATAAAAGTAAGTTTTGGAGATGACTATGTGTTGTTATTTTCTAATATTGAATATTTATAAAAAAATCAAGAAAAACCTTTTTAGAGTTCCGTAACCGAATGGCAAAAAACGGAACCCTTATAGTTTCGTCAAGTCTGGCTGTCTGTCTGTCTCTCCGTCCATATGTCACAGCCACTTTACTCTGTAACTTTAAGCATCACACTATTGAAATTCCGTTGGACGATGTATCCTGTTAACCGCTTTGCGATTCTTATACAAAAAAATAAAAATAATGATATTTAAGGGGTCTCCCCATACATGAAACTAAACCCGTTTTTTTTGCCAAACCGTAAAATGACATAGAGGTTTTTTTAACCATTTTCTTTTTAAGTATAACGTTTAACAGATAGACGCTTCCAAAGTGGTAAATGGGCGTCCCCCCATCTAAGTTCTAAACTAAGCGAGTGTAAACTTTGAAAAAAATACATAATATAGATCTTAACAAATACTTTCAACGAAAATTGGTTTAGACGGGTTCTAGTTAACTAGTAGTTTTTGAGATATAGCACATTTTCAACAACCGCAAACATAACTTTTTTCTTCATACAAACACTATGAAAAACAAAGTTATATTTGGAAGTAATTGGATTCCCTAATTCAGATAAACTTGGCACGGAACCCTCAGTGCGCGAGTCCGACTCGCACTTGGCCGGTTTTTTTTTTTTGTTGCCCCCACTATAAACGTTACAGTGAGTCCCCTCAAATGTACCAAAAAACTATTCTGGCTCTGGTTTCTAGTTGCTAAGAGTTGTGTTGTAATAATTATTTATTTCAAGTCTAGTAGTTACATAATGATACAAATTAAAAGGAATCAACTACAATTGGTGTCTTGACTCGCGCATTTATTATTCGTGACATGATCATTAAGCGTGGTCACAACTCTGTTTATCCAACTCATTCAGCGTGTCTATTGCAAACTTATCAAAAATAAATTTATGAAGTCAGTCTTTTAAAACATAATAAGTGAAAAATATGGATTCCAAAAAATGAGGTTAACAAGGTTTATGTGACTAGCAATCCTCCGCGACTTCGTCCACGCGTTTTGAGTTTGCTCTCTCCCCTCCTATCGCACGCAGCGCAATGTTTTATAGCTTATTTATTGCCTTCCGCAATAAATATTCTTTTCAAAACAAGAAGATTTTTCAAATCTTCCTAGTAGTCTTGATATTAGCGCGTTCAAACAAACAAATAAACTCGCTTTATAATATTAGTATTGATATCAATGGATGATGTCATTTAATTGATTTAATTTTTTGTAATGTTTGTTGTCAAATACAATTTTTGTATTACTAACATAGCTGTAAGTTCTTAATGTTTCTAACAATTTCTATGGATGATATAATCCGAAACAAACGATTAGGAATTTGATGATATTTGAGATTGTTGATCTATTTAGGCTTCCAAACACGCGTATGTATGTTTGTATATTAGTACGTTTTTTTATTAAAAAAACATAAACCAGTGATGTTTCATTACCTCGCAATGTCGCGATGTTGCAATGGATCAGTGACAATATTCGAATCAAACCATTATAAGGTGTCCTTTTTCTTTGTTTTTTTAGCTTTTAATACGGCCCTGACCACTCAAGCAATACCTTCTAATGTCTTATTATAAGTTAATGACGAAGTTACACGTAAGGGCACTGTCAGTAATGAACGGTAAAAGAAAAATTTATGATCGATAACTAGGTTGAGTTTGCAAATAAGTATTTTGCTGTGAAGATACAAAACCGGTAGATGTTGTAATAATACGCAGGTAAAGAGGCAATAATTTTGTTTAAAATTATTTCTTAAATGCTATTACTAAAAGTTTATCACTCCTTTAATTATTTATCTGCTCGTAAACAAGATTTTATGTTTGTGACATTTAACCTGCAGTTTTTTTTTATTATAAATGGTACTTGTAAATTAGATTTTTGACCGTAATTTGGTCAAAACTGATGTCAGGTTTGGATGAGGTCTAATAATGGTACAATTCTGCTTAGTATCACCTAGTATACTATTGCCTTTTTTAGGCCCTATTTTAGGTCGGAAGGTCCTCAGGAATAATCGTCGAATATAATACAAAACGCCTAATTTGAAAACGTCACCTAATTTGACAGCAATCATCTATGTAATTGGCATTTTAAAATCGGTTGTTTTATACTTATTCCGTAAGTTAGGTCCTATTTGAGATTGGAAAAATCGGACCTTAGACTTATAAACTTAGAAAAGATATAAAGGTACAGATAGGTATATAAATAGTACCTAATACTTACGTTTTAAAACAGTTTAAAACTGCTTGAATAATTATGACGATTTAGGGCGCAAATGATTATAATTTATAAACATTATCTAAATCTCTTTACGAAGGTTCTTTGACCATTCATTAAAATAAATTAATAGCTCATTGTTAGTAGTTGGTAACATTGTGATGTCATACAAGCGATACTTTAATTCTTATTATGGTGTTAATGACCTTCATTTATTTTTATTTTATTGAAGAGAGGTGCAAATTACGTAAACTAAATTTAATTATGCTTAACAAACCGTCATAATGTCATTTGCCAAGTAAAGTAACAACTAAGTACTTACGCACTGAGGGTTCCGTACCCACTTTAGCACAATATTTTGTTGACTGCAAAAATAACTTTGTTTGTCATTGCAAATTTGGTATATCTCAAAAACTACTAGTTCGATACCGTCCAAAACAATTTTCGTTGAAAGTGTTTGATAAGATCTACATTTTTTTTCCAAATTTACACTCGTCTAGTTTAGAAGTTAGAGGGGGAAGGGGGGGATGCCTATTTTACCATTTTGGGAGCTTCGATCTATCAAACGTTAGACTTTTAAAGAAAATGGGTTTAGGAACCTCAAGACCTATGCATAGACACAAACAAAGAAGTGACAAAAAAAAAACGGTTTTAGTTTCATGTATGGGAGCCTTAAATATCATTATTTTTAATTTTTTGTTTCAGCATCGAAAGCGGTTAACAGGATACCTACATTTTCCTTCCAAATTTCAACAGTGTGATGCTTATAGTTTCAGAATAGAGTGTCTGTGACATACGGACGGACAGACAGAATGCTGACAGACAGACTTGACGAAACTATAAGGGTTCCGTTTTTTGCCATTCGGCTATGGAACCCTAATAAAATGTTTTATCGGTCAGATCACATCTGAAATTGTACAAAACATGGAATTATTTCGCTAATTGAAAGCCTCAGATTTCACCGACGACAGATGGTTAACCACAGTTAAAATTAAAATGATTTCGAGGAAGAAAATAATACGCACATGATACCTTTACGACTTCCCATTCGTGAAACTCATCTTGTGCATTTACATGCAACGATATGTCCTAAACAGTAATGCTACATTTAATTGTATACTTCCATACGAATATAATAAAACTGCAGAGTTTGTTTGAGCGCGCTAATCTCATATTTTTGTGTTGGATAGCATATTCATAGGAAAAGGCTTTAAGCTCTACACATCACGCTGCGACTGGAAGGGAGGGAGCAAACTCAAAGCACACGGACGAAGTGCTGTAATTAATATATATTGAAACTAGCGGTCCTCCGCGACTTCGTCCGCGCGTTTTGAGTTTGCTCCCTCCCTTCCCGTCGCAGCGTCATGTTTTATATCCTTAAGTCTTTCTCGATAAATAAGCTATCCAACACAGAAATATTTTTTCAAATCGGTCCAGCAGATCCTGAGATAAGCGCGTTGAAACAAACAAACTCTTCAGCTTTATAATATATTAGCGCAAGCGCACGTTGTACTTAAGCTGCGAACATTATTTTGGTGCGGAGTTATGTTAGAACTGTGATAGCTCCTAAGATATTTATTGAAATCAAATGGTATAAAAGGCAACTTAGTTCTAAATGAAATGCTCGTGATGATGAATGTATTTATTTTGATAAGAATAAATACCTGTGTGTATAATACACCTCTAAAAATAATGCATTATTTTTTTACAAATTTATTAACATAAAAAGGTTGTAGTAACTCAACCATAAAAGATAGACATATGCTATTGCGGAATTTATTATAGAACTCTTAATGCTGAACAATCCTGTCATACATGATTTTTATGCAACTTAAGCGGTTTCCGCAGCGTATGCAGCGGAAGCTCTCAAAAGGAATATCTTTCTCCCGTTTACGCAACATTTTTAATTTATGCTGTGGTCTTATGAGTCGTATCTATATGTTATATAGCCTAAAGCCTTCCTCGATAAATGGACTATCCAACGTAAAAAAAATTTTTCAAATCGGGCCAGTAGTTTTTGAGATTAGCGCGTTCAAACAAACAAACAAACAAACAAACTCTTCAGCTTTATAATATTATAGTATAGATATTAAAAAGTAAGACCTACATAGTTTCCATATATAATGTCTTTAAACTGTGAACCTGTTTCACTGTCGACAAACTAGCACAAACCAACGAATAATTTAAATATGGAACGTCATTTCCTACGAAGTAATGGACACATTACGTAACTAGATATTAAGAGGGATATCGTGCAAAAAAGAATTATCTATTTTTAAATGTTGCCTTTTTACCGACTTCAAAACAAGAGGTAATCAATTTAATGTATGTGATACCGTCAAAATTTGTTTTTTTTTGTATATTTATTTTGTAATGTATTAAGGTTTCCATATACGTGTGCAAAATTTCGTAAGTGTATAAAATGTTAGTACATTTGATTGTATGTCTTACAGTTTCTGACTCATGAGAAAGAAATAAAGAATGAAAAAAATAAATAAATGAGAAGTCAAAGCGAGATAATTATTTTTTTTAGTTCAATCAGGTATACCTAGTGCAACTTGTTACTAACATCAAAATCGGTCAAGTAGTAATGATAAATCATGAGATAAAAAAATAACCTAACCTAACCTCGATGACACCAACAAAGAGGGGCAGGCAGTATGCAAGCAAGCATGCAAAAAAATATATCGCCTTCAACAACAGTCTACAAAGCTTAACGATAGATCGTCCAGCGTCCTGCTAGCAGGATTTTTTGTACTTCCGGAAGGACGCATTTTTATTGGGTCTCAGTTCCTTAAATAATTATAATTCAAAGTTCGAATTTACATGAAAAAATAGTGTATTTCTTGCTCTTTCACCTGAATATAATATTTATTACTAACCGGTACCGCTTTTCAATTGGCAAGCGATGGCGCAAGGATATAAACGCAGGCCGCGCGTTCGCGCGTCGGCGACGTGTTTCGACCTGCCCGGCGCCCATCACGCCTGGAGTCGCCAACATTTTGGCAAACATTATAATACGCGTAAAATATTTGGAGTTATTGTGCGTGTTCACGAGGTAAACAAAGTACTAGTGCGATGGGATACTGACGGAAAATGCACTATTATTCCCAGTTTGTTGATAAATCCAACGAATGACAAGTCAGGTAGGATTTCTTCATAAAAAAAATAATTAAAAAGGAATGTTATATTGGTGTTTGAAGTTTATAATTTAAGAAATACAATAAAAAAATACTTCTGCGTTTTTTTTTTACACCCATGCATGGTCTGGATCATTCTCAATGCGAATTAGTAGGACTATATTAAATTTCTTAGGTAGGCGATAAAAAGTTCACCGGGTAATCTAGTATTTTATAAAAGCAAATCAATGTTTACCACCCCTGGCAATACGAACGTTCAAGGTCAAGGTCACCGTACTGCCGGAAGGACCAGGAGCAGATTTCATACAAACCGCGTACTTCCAGCAGGACGCAGGTTCCGTCTTCCAGCAGGACTTTTTGAAAAAATCGGACGTCCTTCCGGAAGCGCTTCCAGCAGGACACGGGGTCGGACGATCTATCATTAAAATAACGCTCTTCAAATTTTACCTACACCAACAATCTAAACACATCGTGTACCAACTCCAAAAAAATGTATTTTTCTAAAAGACGAATGCGTTATTTAAGCCATTATTCCGTTTTTCTTTTCTTTTATAAAGTCGTGTAATGTAAACGCTCGAAGCCCTAAGTCAAGGCGAGAGCGTGTCTCTGCGGCGTCCTTGCCAGAATTATAAAGTTCAGTGCCGTTGTGTGCAATCTGTTTCATTTCAATTTACAATGGTCTCACTTTCTTGACGATTTCACGATGCTACGTATTTGTTGTTAGTTTCAAAATAAAGCTAAATAGGGCTAGCTGACAACGACGAATACAAATATAGAACGTCATTTTTACCGACTTTACAAAAATGAGGTAATCAATTGAATGTGTTTGTATGTTATATAGTTGGAATTTTATAATATTTGAGAATGTTGATCTATTGATAGTACTTAACACGTGTGCTTAATTCCGTAAGCGTGTATGTATGCTTATATGTTTGTATGTTTATTTACGGATTTCTCGGAAACGAGAAGCCACAGCGTTATTATTATTTTTTAGTTCAATCAGGTATATTTTAACTTAGCAACAGTGTAAGTTTCCCCAGAATAGGTCCAGTCGTTTTTGAAATAGAGGTAGATAACTAAAAGTCATGAAATCATAAAATACGGAACCCTAAAAACGCCTTAAAAAACTAACTAAAAAGGTTAAAATAACGCATTAACCGACTCCAAATGAATTTGTTTCTTGTAAATGTCTACTTATCTTGCGACTCCACCAAACTGACTCGAAATGAATTTCTTCACTAGGTAGATGGCTCCACCGTTATTTTAAACTTAGGACAGTTTTTTGAAGACGGTTATTTTTTTTGTATGAAGTAGTGAGCAGATAACGCCAGTTGTAACTTTTTCTGACATTGTGAAACTTACCCTTAGTCTTTCGTTTTTTGTGGGGCTTAAAACTGGTAGACCCTTGGCTTAAGAAGAGGTTTCTATAGTGTCATACAATTAGTACCTACAGAATCCTAATAAAAAATGGTTGATAAATTCTGTTCATACAAAGGGATGTAAACAAAATAATAAATAAAACAAAAACAAAATAATAAACTTTTTGTTTGGATTTAGTACCTACAAGTCTTGATAGTAAAAAATCAATTAATCTAACCTTTAATCCCTCAAGCGTATGTGAACGAGACACAATGCAAATTCTATTGTTATGCGGTTGCCTGCAACCGCTCGGGTGTTGAAGCATTAATTAGAGTATGTATATAAAATAAGAAGCCAAAAAATCATTTCATCTTTAAATACGACACTGTGAGTATTAAAATCATTCAAAACCATAGGATAGCGAGCGTTATCAATTTCCAAGTTAAATTAATTCTGTAATGAAACTACTTAGCCGACTGCTGTTGTAAAACAGTTGGGTGATTAGCGCAGACGTCACGCGTAATGACGTATCCATAAGAGACCAGAAATTTCGCACGGTCGGACCGGCACTCAGCAGCGCGGTAGCGTAGCTCAATTGGAAGAGCGTTTGGCCCGGTTAGCCAGAAAGTTGCTGGTTCGAGTCCCGCCCGTGCGCAAATTTTGGTTTCTTATTTCATCTTTATGAGTCACTGTAATGTTCATACTCAGCTTCGTTTTAATTAGTCGGATATTTCCTCAAAAGGAACGCCATTTGCGTATAGAAATTGCTTCGACGGGGAGGGAATTACAACTAGGTATGTAAATGAAATGTAATGTTTCCTTCCTCAAAACAGTTTAGCTCAGCGGTGTTGTAATTGATTAAGGTAGACAAATAATATGATTAGTATTCATGTATTTTCATAATACACTGGTATCTCTCTGATTCCGCTATTATTATAGAAATGGACTGCAATGGAATGATGACTCATTTAAAGTCCGGGTTTTTTAACGTGACTACGCCGGCCGTCGCGGGTTCGAATTCAATAAGGGGCAAATTTTTGTATGATAAGCACAAACATTTGTCCCTAAGTTATGGATGTTCATATGTATTTAAGTATTTATGGGAGACGCCCCCGTCATAATCATTGTATGGGGCCTTATTTTCGAATCACACGCGTCAAAAAGCGTTTAATATTCATTGTTTACTGTCTGAATTTTTAATAAAAATCAGTTCAACTCCACACAGGGGTGATTGAAAAAAAGATAACTTAATTTTGTGTGTATATAGTCATATATTTTGCTCTGTTATCATTAATTTTTAATTAGTTTTGTAACGAAAATCACACGCCATATATCCAAACAAGTTGATATACGTAATACAATGAACAAAATTCCTTACTTCGAAACCACGACAATTGCAGTGTTGTCTAACGCATTATTTATTTATTTATTTAACCGAATCTTTTGTAGCTCATTGGTTTTCTAATCTTATTCCGCTAGTACTGTTACAGCTATCGGGACCTCGAATAATGTTGCAAGGCGTCTATTGCTACGTGGCCTCTGACACAAAAGGGAAGTTTGGTAATGAGAAAACCCCGACGTCTTCTGATGAAGTACCTTACGAAATAAATTACGGTGTAGTGATGACGACACTGTAAATAAGGCTAGGGGACGATTTCTGGTACATTTCACATAGAATCATAATCATCATCATCATTATTAGCCAAAGGACGTCCTCTGCTGAATATAGGCCTCCCCCACGGCTTTCTACTGTGACCGATAACTAGCGGTCTGCATCCAGTTTGATCCTGCGATCTTTACAAGGTCGTCTGTCCATCTTGTTGATGGACGTCCTATGTTGTGTCTCTGGTCAAAGGGTCTCCAATCTAGAACTTTTCTGCCACAACGGGCATCAGTTCTACGCGCTATGTGCCCTGCTTATTGCCACTTGAGCTTACTGATTCTCAGGCTATATCCGTTTCTTTAGTTCTTCTACGTATCTCCGCAATTCTGATTCCATCTCGTAAAAAAAAAACAAGCATAGCCATATCCATCGCTCGTGTGACTTTGAGCGTCTTTACAAAGCCCAAAGTTAGAGACCATAATATCGGATCCGTACCTATATCATCATTGGTAACACACACTGGTTGAAGACTTGTGTCTTCTGTCTTGACTTCTTTAAGATGACACTGCGGTAATTGAGATGAGAAGACACTCTTGCGCAACATATTATTACATAGAATGTAATTTGTTTTTGACAAGAGGCACAGTGAATAATTGTATGGGATGGTCATATTGACATCGTGATGTTAAATCGCGGTCGTCATATAGGCAAAATTTTCAAAAGCAAAAACATACGCGCAGTCATATTTTTTTGCATTAATAAAGCAAAGTATTGCAATGCAAAGACTATAATGGTCAGTGTCCTTTATATTTTGGGTCAACGTCCCGATTGATAAACATTTACGTGCTTTGAATTTTAGATAGATTCGAAAAAATATAATCATTATTTTATTATCATTACACAATAACTGAAGGTGCTCGTAGCGCAGTGGTGGCAGGGCTTTGGTAGTAATACCGAAGTTAAGCAACCTACGGCGCGATCGTGTTTGGATGGATGACCGTTCCAACCATGTAATAAGGGACGTATATCCCGAGCATCTCCGAGCTTCGGAAGGCACGTTAAGCCGTTAGTCCCGGCTAATATCGGTTGATAGTAGTCGTCAAGCCTATTCAAAGGCGTTATAACATCTGACAGCAAGGTTTGATAACAGACACCAAGGTTTGTCGCTTACCTTGCAAACAACCCTCCGTAAACCCGCACTAAGCCCGCGTGGTGGCGTATGGCTCAAACAACCTCATAGTTGAGGTAAGGCCTTTGCCCAGCAGTGGGACATTATAGACAAATTTTAGGTACTTTTACACGATAATTTGTGTTAATTACTATGTGCAATATTTTACCCAGGTTTTATGGTTCAAGTAAAAAACCTTTGAAACACAATCTATACAAAATCCTAGTCACCTTTATAAATAGCATTATAGTGAGTTTATCTTTGTATTCTTTGTAGTGGTTTGCAACTTGCGGCCATCTTACAATGTCTTAGTCACTCACTGAGACTTATACCCTCAGTGGTTATAAATAATGATTCATAAAATTTCCTTCATTTAGTAATCAGGCTATCCATTAAACAAATTCAGATCTATAGAGAGATTGTAGGCTTTAAATTAGACACTCTAACAATTACAAAATGACAATGAAACTCGACTTTGTTAAAATATATGGGAGGCAATCCTATACATTTTAACAAAGTATGGTTGCTAATGCTTGAGCCTGCGTAAAATAACGATGTTATTTGCCAATTTTTGTATAGAATTTTTGCGATGCTACTTAGTCTGCCGTCTCATTGTGTTTTACCGCACGTCAGGAAAAAACTTAATAAGTACCCATAGTTATAAATAATTAAAACTGCGTCTTAATTGTGAAGCCAGTTAAATACAGCAGGCTTAGCGAATATTACTGTGCCTTGAGGTAGTGGTAAGATTTATTTAAAATCAGGGTAGATTTGAACATCTTTACATGAATTTTACTAAGTTTTATGTACGTTTTACTTTCATTTTCTTTTTATGCATAGTTTTTAAACGTTTGCGTTAAACTTTTCATTTGACTTTTCTATTGACTTCACCGCATTTTAAGTAGTTTCATTATGATAATAATACGGTTTACGCCGTGCAAGGTCGTTTAATTCAGAATATTAGTATAGATGAAATGTATTATTCTGTTTTTGATGGTTTATTTGTTCACATCTCGTATGCATTTAGGCCGAGTTTCAATTGAGGCAAACAACAGACTAATAATAGTTCAATAAGTTTCATAATGTTGCAGAAGAACGAACTCACGACAGACGACTCGAAAATTACTTATTTAGCAAAGGTTTCATATATAAGTTTAGAAATATATTATATAGAATGTAATTTGTTTCTTAGCCGTTAGTTTTTTACTTGATACCTTAATTACTTAGATATTACTAAGATATCTTTCTATCCTAAGGGTAACACTACCCTTAGGATAAATCAATTACACATTGATATAAATTTTACAACGTGTCTGATTAAATAATTATCAAATTTATCAGCAGTGCCTCCCATTATATTAAACGTGACTAATTGATTTCATAGAAATGCCTTCATTTATAATATAAAACTTGGTCATCGACACTTTATTTCTTGAATATTTTTTTATCTAACACCATCGAATTTCACAGCGTAATTTTATATTCAGAAAAGTTCATTCACTTGAAAAACAGCTGTTAGTCTTCAGTGTTTAATAAGGGGAGTATTTTGATGCAATACTTACATTATTTTGGTTGATAAAACTTTGATAGCTAATAAAAATCCGCGTTATCCATCCAAGCTACAAAATAATTATTGTAACCGGTATATTGGGCCAATTTCATTGTAAAGGTACGTCATTATCTGTGCGTCATCGCCAGGCGAAAGAGCTTTAAGTTTTTCTCCAATCCAATATAAAAGCTCGAGCGTTTATAATTTACTTATGCGAAGTAGAGTATTTTAAAAGAAAAATATACTTATATCCAAAAAAGGAGGTAATGAAAACCAAAAGCTTTCGCCCAATTATTATGTGGGTGTCGCAGAAATATGGCAATAAAATAAAATTTAAATAAATATTTTTTTATTATTCACCAAAAAAGGTGTCGATTTTCAATTTTCATTCTTAGAACTCTGATTAAGAATTGTATTAATCTTAGAATGTCCCTGCCAACTAAACTAGGATTAAACCTGTGCCTTAGAAGACAATGATTTCTCTAAGAAAACGAAAGTAATGTAAGTTAATAAGGAAAAAGTAGATTATTTTAACAAATAACGTTAACATACATAAAATAATAAAAGACTGAACTAAAAAAATATGTACATGTGACTGCATGTGTGTGGCTTGTGTTGTTAAGCAAAAAAGCTATGGGTGTGTATATGGGGAGTGATGTGTGTTCGTGTGTGTTGAGTTGTTGGGTACATGTGTGATTAAGTGTTATTACGCCTAAGTTAACTTTCGGTTTCATTATAATTAAGTGTACGAAGAAACTTAAGGACCATTCATTTTACCTAAAATTTGTAAAGTAAATATATATTACTGGTGTTATTTTTTTTTTTGTATAATTTGTCACTGTATTGAAAAATGCAACTTTCACGATGATGTTTTGCTTAAAGTTTAATCATTTCGTTTCGTTTATCATTTCGTTACATTTTATATTTTTAAAAGCGCTGTCGTACATAAGCAGTTAAAACTTGTTTTTGTAGATTTTAAATAAGATTAATGAAAATAAAGATAAGCTGACATGCTATTTTTTACTAGACCGCAACAGAAAGGGGGTTCAGTTTTCGATAATATGCATTTAGTTTAGATGCGTTGCCGATAGTTTGTTATAATGGACATGTTTTCGATTATTTAATTAATATTAGAAAAACTTGACATTCATTGGTTCACTGGAAGCATTCTGGAAGCAATAATTGCCGTCCTCCTTACATTACGGAGTAATTACGAACAGTGCGTCATCGCCAATACATCCCAATTTAGGTTTTAATTTACTCGATTCAAGACACAAGCGAACAGCGATCAAATTTTATTATTGTAAAAATTGTCAATTTTTTTGCTCGTCGAAAATTATTTAACAATACTTTTATAACTTTGAAAATAACATCCGTGTTTTTTTTTAATTTTAGTACGCTGTATTACTCGCATTCAAAGCTTTTGTAAAAACAAAAGAAGAAGGAACTTTTGTCAAAATGATCTGAGCAACAAATAGAGACCCATAATAAAAATATCTTACCCTTCAAGGGTAAACAATTCGTGGTAGCTTACCTTCTTTAATCTTTTCTGAAGGACCGGTACGGGCTTTGACAAAGTATCTGTCCTTAGAGTAGGTCAGATGCTTGGGTAGGTTAAATACCATGAGGTCGGTCCTCGTGGTATTTAAAATATGTGACAATCATTACATGTATAACGACATTTTTTTATTTTTTTTTCCATTTATTTTGGCAGTACTTAAATTTTGTATTAGTAAACCTCCATCGTTTTTTTAAAGATTAAAGCTATTAAAATCAAGCTACACGCTACAGAAACGGACTAAAATCAACAAGCGCAAACGAAGTCGTAGAGAGCTATTAAATTAGAGGCATACATTTGCTGCATTATTTTAATAACAGTCCAAAAAAAATTTGAACTCACATTTTGTATTTATGGTTGATATATTTATTTTTCCCGAATTTTGTACTTACGAGTATGGTTGATGAATTTAATTTTACCCGTAACTTGTCAAAAAGACCCGTATCACCAAACCGCTCCCGCTTTCGTTCTCATCTTGACCACTTCTTTGACCACAACATGCAGCGAGTCGAGTCACGTACTCCCGAGTCAGTTTCACTTCGACGCGCAAGAGCAACGCACTAACTATAGTTACAGTTTAGTATACTAAAGTTATTAGATCGCGTCGTGACAGTGATAAACAGATAATTGACAGGTGATCAGTGACAGTGCATTTTTGTGTAATGTGACGGATTTTGGATTGCATTTTGGGTAAATATGTGTTTGAAAATAGTTTTTACAGTAATAATGATTGTGAGTGGACCAATTTAAAAGTATCAATAGATAAGTTTCGAAGGTTTATATCGTTTCTTGCATTATATTGACTATCTTTTATAACATTTTGATGGTGTGTAGTAAAAGTTTAATTAAAACAGTGCTTCACTTTTGAAGTAGCAATGGTATAATCAAATGGCTTACTTTCTTTCTTGTTTTTAGTTTCTTGAATAGTTTGTGGTATTTTCACTTAAATTACTTTAGAAAATAACTACAGCAAATGTACAAAAGTTTCATTTGAGACGCATTTAGTTTTTTGTAACTATTTCTCTAATAAACCAATTGTAGCGGTAGTTTTAGTATTAAAAGTCATTTTCTCCATATTTTCAAAGAAACGTGATACCTATTTATGGAAAATTTAGAACACAGCGCTAACCAATTCATCATAAAGTTGTTTTATTAAAATTTTATAATCCAATCATACATTGGTAACAGGTTGTAACTTTTTGTTCATTCGTTCGATTAACAAAAAATACAATTGGATGGGTTTAGAAAAACACGGTGGTATTTACCCACTTATTTTCCTTATATCTTCTATTTATGTATATATGTTGTGATACCTACTTAAAGAATCTAAAAATTAATGAACAAACCCGCCAACGAGTTTGACTCGCGCGCTGATGGTTTCGTGCCAACTTTAATGACATTTGTAGACAGCAAAAATTGCATTGTTTTTGATACTATTTGTATTAAGGACAAAGTTAAATTTACGGTTGTTTAAAATTTGATATATCTCAAAAACTATTTTTTCAGAAAATGTTGGTTTTCGGTACCTACTTTGGTGTCATTTTAAGGAACCCACACGCATAGGTTTTAGCAAAACATTTTGCTTTAGTTTTAGTTCCACATATGGGAAACCCCCTTAAATGACATTATTTTTTATTTATTGTATGATAATCGTAAAACGGTTAACAAGATTCACCTACCCACTAAGTATCATCTGTGTAATGCTAGTAGGTTCAGAATAA
This sequence comes from Pyrausta purpuralis, assembly GCA_963924145.1. Lineage (NCBI taxonomy): Eukaryota > Metazoa > Arthropoda > Insecta > Lepidoptera > Crambidae > Pyrausta > Pyrausta purpuralis. Next base: position 19,778,137 of record OZ001667.1, on the reverse strand, counting down.
AGTAGCTTTGACATACGGACTGACAGACAGACAGACTTGACGAAACTATAAGGGTTCCGTTTTTGTCATTGGACTACCTAAAAGCCTAAAGAAGCCTAAAAATTGTGTTGTTTTGGTAAGAGCACCTACTATTTGAATTTGAATTTTACTTACAAATTATAGCCTGTTTTAATAAGTAAAACAACACACTCACAACATTCGCCTATATAACATTAGTGTGATTTATCGAATTTCTTTCGAAGTCTTAAAAAGAAGCTACAGATTAAATAATCGTTATAAAACTGTTAAACTGTGTAAGTGGGACCTACACAAACAATGTCTCAAGAAATGTCCATCTTTTTAATGACTAACTTAAAGGTGCTTAACGAATGTAATTTATAAATATGCTTGGATTGTGTATAATGAAGCAAGTTTTCATTATACAACTTGAGGAAAATCTAGCTGATTCATTGTGGGATCCAAGAAACCCAAATGCGCTTAAATCATTCGATTAATTAATTACCTTCGGAAAGACGATGACTTTGTTGCTTATACGTGTAACTTGTATCCTAAAAATCGGAACATAAAAAAAACAAAATAGGGATACTCTCCTTTTGCTCACTCTTTAACTTGAGAACTATAACCGGTTTCATTAATCGTTGTTTTTCTTCTTCAAAACTTTGCGTATTTTTTTTTACAGAAAGAAAAAAATAAGATAATTTGTAAGTTATCCATCATGTTAATTATAGCGACATTGTATTTTTATGTTTTGCAAATATGGAAGAAAAATTTAAGTTCTTTTCCAAAGTGCTTTCAATATGTTCAAGGTTTGGATAGATTAAGATAAGGTCTAGATTGAGCACTTAAGTTTAGTGCTGGATTCCAACATCTTTGTCAAATGGATTCTCTTAACTTTTATTCACTTTTCTGTACTTTAAATATTTTTCCCGGAAAAAAAACTTGTAACAAGTCCTGATTTTCCCACGTCAAATGAGAAATATTCTTGGAATAAAATACAATATCTACGCATACTTTGAAAACACCACCTATTTGTCAGCAATCATTTTAAAATCGGTCGGTGTATACTTATTCTGACGTTACAAAAATCGGCCATAAGTCGGTTAGTTTTACCATAAGATATAGTTTATCAAACCCTTCTTGATTCGCGGATAATCAGGTGAACTGAGCGATAACATATCATTACATTATCATTATCTTGAAAGGCAGTCTGCAGGCAGTGTGTAGATCATTTACGGATTTTAAATTGTTTAAAATTGGCTCTAAAGTGATCAAGTAATTTTCAGTGATTGTGTTTTGGTTTGATCTCAGATAAATTATTATCAGCGATAGTTGGTCACAAGGAACAAGGTAAATATTTATATCTACCTAACAACCTTAGCTTTATTATTTTTAAAATATTTGGCACCTTACTTTATTTTTTCAGAAAAGTAATAACCCAAAATTATTTGACGTGTTCGTAAAGTAATCAGTTATTTAGATTTACCTTCGCCATTTATACCTATCTAATTTAATATTAATATTTAAAGCTTCCTGCACAAACAAACAGCACATATGGCGGATATAATGCTAGAAGCATTACCTACCAATCAACCATAGGTCTTAACAGAGAAAACACAGGCGGCGTAAATATACATTAATTTAAGATATTTTCAAAAGTAGGATATTACAACGATAAATTTGTAACCTCATTATAAAGCAGGCAAAATATATTATTACGTGACATATAGGGATAACATTTAAAGTACCTCTTTAGTATATTTTTTTTATACAAGGTCAAAACTTTTGAGTGAAAATATTTTAACTGTGTCTTTGTAGACATCTTAGAAACAAGACACTATCATTATTATTGTTGACAGCAAAACCAACTAAATCTGAAAACACTTGCGAATCAAAACCCAAAGTGTTTCTATAAAAAATGATTCATTAATAGTGCTGAATTGGCCCTTTAAATATTATCACTTAAATTCCGTATTTTATTGCTAGTCGAATATTATAAACAATCTTGATATTCCTTTGAAAGCACATTAATAATTTTAAAATAAGATAACATGAGATTTACAAATCATTGTTGAATAATGAGATCTTTTTAAATATATTTTCACTGATATTATTTAAAAAGTTATAAAAAATTGTTTACAATACATATAAGACTAGCGAAGGGGAACAATATATTGTATGAACTGGTATTTCATCAAAACAGTTCTTCAATATTGTTACTCGCCCACTTCAAAACTTTAAAATATTGATAATAAAGTTAGTAATAAAGACTTGAGTGACAAAAGAGCATTACGTAAAATAAAGGGAATAATGTACTCATTAAATGGTCTTAGAGATTTATGATTTGAACGACTATAATTATTTTATTGTTTCAAGCAAGACATCATGCAGTCACTAAGTTTACTTACCGTGATTTGTTTTTTTGCGAATTGTATGGCATAAATACCTACCCGCATAGCAAAAACTTTATAGTTCTATGAATGGCGTTTAAATACAATTTTATCCTTATCGACTTTGATGGTAACAATAATAATAGACTTTGACACAAATTTGTTTTTATAAAACGCGGGTTTTCCCTACTTAGCTCTGTGTATTAACCCAAATTCATTGTGTAACCAAAGATTGTAATCTTTTTATCTTCCATATAAGATTATTTTGGAGAATCCCTTTAGGAAAATGTTGATAGCACGCCTTTGGAATTTGCCATCAACACCTGATAAAGAAATTATGACGTTTTTTCGTATGATAAGAAGTGAATTAGAAGCCTTCTGAAATGCACTATTTCCTATATTTTTTCAACATGCTTAGTATATCGTAACCTAAAATAATCATTCTCTGTATCAATCAGTCAACGATTAAAAAATCATCATTTTTAACTTCTTTCTCAAATAAAATTTTTATTGCTAAATAACTATAAAACTAATTAATTTACTTGGTAAAATTGAGGTTTCAATTTATTAGATATAACATTACTCATTATGAGTCGATTTTACCAAAAACAAATAGGGAATATTCGTCGATTATTTGATAGCAATCATTTATGAAAATATCATTTTTAAATCGGGCGTTTTAAACTTCGGTTAGGTAAGTCCTATCTGATGTTGTTAAAATCGACTCTTAGTCATATTAGTCACTGAGGACTTGTAAAATTCCTATCTATTAAATCAGTACTTTTACCACTGCTCGACTTTATTGTAAGTAGGAAGATAAGAAATGCAAATGATTATAATGATTTCATTCATTTGAATGACTTCACCCGCTAACTTGACTGTCTATAACTAGTAAAGATTGAGATTAAAGTGACCTGTTTTGTCATACACACAAAATTAAGATTCTTTTAGCTCATCATTATCATCAAATGTCCTTTTCGTCTATTTCAGATGGTTTGTGGTGCTAAGTTAAAAGTACATCTCTTTTTATGGCTATATACTTTTTTTTAGCAAAACGCTAGATTACCATGAAATAAAAGATAAAATTTACGAATAAAATACTGCTTGTCGTTTTTTAATACACTAGACTATCTTACTTCCAGCTATAACATGACAAATACATACTCCCTCTTCACACGAAAACTCTTCTTGCCCAATCTCTCGTCCTGCCGAATATCAGTGAAGCTTTTCTAAATAAACTTGATCGTCTCCTCAACTACGATATTCATTTCATTTTCGGTCTCCGTAAGTACGACCACATTTCTGCGTACCGTTCCAAGCTTAAATGGCTTCCCATCCGTCATCGCAGAGAATTAAGAATCCTGTGTACACTCTTCAACATACTTCGTAACCCTCACTCTCCATCCTATATGACACAGCGGTTCAACTATCTGGCTTCCACGACTTCGCGCAACCTTCGCTCTTCCCATATTCTCACTCTTCACACTCCTCTTTACAAGTCCGGCTTTCTGTCGAACTCTTTCACCATGTCTGTGGTTCGCCTTTGGAATTCTCTCCCCATGGAAAACAGAATGAATGTCCTCAAACAAACTTTCATTTAAGAAGTCTCTCCACATCCACTATCTTAACCTTGGCTCACTTGAGAATTAACCAGCATTTCTTTAACTGCTGTCGTTAATATCTTAATAGATGTCATCAATATCTTCACTGCCCTATCTGTAATTTATTTTTTATTAAATATGTATATGTCTTCTATGTACGTCCATAAACCCCATGCTTATATACTTATTTAATCTATGTAATATTAGTATGTAAGTTTATGTTACTGCATTTTAAAATATATTTTAGTCCTTCTCAGTACTTTTAAATATTCCGCTACTGATTTAACTCTTAATATTTCTTAAGCAGTTGACTGGTAGAGAATGCCATAAGGCATTAAGTCCGCCAATTGTACCATTAACAGTGCAATAAAGTTTAAATAAATAAATAAATGCATGTGTAGACATCTATTATTTATTTATAGTTAATATAAAATGAAATCAAACTAATTAACTACACAATGGGATCTAAAGATAAGATATTATCAGCCTCGTAAATCATTTGAACAGTATCTTAATAATTTAATGCCACTTGATACTAACAAATCACTTGGTTGTTTATGATTTTGTTTATTTTTATTCATGACACGGACTAAAATACACAAATTCGTCTGGTAATTATTTGTATTTGATCTCATACGATACCAGGGGGATTCCCTCGACTTTGCGCGGGTTTTTCCTTTCCGTTCGAACCCCGGGTGAGCCCAAAAATATGTACCTACCTGGGTTTTTCTGTTTAGGTATTCTTAGGGTAGCCCGTAGTTTGGGAGTTGGCGATGTTTCAGCCCCGTGGCTCGGGTAGCACGTAAAGCCGTCGGTCATGCGCCAGATCCATCTCCGGTCGTATCAGATTGCTGTCTCATTAGGTTATTAGAGTGTAAGGAATAGAGAATGCACCTGTGTTTGCGCACACACTTTATGTACTTCAACTTTATTGCACTGTAAAATAAACTACGAGAAAACCAGCTGCGATGGTTTGGACACGTAAAAAGGAGACCACCTGATTACGTCGGCAATGTAGTACTCAACCAAAAACTGTCGGGTCAAAGGCGAAGAGGAAGGCCTAAACTGCGGTGGTTGAGTCTCATTAAGAAAGACCTAGAAAGCTGCGACTTAACCGAAAGCGACGTCCAGAATAGGGCAAAGTGGAGGAAGAATAGTCGGAAAGCAGACGCCGTCACCAGACGGGACAGTTGCTAGGAAGAAGAAGATTGCACTGTAAAATGTACAATTGGCGGACTTAATGCCTGATGGCATTCTCTACAAGTCAACACAATTGTGCACATTTTGTGTTTATTCGTACGTGACTGGCCAACGAAGTCGAAATCAGCTAGGGGGTACTATTATTATTATCGTAAGAAACTGACTCAAATCTGTTGCCACTGAATTGATGATGATTGATGATTTAATAATACACCACACAATCTTGTCGAATTGCCAGTTAATAAATTTAAGAAACACGTTAAAAAAACGCTTATGTCTAAAGGCTATTATAAGGTTCAATCAAGACTACCTAAACGACACGAATGTGTGGTCCGTCCAGCCTGCACCGACAAGATGTACTTACCTTTGATGATTTTGATTTTACGGCAGCTAGTGGTGACTGAGTTTGTTCCGGCGTTTTTTCTCAGCACTTGCCTAATTGTCTGTGTTCTGTCTCGAAGCGCTGGTAGGGCCCAAAAGATAAGGAGACATAATTCGGCCCCTTCAGGGCACATTTATTTAAATTTTATTTTTCACTGTACATTTGACGTTCATAAGTGGCATATTGTGTCCTAAATTGAATAAACAATATTTCAATTTGAATTTGAATTTGATGACTGCACTTGTCAATAATGCATATAAACGGTTTCATATTCGACATAAAAATATTAAGGCCACAATCATGTCATCGAGTTATCGACACATTTTCTGCTTGACTAGCTTCTCCATACGTAGTAATTACAAATCACTGGCTTCCATAATTTATTTTGTGAAAATGACTTTTCACCCATTTCATGCAGTCGCACATTTTGTAAACGCTTCAGCATCGCGACTCACGCAATGAACAGATTTTATTTAGCATCGATGTTAACGCGCGTTAGTATCGACGCCAAAATTTAATACAATATGACAATTTCCAGCTTCTGCATCGCGACTGCATCAATGCTAAAAGTAGCGCAGTATGTAAGGCTTGACATTTTGCGACTGCATCGATGCTACATCGCTGCTAAAAGTCGCAGTGTGTAACGGGTCTTAGACAATGACAGGAAGTCATAATTAGTAGTTCTTACTACTTAATACTTGAGATGTACTTAATAAACTTATAACAAAGGTATTCTTTTGTGTATCTACGAACCATAACCATCGTCAGTGTAATTACGATACGTTGCCTGGAAAATTTTAATTTGTACTGTTAAAACTTGCTTTTTCCTATTATACCTACAAATTTGCTCACTGCTCGCCAATAGGTTCCTATCAGATTTATGGGTTTGATCTCAGAATCTCTCGAATCTCAAAGTCTAGACATACCTCTAGTTTCCCTGTTCCCTGAACCGCCAGGTGGCGCTCGAAAAACACTATACAAAATTGGTGTTTTTGTATATTTATTGATAGAGATTTGTTTTCAGATTATAACTAATGTTTGTAACCATTAAAAAGATATTCGATAAAGCAAAAAATCTGACTTTTGAAACTTCGGCTGCTAGAAAATATGTATAAAACTTTAAGTTTTGATAGTGTAATATGTTATACAAGAGCTTTAGCTACTAGCTTTGGAGTCTAAGTTAAGATAGAAGATTTAATAGTATTAACAAATGTTATGTTGATTGACACATGCCTACGACCTTACCAAATTTCAGTTTTCTCACCAACCCTAACGAATACACAACAGGTACTTCTGTTGACATTCATTTATAGATACTGTTTATACAACAGTTCCTGCTTCTATTTTGTTAGCCAACAATCACGTGTGTTTGTATACATGGTGTTTATTTATTGATAATACATTGGATTTATGAAAACAAGGCGACGTCATATCGTTAATAAATACGCGCATTTGAAGTTTAATGATTAATATTTTTACTCATTAGGAAACACGCATAAACCCCATATTTAAAATACAAGTTTGTCACAGTTATTGAATGTAACCATCCCACAAATTATACAAAATACTACGCAGTAGCTAGTAAGCTACAAAGAGGCGACCTGCGCGCGTTGTCTGAACACTTTTTTTTCATATTTAATTTTTTTATTAATTTGTTTGTAACTTTTTAATTGTAATTAAATATCTCAATATAAATAAATAAATATCCTTTGGACATTCCCACACATCGCCATCTAGTCCCAAAGTAAGCTACTCAAAGCTTGTGTTATGGGTGCCAGACAACGGATATAATACTTATATACTTTTTTTTTGTAAATACATACATGATATACATAGAAAACACCCAGACCAATACAAACAGTCATGTTCATGCACACAAATGTTTGTATTGTGCGGGGATCGAACCCGCACCCGCTGCGTAGTAGGCGATTTCTCGACCACTACACCAGACGGGTCGTCGATCAATAAATATTATGAAAACACCAATTTTGTCTCAGCATTGCCTACGCGAAAAGTCAAAAATTTGCTTCAGACTACGAGACAAGTGACAAGAGAAGAGCTATTTTTATATACCTAAAACATTTCCTTTTCGCCTTCGGAACGAGGAAGAAGGAACACTGCGCTTCCTTTCCATCACTTTTCTGTGGTCTCCCCTATGGCATAGATTATTTTATGTCATAAACTTCATCATAATAATATTTGGGATTGATTGAAATGTTTGGTTCAACAATCATCATTATCAGCCAAAGGACGTCTGCTGAACATAGGCCTCCCCCAAGGTTTTCCACAGGATCACAAGCGGTCTGCATCCAGTGTGATCCTGCGATCTTAACAAGGTCGTCCGTCCATTTTGTCAGTGGACGTCCCACGCTGCGCTTTTGGTCGAAAAGTCTCCAATCTAGAACTTTTCTGTTCCAACGGCCATCAGTTCTTCGCGCTATGTGCCCTACCCACTGCCACTTGAGTAGGGATATGTCCGTTACCTTAGCTCTTCTACACATCTCCTCGTTTTTGATTCGATCTCGTAAAGAACTGAGTATAGCCCTTTTCATCGCTCGTTGTGTGCTTTTAAGCTTCTTTATGAGGCCCATTTTGTAAGAGACCACCATTCAAACATACAATTAAGATTAGGACATTTTTGAACTGTTTTCAATAAAAAAGGTAGGTAGGTAATCCTACTGTATCAAATTCATGACCTTTCAATCAAACTGTGCCCCAGATTAGGCGAATACTAAGAAGCAGCGTTTGTAATACTTTTGATATCAGCATTGTATGGTAATATGGCCTCAGCCCACAGCAACCTTAATCTCGAACGAGGTCTTAAACCTTATGTCACAGAGTTGATGAATCAGATATGCCACTTTATACAAAATTGACTTTTTTTTTCTAAACTGCATTGTAGACCATGTGACATAAAGGGCTGGAGTTCTGTGACCCACGTCTGTCTTTACCATAGAAGTATGGTGTTTACAAGATTTTAAACAATAACGTTGCATTGCAATAAATATTTCAATTTTTTTTTTCAATAAACTACTTGTAAACTTAACGGTTAATAAATTTAAAACTGTTATTAAAGAAACTCTTATGACGAAAGGGAATTATAAAGTAGATGATTATTTAAAAGATAATAATGTATGGACTGACAATAGTGACCGAGTTTGTTGCGCAGCTTCTTCTCAGCACTAGCCCACAATTGTCCCGAAGCTGTGGTAGGGTTTAAATTGGGACGTGTAAAAGTGGGCCTATTCGCATAAATAAATGACTTTTATGACTTTTTATTAAACATGGCGGCAGTTGAAATACAGTTGATACGTCGAGCAGTGGGTTATAAAATTACTCATAAGTTTAATCGCTTTTAGACCTGTTATACCTACGTCTGTACTATCTGTCATTTATTCAGATAATGTTGGACTACAGAACCCCTTAAAAACCGGCCAAGTGTGAGTCGGAATTTGCACTACCTAAGGGATAAGACTTACTCGAACAAGTATAAAACGAACAACTTTAATACGATATTTATAAAAATGATTGCTTACAAATAGGTGAAGTTTTCAAATTAGGCGTTTTGTATTATATTCGATTAATATTCCTTATCTGATGTTGTAAAAATCGGGCCTAAAATGCATTATCTTAAGCAGACCCAGGGAACTTCGTTTCGCCCTTAGTTCCATCCCGCCCGGCCCCGTTTTATAGTTCAAAGTCAAAAAGTCAAAGTCAAAATCAAAAATAATTTATTCGATTTAGGACACAAAGTGCCACATGAACGTCAATAATTGGTGTAATATCAATCAATTATAGCCCATATCGGACTAGAACATGTCTCCTTATCTTTTGGACCCTACCAAGACGAAACCAACAAAGTAAAAATTATAAAAATTGGTCAACTTTTTCTCTAGCTCACGACTTTCTTTTCATAACACAATCCTATCAAATTATTATTTTAATCAGCATACACGTACATCATGGATGGTCTGATATGTTTGGGCTATCAACAAGGGCTAGGCATATTCGCACGGATACAATGAAAAGGTCAGACGGAAATGTAGTTCACAGCACAATGATTGTCAGAAAGGGTATCATACAATAATAGTAACATTGTTACAATAACACATGCAGTGACCTACAAAGGAATCAGCGATTTCATTTAATTATCAATTATTATTTGCATTGTGTATGTTTAAACTACCTTTTTATTATTGATCTATTAATTAAAGCTTTTGGTCACTACAACGTGGAATACCATGCCTGTGCTAGGAACGTGTCAGGCAAAAAATATAATTAATGGAATCAGGCATTACTTTGCGGAAAAAATATTTTGCTTGAAATATCCGATAAGCGAAAATGTTGTCCGTGCTCCGCCGAGGCGACAATATTTCCTGAGGATGCCATGTGTAGTGGCGAAACGCGCCAAGGTTTTTTGCACGTTGATGTTGGGTACTAATAATTTTATCAGCTGTGCCGCCTGCGTGCTGAGGGAGGGCGGGTGGCGCATCCTGCATGCCTGAACTAATACTTAACGCGGAGATGGTTCGTGTTGTTAGTTGCCTGTGCCGGCGTCGCTTAGCGGAGATTTCATCATCATCATCATTATCAGCCAAAGGACGTCCACTGCTGAACATGACCCTCCCCCACGGCTTTCCACAGCGGAGATTTAGAGCAAAATAATTCTATAAATTTAAAAATATATATTTGTATTAAAGCAATGACGCCTTGCGCACTGGACCATTCCGTCACCGACCAATACCGTCTCGTGCCATGAACGGAGCGTGTCGGCACTGGCAAAAATACGTTCGTGTTGCTTTTGTGTCATGATTTAATGGTACGATACATTGGGAAAAAAATATTTAAGATCCTGACCTGAAGGTATAACTAGCCTGAGCTCATCATGGCTGTAGGGTACTGTATTACTGTACAACTACTTCACTGCCTTTCATAAAACTTATGACTGGTCAAAATTGTAATTGAGTTAATCGTATCATGTTTTAATTTTACACCCTGAGGCCAAAGTCTGAAGTAAGTACAAGAAATGTTAAAAATTTTGACATTTCGCGTAGACTATTTCATATTTTCTGCTGCATCAAATATCCTAATTACCTACTTTCGTGAGCTATATCTTTAATAAATCATATTCATTATTAATTTATTTAAAACACATCATGCACAAACAAATGGTAGATATGGCGGACCTAATACCACCTACCAGTCAACCATACAGAAAAAATGCTGACGGCGCGAAGAAAGTGATAGAAGAGCAAAAGAAAGAGCTTGACGACTTAAACTACAATAGATATTATGTTTATGATTTAGGTTTATGTTTCATTGTTTTTTTTCTCAATATTCAAATACACGAAAACACCAATTTAGTCCCAGCGTTTTTCGAGCGACACGCAGTTGCTTTACACGGAAACTTTGTCGAGACTTCCGTACCCCTATTACTGGCCCGTTCAACACTAATAACTGAATATTTTTTCTATTCCAGATGTTATCATCTTTACCAGTAAGCTGACGAGAGGAAACATTCGAAATTGTTCAACGAAATGTGATCAAACTGGAGAACATCAAAATGCTGCTAACTCTGTGCAAATCCTGCCAGTAGTGAGTATTTTTTAAATAATTATTAAAACACAAGCTGTATGTTAAGAATACATCTACAGTAATACATCTATTTATTCGGAATTTGTCATTCAGCTCAAAACACGTTTAAGGCGGGGCTTTTTCATTGCAGCATAATAATTTCTTTTTTCATAAGTTTTTATTTGTATTTTTCTCCGAATTCTTGATAATATGTAAGTTTGTACTAAAATTCAACATTGATGATACAAATTGATTCATGCTCAGTTAACAGATATTAAATAGATTGGAAAAAAAACTCCTTGAACGCATCATTCAGAAACTCAAAATCTAAAATAGACTGTGACGCAAATGGCAAAACACTTTATCTCAAATGATCAAAACACATTGAACCTTATAATCAAGCTGTCCACTTGGTGATAACTTTCCAGTCTCGATCACGATAACTATGACAGATGTCGAGATAATAGTTATAGCAAACAGAAGCGGGAATTTTGTATGATACAGTCATAGTGAAAACATACTTCGTGAGATCATGTAGTCGAAACAGTGTAATTAATAACTGGAATGACAGTTTGTAAAAGTGATACTCAAATTTTTAAGTTTAAAATAATTTATCAAAATTAAAAATGCAGTCCTTAAAAGTTTATGTCGATGTTAAAACACCATTTTTGTACTATACAAAAATAAAACGGTGAGTTTAGCTCTTTATTTTAAAATGTTAAACGTGGAACACTAGATGTTGAAATTTATAAGGTAAATATTATTACAAAAATATTACTGCAAAACGTAAAACATCATCAGTTTGTTGATAATACTGATATAGCCCAAATCGGTCAAGTTTCGAAGGGTACAAGATTATTTTTATCATAATTTCTATTTTTTATATATAGTGTTTCAAAATAAATAATAATAGTTAAGAACAAACTAATAAGTAAATTACTGACTAATAATGTATTCAAGAACGTATTAAAAAAATGCTTGCCTGAAACTAATTAGGATGACGTATACATGTCGTAATTAATTTGACAAATCTTTTCTAACTTACTAACTACTACGATTAGAAACATATGGGGAAATGTTTATATCTAAGATACAATTATTTTTGTATTTCAGCTGCCTGGAGTCTATGTACTGGAACTGCTGTGAAGAGAGGTTTTGCTTCGACAAGAAGATTGCTACTTACAAGTGAGTATTAAGAACTATTCAATTAATAAATTGTAAATAAAATATTACTAAATAGTGGTCCAAGTTTAAGTTCGCTTCCTGTTCTCCAGTCGCAGCGTGATGTTTTATAGCCTAAAGCCTTTCTTGATAAGAAAGAAGCTATCCAACTATTTTTTTTTATTCGGTCCAGTAAGTCCTGAGATTAGCGCGTTTAAAAAACAAACAAACTTCTCAGCATTTTAATATGAGTAGATAGCGTTCTCCCGCGACTGCGTCTACGCGTTTAGAGTTAGCTCCCTCCCCTCCCGTTGCATAGTGATGTTTTATAGCCTAAAGCCTTCCTCGATAAATAAGCTATCCAATACAAAATATTTTTTCCAATCGGTCCGAAAGTTCCTGAGATTAGCGCGTTCAAACAATTAAACAATCTTTTCAGCTTTATAATATTAGTATAGATAAGTATAGATTAATTAATTTTATTTATTTATTCCATAAAGTCTAAAGCGCTAGAATTAAGACTTAGTTTTTTTACCCGATTGCAGATATTTCCGATATTTACATCTCTTATTCATTGAATTTTCCAGAAAAGTATAAATACCTAAAATGCATGATGTATGTGATGATATGCAAAATCTATTGCACATTATCTTGTAACTTTAAGCATTATCATCGCAACATACATCTTTATCCGTCATTGTATTTTGTAACCTAATCCCACAAAAATAAGGTTTGGATTTCGGTTAAAGACTGTGATACTGGACCGTCTATTTTAAGATAAAAGATTAAAAGATTGACTGCCTCAAATGTACGGATAACAGCACGTCAAAGAAAACACAGCGATATCTTATTCAATTGCATTAAGGGCTATTTTGCAACGAAATTGGGTAGCCATACGGCGACTGTACGTAGAGAGCTTTGTTTGATTCTTTCATCATACATACTTTGCGGTTGCTGTGAACATCTCGACAAAAAAAATTATCTAATTGCGCAAAAGGTAGCATGCGTAATACTTAATAATATTAATTAATATTCTTTATTGCACAATTAAGGACACAAGAAACAAAAACATTACAAACAAACCATAAGTACTTACAATATTGGCGGTGTTTTTGCTGGAAAGGATCGATTTCAGACAACCATTGGGTAGAGGAAACAACTTTTACTTGAGAGTTAGAAAGCGTTGTGCAAAAATATAGCTAATATTGTAAATATTAAACTTTAAAGATAGATGCATAATAAAACAAAATAATATTAGTACACGTTATGTCACAAATACAATATAACAAATTAATAAATATACATAATATACGTACATAATACAATAGATCCATTAAAGAAAAAATCCGTCAGTTTATTAAAGTGAAAGAAAGGGCGCTTTTACCCTTGCTTTAAAAACTGGAAGAGAGTGGAATTATACTTATGTGAACTCTCTGTTCCTTTACTAATGTTGTTTTGAGATGGCCTTTAAATGACTGGAGAGAGACCAGGGGCCCTATTTTTGAATCACTCGCATCAAGATAGCGTGTTATATAAACTGATTAATGTCTCATTTTCAAACGAAAATCAGTGTAATTTCACACTTGAGTGATAAGAATAATAAATAAATATTGGACACCAATCATACATTGCTCTGATCCCAAAGTAAGTAGCTGATGCTGTTATGAAAATCAGACACAACGGTGGTACTACAACACCCAGACCCGAGATAATATAGAAATTTTTGATTTCTATATTGACCCGACCGGGTATAGAAGCCGGGACCTCGGAGCGGTGACGCCTTGAAACCCAGCATGCTTAGCCACTATACCAAGGAAGTTGTCAAAATAATTATAACTCAATTTGGTGAGTACTTACGGCTATATTTCGCGTGATTTTCGTTGATTCTTAATTGGATATCGAAAGAAAGTGACACGCCATATTCAAGCGAGTGATCCAAAAATAGAACACTAGGCCATTTTATACGAGTAGGTATGACATATACAAATAAAGATAGCACGCTTGATTTTAACAAAGAAAAGGAAGGAAGCGTTGATATTTACTCTTAAAATTTAACAAAACATTGAATGACAGACATTTGTAACAAAACACACAAAGCCAAGTAGTAGTAACAAACGGTATTGTGTACCTACGCTCTTTTTAAATCTGATATGGACAGTGATAATATTTGATACCAGACTGAATACAAGTAGTTGACCATTTTATTATTAAGAACCGTTGAGTAACGAATAGCAATGAGCCATCTTCGAATAAGTTGTAATGGAAGAAAATAATATGTAATACGTACATTTATTCTTTAAAATTAATTTAGTATACTAGCCAGTGAAAACTAAGGAAGAGTAAATGTACTTGCCATCAGAAGAGCTCTTGTCACTATTAATGTTCCTCTACGTTGGATCCACGTGGTTTAGTTCGTGATGATGGCAAGAGATCTGATGGTCTCACGCATATTCCCTGCGAACGGGGTCGGGCCTTAGTTTGGGATGCAACTTGTGTCGATACTTTGGCACCCTCCCATCTCAGAGAATTAGCCCTTAAAGCTGGAACTACAGCGGAATTGGTTAAAAACGCCAAGCGTCGCAAGTACGTCTCACTTGCAAGTGATTATGTGTTTGCGCCGTTTGTCGTTAAAACATTTGGGCCGTGGGGACCCTTTGCTAAATTGCTGTTTAGAAAAAGTGCGCCATAATTAAATTATGTAACAGCCAACAATAAAGCTGGCTGGTTCCTAGCTCAGAGGATTGGCATAGCTATCCAACGCGGCAACGCAGCCAGCATCATAGCCTCCTTACCGCAAGGAAATGGTTACGTTTTTGAATAGGTAGATTTTAAGTTATTTTTTATGTTGCATGTCTTAGTTTAAATTCTGTTGCATTAATTATTATTAACAATGTGTAGTATCGTATACTAAGCTTAAAATTCACCGGTTTTCTGGTGTCGCCATCCATGAGAATTTGATTTTAACGTAAGTGCTCCCGCCCACGATTTCTTCTAACAGAAGAACTTCCAAACTTTACTTCTTTCCAACACTAGTGTCCACTAATTTAATATTTTTTTCTTCTTCGAGGTTTGACAACCTCCGTTGTGTAGTGGCTAAGTACCCTGGGTTTTAAGGCGTCGCCGCTCTGAAGTCTCAGGTTCGATCCCGGTCGGGTCAATATAGAAATCAACATTTTTGTTACTGTCCTGGGTCTGGAGTTCGTGGTATCACCGTTGTCCGATTTCCATAAAACGTGTGCATTGCACAGTGCAGTGCATTATCTATTTACTTTGGGATCAGAGCAATGTATGAGATAAATCATCATCATCATCATCGTTATCAGCAAAAGGACGTTCACTGTTGAACATAGGCCTCCCCAACGGTTTTCCACAGCGACCAGTTTGAGCGGTCTGCATCCAGTGTGATCCTGTGATCTCTACAAGGTCGTCCTTCCATCTTGCCAGTGGACGTTCCACGCTGCGCTTTTGGTCGAAAGGTCTTCAATATAGAACTTTTCTGCCCCAACGCGTGTTTCTCGCGCTATGTGCTCTGCCCACTGCTACTTGAGCTTACTGATTCATGATGTATGTGATTGGTGTCCAATAATATTCTTCTTATTTTCCAGACTAGAAGACGTGCCAACGAACGGGTACGCCAACATGGGCGCCTCTCTCGACAGCGTGGTGACGGAGCAGCCTGTGAACAACAACCACCTGCCGCCTGAGGCCATCACCGGGAGGGAGATAAACGAACTGCCGCTGCACGCTGACAAACTTTATGAGGTAAAAAAAGTGAATTTCTTAGAGTTTTGGTTACGATCTTTGGTTCCATACAAATCGACTAGACATTTGGATCCGATTGAATCTGATGGCTGGTGATACCCGTCGGAATCATGTGCACTTTTGCAGTCCATTTGATATTCTGATGTTATGAGATACTGTGAACATGGCTCAATTGGTCTGATGACTAACTAGCATTCCACAAGATATAATTATTTGTAATATTTTTTTCTTATGAGACTATTCGGTCAATTCACACCTGCAATGATCTTGCCAAACTGTAATCAACACATTTGATGTTCGTTTCTACTTGAATTTTAAGATTTCATCCAACAGATTCTTATATTGCCTACAGTACCTACTGTAATATTCCATACTTTCCCCTAATACCACCACATTTTACTTTTACAGGTATTCTCTAAATCGTTAATATTTAGAGACGAACACGAGCTGAAATCCAAAGGCAGCAATGACTCGCTGGACGACATTGAAACTAAATCAGAACCGGACTTATCTGACAAGCCTAACAGAACTAAAGTGTACTTCGAGGACGAAGTCAATTCGCCTGTAACAGACTTTGAAATAATGTTCAAAGATGAACTCATGACAAATTATGACATGTTTAAGATTGAAGAGGAAGAAGAAAGCGATAGAAAAAGCCAAGACACAGAAGAAGGCCTTACAATGAATATCGTACCCGTCAGGAAACAAGATGTACTCAAATCCAGTACAGTGACTATGAAAGATGAAACCAAGATAACAACACAGAATCCAATTTACAAATATGACCCAATTTCAATAGTAGCCTTACCTTCTACATTGAGTTTGCCAAGAGTGGAAAGTGTAAAAGGAATTCTTAGGAGCAACAGTGCCAAGACACTCGAAAGGGTAGACAGTAACAGTAGGTTATCTAAACCAATGCTGAATAGGGTTGAAAGTCTCAAGAGTATTGATCCTACTAAAATCAATAAATTGTTAGCCAGAGTACCACATCGAAGCGCATCTTTCCTTAATATACCAGAGCATTTGACCCCAGAAAAACCTCCGCTAGTCAAATCCAAGTCTATGGTTGGAGTTATAGCAGCTGCTGATTCTGAAATAAGACTCAGTAGTCTTCCTGACACTCCTATTATTAAGAGTACGAATCTACCCAGATTTTTCGCTGACAGTCCATCAATGCCAGAATACAAAGGAGACACAAGTTTGCAAAGTTACAAGAAGAAAACAGAAATGATGTTCCAAGAAAACGATTTTAGTATGCCGAGGTATTACGGTACAGTAACGAAGTCGACTGAAAATATTCCGGTTCACGAGAGCAAATCCATGCCCGATTTGAGAAACACAACGACTTCGAATGCCAAAGTTAGCAAGAGGTTGGTAAAACTAAGAGGCAGGTTGAAACCTTTAGTTATTAGAAAGAGCTCTGAAGAAAAGTTATAGGATTTTGTGCAAATTATTCCATTAGCCAAAAAATATCCACCTCTAGATTTAACTTTAAAGTGTATGCGTCATTTATCCTACTTATTTTATTTATGTTTTATTTTCTGATTTGAGTTGACATTGATCTCTAATGAATGGCATAATCTTAATTTTAAATCGTATGGTTATTTCCAATTTAATAAACCATTGTACTTTCGTCTAAAAATAACTACATATAATTTTATTATCTACAAAAATAATTCATTATTTTATTTCAGTGATGTATGTTGAAGTATACAACGTGTGAATTGTAATAGGAGCAAAATGTTAATCAATGATTCTACAGAGTATACGTTGCAAAATGTTAATCAATGATTCAACAGAGTATACGTTGCAAAATGTTAATCAATGATTCAACAGAGTATACGTTGCAAAATGTTAATCAATGATTCAACAGAGTATACGTTGCAAAATGTTAATCAATGATTCTACAGAGTATACGTTGCAAAATGTTAATCAATGATTCTACACAGTACCTTGACCTGAAGAGTGTAGTACTCTAAAATAATGTAACTCAGAGATATAGTAATCCCTAGTCAATGTTTATGCTTGCAATACATTGCTGCTTCTAATTATTTCGTTTCAAAAGGACAATCAATATATTTAATATTTTAATTAATTGAGACAATTTAATATTTTTGCTCCTTTTAGGCCACACCTGTATATGTCATGTATGTGTTTGTTTAAAAACACATAATAAATCAGTATTTATTGCTCAATCAACGTACCTATGAATGTGATTATAGTTAAGTTAATAATATTAAATAAATTGCAGCAATAATTTGTTGCGATGTAACAAAAAGTATTAATGTCACAATAAAGTTGTAAGTTCTAGTCAATAAACATCACTTGTTAGTTAATAACTTAACTTCCGCCAAATTTTAATAATTATTATAACTTAAGCGTCGTCAGATCTGTCCCTTGATCAATTTTACGAACAAATATTTGGGAAACAACTTTTTATTGTAACCAAAATTGTAATTTATCGTTAAAATAGTAAAAAATCTGCATGGAAGATGAATTTTAATACATAATAATTAAGTATCTTTATAATAATATATAATTATAATAAGTGCCTTAACTATTATTTGTACTTAAATACTTTTAAGTTAAGATTTATTGTAAATTAAATAGTTGAGTGTTGAAGATTAAAACTATTTTAAAGGTAAAAATAAAAGACAATTTAAAAAAGCGCACAGTTTATTACTGGATTACTATTTTTTACATTTCCTAATAATAGTTCACAATAGGTAAAACATTAAAATTCAATTGTATAGAATAAGAATTTCGGTTCAAAGGTCTTTGGATGAATATATACTAGAAAATCTGAAATCTTAAATTTAAGTAGTTTTTTCATATTTTATCATCTCTTTAGGACTCTAAAGTTATTAGGGAAATCTATGTCTAAAAGCTAATATTAACAATACGTGTCTATAAAATTTAATGAAAATTCTAATACTTTAACCAGTACATTTAAAAAAAAAAATTAAGTGTTATAGACACCACATGATAACAAGAAATTAAGATTCAAACAATTTACAACGTCTAAATATTTTAGTTACAAGAGGGTGATCACAATATCATTTATTAACTATTTCTATAAATTATTTTTATTTATTTAAAATTATTTTAACCGGCAATTTCCACCATATACATTTTTTCACGGAATATCTTTATGGCACACATGCTCATAGTTTCTAAGGCAAATATTTTTTTTATGAATATTATTTTAATTAAGTTATTCCACACCAAAAGCAGTGAAATAAATAAATAATCTGCTATAAATTAACACAGCAAAACTTTATAGAACTTTGTAGAGTCGATTGTCGGCAATATTGTTTTATTCACATTTTCAGGCCATAAAGATTTCTAAAACCCCGGAAAATCTGACACTATTTCTACAAATTAGTCTAATTTATTTAAAATACATAGAGAAACCACACTTTTTACACTTTACAATGATTTAGAATTATGCTACGCAATTCATCCGTTTTAAATGCAACAATTATATTTATTCTCATTTATAGGAATTGGCATTTTATTCACGAGATGTTATATAAAATTTACTTATTTTTCTAACACCTTTTTGGTAAATTACAGATAACATTTTGAATATATCTATTTATGACTCTAATAACAAATGTACGATACATTGTTATTTACTTAAAGAAAATACCGCAAAGATGAAAAATACCTTAGATACATTGTATAATGTTTGATGTGTTTGTGTGTTAATCATTAATTCACCAAACTGCATGAATAAGAACTTCTTAATATAAATAAAACAATAGACATTTTTCTATGGACTAATTTAAAGTACAACGTACTTTTGTTTAGTTATACTATATTTATTTATTTTATTTAAGTTTAGTTTGAATATTTATATCTACCTAATTTTGTAATTCACTAGCTTACTAGCGTGGTGTCAATATAATTGGAGTATGAAGCCTACATACTATATTTTTTTTAATTTAAAAGGCATTTTTATAGAAAAGACGACGATACAGATATAACATTATAATAACGGCATTGCAAGTGAAGACTACGTGATGACTAAAATCTAAATTATCTGTGGCAAATCTAAAATACTGAAATAACCTTTAAAAACTACAACCAAAGGGTTATTCCGGCCTAGATCAAAACTAAACATACTTAAATTATAAATAATGCAGATCTTATATTTAATACAATACTGAATACTATTACAAAATAAAACTGTGAAACAATATACAGGGTGGTAGAAAATATTGTTTGACAGTAAAGAGATTATCTCTTACTTTGAATGTCACTGTCAATAGGCTGTCACGGTGGCTGTAATGGTGTAGCCACACCGGACGGCATAGCTGTCAGCAGTATCCATAGTATAGTGCCATCAACTAACAGAAAGACATGGACCTTTAAAGCGACGGTGACAGTCAGAACTAACGCTGTCATCTTCAAAAATGCGGTTGCCAAATCTGTAGCCAAATCTCCCTAATCTTACAGGCGATTTTACTATTTTTCCTAAGGTTTTATTTTCGTTCATATTCTGAATACACTTTAAAAGATTATTTTATAATACCGTAGAGCTAAACTCCTTAAATGAAGTTATAATATTCAATTGTCTATACAATTGTTTTGCGTTTGAAATCAGTGAAAACTATATGATACTAACATACACTGCTTTAAATAAGTACTTTTTTTTTACTTTAATTAATTAATGTCACACGCCATTTTGACGTGATTGATTAAAAATTGTGGCCCTGATAAGTTGATGGCACTCCGTTATCCCTTTGTAAAAAAACAAGACTAAAAACTTCTACATTTAAAAAAAATATTTTTTAGTTCATCATTTTTAACTTTATTAACTCAATCATTAGAAAAGATAACATTTAAAATTATTTTGCCATGGAATTAGGTGTTAAAATGACCAGGTATTTTTTACTGAAAGTAATAAAATTTCGAAAATGCAGTCAAAAACTAAATGTCATATAAACTATTTGATTTCTTATTTGATTTGGTTAAAGAACCTCATATACTTATTGTCTCTTCACTTATGAATTTGTAGAAGCTGACGATAGTTTCGGTTACAATGCAAAGTTTTGGCTTGAATTTGACAAAGTTTAGTTTTAACTAAATTATGCTAAAAATATTTTTGACACATTTGAGTTTGGTAGGAAATTAATGATCTCATTAACCTTTAAATCCCCCAAAATCTCAAATGTCCCTGACCTCGAATTATGAGGATTTCTTTTTGTTGAATTATACATAGATGGCGCTTGTCATCATTTCGACAGACTCGACTAGATTATTAATGGAAGTGAAATATGATAAAAGAAATAACATCTTTCTTATCAAGAATGTAAAATAAAACTTATTATGTATCCCAGGACGCAAAACATCAACTATTAAAGACCGGTCCCTTTTGCTTATCGAATATTGTAAATAATCTTGTCATTCCTATTTACCGAAATCATTCATTTTAAAATAAGATAAACAGAAAACTCACCAACTACTTAAGTAATTCATCGTATGACACCGAGATTTATTTAAAATCAAATAGTAAATTAGTTTTATTCACTGATAATAAATTAGGAGTTATAAAAAAGATTGTTTACATTATTTGACAAGCAAATAAAAGCGGACTTTGCTTACGTTTTCAATATGGTCAGCTAGTTTGAAGTCTCACACAGGCAAAGAGAAGCGGTTCATATCGACCGGGTGTTCCGGCCAAAGACTAAGTCGATATAAAATCTACTGCATATGGTCAATTTTGTATTTACCAGACAGTGTGTAAACACTAACAAAATCTTCAGTTTCTCAACAAGAGCCAAAACAGTGTGTCACATTATGTAAGCGTGCTTTTGACGTTGTATCTATAAAACGGCAAAATCTAAAATGCCTGAGCATTTTTTATGCTTCTAATTTTGAAATTATTCTAACCAAATCCTCACGACACCAGCGCCACCTATCCATTCTATCGAGCTATGACCTTGAACCTCTTGACTTTGATGCTGACCTTAGCCCCGGCTAGCTTGAGCGCGGTGGCTGCCGTGATGTAGTCTGCCGCTGAAAGGTCTTTACCGTCTACTGAGACGAGGAGGTCGCCGCGTTGGAGACGGCCGTCTAGGTCGGCGGGAGATCCTGCGATCTGTGGATGAAAAAAGAATTGGTAAGTATTGCTCGTTGGAAAGGCTGGCCAGAAAACCAATTATAAATAAATCAATAATAAATAAATATTTGACAACATCACATACATTGCTCCGATCGACCGAAGTAGCTAAAGCACTTGTGTTATGGGAATTGGAAACAACGGTGGTACCACAACACCCAGACCCGAGACAATATAGAAAAGATCGTTTTCTACATTGACCCGACAAAGAATCGAACCCGGAACCTCACGAGATGGCGACGCTTGAAACCAGCGTGCTAGCCAATCGACCACGGAGGTCGTCATTATGAGTGAGGACTATCGGTTATCACGTCAACTGCTAGTTCCTGCATCATCATCATCATTATCAGCATAATCATTTCTGCTTAGTCCAAAGGCATAACTGGTAGAGAACGCCATATGGCGTTAAGTCCACCTTTCGTACAAAATTTTATTATTGTGCAATAAAGTATAAATAAAATAAATAAATCAGCTAAAGGACGTCCTTTACTTAACAAATGCCTCCCTCACGGTTTTCCATAGGGAACAATCAAGCGGTCTGTATCCAGTTTGACCCTGTGATCTCATAAGCTCTCACGTCATATATGTAACATGACTTCGAAAAATACATAAATTATCTCTTGAATCTCATACAGTCTTCTCGTCTCATAACCTCAGTATATGAAGATGAAAATCTTCAACCAATGTGTGTTACCAGTGATGAAATACGGACCGGAAACATGGTCTCTTACTATGGGCCTTATAAGGAAGCACAAAATCACACAGCGAGCGATGAAGAGGGCTATGTTCGGTGTTTATCTACGAGTTCGAATCAGAATTGAGGAGTTAACAAGGTCGTCTGTCCATCTTGTCAGTGGACGTCTTACGCCGCGTGTTTCGTCAAGCGGCTAGTAGTCGACACGTCGACGCGACGGCTAGTTGTTGGCACGTCAACGGCTTCATGTTACACGACGAAATTGACGAAAGTGTATTGAAGAAGCGGCTGCATGCAGCAGCGGTAATAAAATCTTGACAGGGAGACAATGACAGACAAAATTGACAGACAATGCTGACAGGCGCCGCAATATGTAAGCGTCTTGCTTACTTTACTTTACCTAGATGATATAATTATTGGGACTGTGCGTGACGACAGCGATACAAACTATTCGCGGAGCTTGAAATAACAAATGGCTCGCTTTCATTACGAAAAGTAAGTAAACTAATTTCAATGAAATATTGTATCAGGTACAGTGTCAATTTTTACTTATTAAATAAATATAATGCACGGATACGTAAATTTAGTACGAAACTTAGTGACTGTCGTCCGCTAATGTTGCTTTTTTTGGCCACTGCGAGCGCTAACATCGATTCTCTTTCCCCCACCACCTACTTCGCACACAGCGACCAGACATATTTAGAATCTAGAATACTCACAGGATCTCCCAAATACACTCCAGTTCCTTGAACGGGCGCGACGTATGTGAGTCCGAGCGCGCGGCCCGGCTTGCGAGACAACTCGACTTCTACGTCAGTGAATTGGATGGGCTCCGGACGGTACACTGTCATTTTCATCTGGAAAAGATAGTGTTTAAGATAAGGTGGGTACTAAAGAGGTTATGGGTTCTATAATGATGGGCCATAATTGATTGATATCAACTCTTTTTTTTTGAAGACTTTATTGCACAAATTTAGTGTACAAAGGTGGACTTAATGCTAAAAGCATTCTCTACCAGTCAAATCTTTAGGTCATGTAGAAAGATGACAACGGGTGCAGTGATATATTACACGTTCACAAGGGAAATTTTGTGTGCTAAATTGAATAAATTATTTTCGACTTTTTGACTTTGACTTTGGTTTATAGCTATGAGCAAAACCCCTGTGTCTCGCTCGTTCAAGTCTTCGATATTCAAAAAAAGAAAAACTATTGTAAAAAGTTAATTTTGAGATATGAAAGTAATCCTAGTTAATCTACGTCAATTGTAATAAATCGGCAATCAACGTTAAAGAATTTTCAATTTTTATGAACGTTAAAGTTTATATTGCGAAAAAAAATAAGTATATCAAGACAGTGATGGACGAAAGCTGAGTATTATTTGATTAGTAATAGAAATAATATTTTCTAGAGTAACTATTGTGAGTCGGGAACAGTGCGACATTACTTACAATACTTCATTGAGTCAAATAAGTAAGGTAATCTAGCTTATCTGATTAAAATAGGTAGGTAAATGGCAATTGAAAAAGAAGTTGCAGGTTTAGGAAAGTGAAATAAGATTTAAGAGGAATTATAAATTTAATGTGGTGAAATTTAGACGTAGGAGACGGAACTGAGACGTATGGGACCTCCTTCTCTCCGTCCTTGTAGGGAGGTTAATTTAAAATTTAAATAATTAATTATAAATAAAGAAAAGGAAGGAGAATTAGGATTACATGTTGTAGACCTAAAGAGGTGAACTAAGATTACAGAGGTAGTTTATTATATTATATCAATACGGGATGTGAGTTTTAGATTAAAGAGAAGTTTAAAATATATGGAGATAGGGTAGGCTCTACTCCTTACTTTAAATCTATACATCTACACTAGGGTCTAGCTCAAATATCACAAAGGTAATAAAGCAACATATCGCGGATCAGTTCAAGTCAATTCTGTCAGTAGCCACGCTATTGTCTTCTTCTTCTTGGTGATATTTTTTTTATGATGAGTGCTAAGACATATCTTGACATGACACATTTTTCGTTTTACAAAGTAAATAAAATATAATGTTGATATTACTTCTAAAATACATTAAGACAATGCCTTACTAATTATAAACATTTATTTTGATCCTCCCCAAATGATTTGTAATTTTCTTTTCTTATAAAAAAAATGAAAATTATGCATAGAACGAAACTCGAACTTTAGTGATTGACAAAACCTAATCGGTCTAATATCGTTTATGTCCAAATAATCGGTATGATCGTAATGATCACTGACTATATTTATTTATGAAAACCGCATGAAAAATATAATCGCTATGGATAAATAAGCTAAACGTGTATTTATTTAAATGAATGGTATACAATTAGCTAATGTTGTACTACTTGTTCTCCACAGAACTATCTGCCAAAAAATTTAAAATTATATATTATCTATAGGTCCTTAGCCTGAAAAAGGATTTAAATACACGCAAAATATAAAACGTTAAATTACAACGAAAAAACGTCGGACACTAATCGATTACTATGACCGATAAATATCGGTTCTATTTTATCGGAACATCACTATAAATGTCGAAATAACAACATCTCAACGATCATCATAAAATAAATAGACTGTTTGTCATCATTATAAAATAAATAGACTATTTGTCATCATCATCATCATCATAAAATAAATGGACTGTATTTGACGACAGCGGATGTCACCACACTTAAAACCATAAAATAGCATACCTTAGGCAATTTCTGTTTGATGGTGAGACAGAGCCGTTCGTGCGCCATGTCCTTAGTGATGGCGACTCCGTTGCAGTCCCGTATCTGGTCGCCGACGCGCAGGCGCCCGTCCTTTGCGACTGCGCCGTTCTTATACACGTCCAGGATTATTGCTGCTGCACCCTAGAATATAAAGATGGAAAATTATTAGGCAAGTGTCTTGAAAAATGTGAACGCCTCGTTTGTGTAATGGTTAGTCCGCTGGTGCTTGCTACCCACGAGGTCCCGGATTCAGATGATGGGTCGGCCTGAAAGGATATTGACCAAAGCCGGGTCCCGATTGCGTCCTTGTAGTTTATATTTAAAAAATCTTGTTTGGATTATAATTCTACTGGTATTTTAAGGGTAACTAAGTAAGTAAGCATTAAATTACTTTAATAAAATATAACAATTACCTTCTGAATGTGTCAAATAGAATGTAGGTGAGGTGCATCAACTCTACAATCACAAAACATAACCCCGAAATGTCTAATCTGCCATTGAATTCCTCGTAAACGCCTAATTATTTTTCAAAAATATTTTTTCTTTATATTCTTTCAAATATTTATATATTTTATCCGAACATTTTGTAAAGACGCGTGCAGACGCAAAGTGGGCCGAGTTTCTAAAGAGTTTTGGTCAAGATACTTTCTTTCTGTTACCCAAGAGACGATTCTGTCAACTAGAATTTGAACGTTTTCAAGAAAAGAGTGCATAGGCTGTTACTAGGCAGACATAGTTCACCATAGGCTGCATTGTCACTTAACATCAGGTGCAATGGTGGCCAAATATCTGGCTATCGAAATATAAAAAAGAGACCTTTGGGTTCGAATCCTAGGACGGGTCGAAATTTGTTTCTGGATTTTTCCGTCTTGAAAATATTCGGTAACGCCAATCGATGGCCAATCTCCGTTGAGCTTGACCGCCGTGATCGGAGACGACCAGTAGGCCTAACATGCATGACATAATATTTATTTCGATCGACATGACAAAATTTGTCGATCTATGCTATTTTATCATATTCCCTAACATGCCACCCACATTAGACAAATTTATCCAAAACGATAACGAGATAAGATAATTTTTAAACATTCACTCAATTTTATGTCAAATTTGGCTGAGAATGATAAACTTGACACAATGACAGATTGACTCGATATTGGCCATGGATAAAAATATGTTATGAAAAAAAAACACGGGAACTTTCTTTTCAATATTTCTACCCTTTATTGTTTTTTGAAAGCTTAGGCTAAGATATGGCACGACACAGTAATATATTTTTAATCTAAATAAGTTGTTTTACATTTATCGTCGACGCTAATGGTAGACGATAATGTTTCATGGCAAAATGTCAAAATTTGGTAAAAATATGTGTCGCATATTAGCGTTAAATGATAATTTTGTCATATTTCGAAATTTGACAGTATGACATGACTTTCATGGCAGCCATGTTAGCAATTGTGGTTAAGTCGATTATTGACAAATAAACGGGATAGAATGTCTCAATAAATTTTTATCACGGCGTGCATGTTAAGCCTGCAGGAAGAGGGACTTTACGTGATAATTATTAATACTCACTTCATAATCAATAAGTAAATAAAACCAAATTTCTGTTTAAATGTTACAAGGAGTAAAAGAGACTTTAAATTGTGTAATAAGACATCGCAAAACAGTATTGAGAACGTGTTCGACGACTGTCTTGGCGGACGCTGAAATGACAAATGACTGGCTGTCATTACGAAAAGTTACTAAACCAAAGTAATTTCAATGAAATATTGTAATTATTGTTTAATATTTATTCTATGCAATTAGGTTTATATAGTGTCAATTTTTATTTAATTATAAAATAATACACACAGACGTAAATTTTGTAGAAACCACAAATAATATATTGTGCGTTTTTTAATGTAAATATTTTTTACATTCCTTTTTAACGAAATGATTTATATAAATAGCAGATTGCACTTGTAAAAATCAACTTTGGCTGTGTGACAGACGAGGAATCAAACCCCGTGTGTTACGCAATCCGGGCGTATGCCTATACCACTCGGCCACCGTCACATTAACAAGCCTGTTGAATTTTGCAAGCGCTTTCTTTAACGCGTAGGCTGCGTGACGTCATCAATGTTGCGAGATTCCTCTCACCATATCTGAAGGAAATATTTTTACAAATATTTAACAATCGGTTAAGATGAACGAAGCCAATTTATAATTAAATTTTTGTAATTTTATTTGTAATTATTTTTTTTAATTTTTTTGTTTTGTTATTTGTAATTGTTAAATAATTTATTTCAAAATAAAATTAACACAAAACTCCGAACTGACTTAGGTTATACGTCGTTGAACACTTTTATTTCAGTTTAAAGATATATTTATTCCCATAAAAGACAAAAAAACAGTCATTTACATGAGAATAATCACTACCAAAACAATATATTCACGTACGTTCGAACATTTCAACAAAAATAATCCAATATCACATTAAGTCGCACTTAGCGCATATTATACTTGATATTAGATTACATATTTTCAATAACATAAGTTGCAAGTTTTGATTTGAATGCATCGAGTGAGCTTACATTTTTTATAGAAGAGGGTATTTGTTATAGACTTGCGCGCCTTCAAAAGTAATATTTTTTTTTCCGTAGTTCGTTCTAATATTGGGTAGCACGAGAAAACTCGCGCGGCGTGTGCTACGCTTAGTGAATTGCTTTACCGTTTGAAGTGTTAGACTAATATAATAATAATAATAATAAATTATTTATTAATAAACAAAAGGTATTTATGGTTACAAAAAAGGACTTAAGCTTAGAGTCTTATTATAGTATTTGTCTGAACTAGGTTGGACCTGTGTTTCAGACTATAAAAAAGAACTATGTTAGTAAACTAATTACAATAAACTTACTAAGATGACACAAATAAACCTATTAATTAATTATAAATATACCCTTCTACCTACTGGATGATGACAAACAGGTCTTCAGTCTCATCATATGACAGTTTCTTAAGATACAGATCTAATTTTAACTTACAGTTATGGTA
Organism: Pyrausta purpuralis; assembly: GCA_963924145.1. Lineage (NCBI taxonomy): Eukaryota > Metazoa > Arthropoda > Insecta > Lepidoptera > Crambidae > Pyrausta > Pyrausta purpuralis. Next base: position 19,749,475 of record OZ001667.1, on the reverse strand, counting down.
ATTAAGTTTGTATAAGTTTAGTAAACCGTTTAATCTATTATACAATAATGGTGCAATAAAACTAAAGAACCTATTAGTAAAAGTAAATTTCGAAGTCCATTGTGGATTGCAGACTTTATCCATCCTTCTTTTGTTAGTTACTTCGGCATTGTAAGGGAGTAGTGCGTGTTGTTTTAATATGGTGTGCTGGATGAAAAGCTGGCGCACAGTAAGCACTTTGCAGAAATTGTAAAGCAAATCTGTTCGATATAAAAAAGGTAAGGAGTTGGCGACTTTTAAAATAGCTCTTTGGGCACGCTCCAGAGGCATCAAAACAGTTTTGGGAGCTCCACCCCAGGATGTGATACAGTACTGTATTATAGATTGACCTAAGGCTTGGTATACTTGAGTAATAAGTTTTATATCAGCAATAGATCGTAATTTTTTAAAAAAATATATTAATTTACGGACCCTAAGAGCTAAATTATGTATGTGCGGTCTAAATGAAAGGGTTTCATCCAGGGTTACTCCTAAATATTTTACGGTGCAAGTGCTAACAATAGAGGGACAACAACATATAGTGTCGACTTTAGGGTCATGACATTGGTGTGCATGCAACGTGTGTGCGTCTTTGTTGTGTGTTCGGCGCATGCTAAAGCGAATGTATTTGGTCTTGTCGACGTTCAATGTTAGTAAGTTACAGCGAAGCCAGTTATTAACAATATCAAATCCTTTTTGTGCATTATCATACAGATCTTTATCAGTTTTCCCCGTGAAAATGAGTGCAGTATCGTCAGCGTAAGATATTATTTTCCCATGATCTAGATTTAATTTACACAGGTCATTTATATACACGAGAAACAGAGTAGGGCCCAGGATGCTTCCTTGAGGAACACCGAAGCCAGAACTTCTATGCTCCTCACTAACTATTTTATCTATTCTAACACATTGCGATCGGTCGCTTAGGTAGTCAGAGAAAAGATTTAACTGAGTTCCTCTTACACCCAGTGCTTCAAGTTTTTTTAAAAGTATTGGAATGGATATTGTATCGAAAGCCTTTGCTAAATCAACAAATATTCCCATGGTTTTGTTTCCTCTACCGAGTTCTTTTGTGGTGTATTCCGTTAGGCTGTGTACTGCGTCCGCCGTCGACAGTTTTTGTCTGAAACCGAATTGCGCTGTAGAGAAAAGCTTATGTTTTTCAATATAGTTTATTAGTCTATTATTTATGATTTTTTCCAAGATTTTGGATATTGAGGAAAGCAAAGATATTGGCCTGTAGTTGGTGACTAAGTCTTTTCTTCCGTTTTTATGAATTGGTATGACCACCGCTTTCTTAAGACATTTAGGAAACACTCCTTTAGAGAGGCAGATACTGAAAATACGTGTTAAAGGTGGAACTAAGATTTGTTTAAATCGTTTGAGTATCTTATTGCTAATGTTATCCCACCCAGCGGCACAATCATCTCTTAATTTCGAAATAGTTTGGCATACTTCCTCTTCGTCTGTATCTAATAGGACAAAACTGTGTGGGTAGTTAGAGAGGGATATTGATTGTTGGGGAGTTTGCTTATGAATTCGTTCAGCAAGGGTCTTACCTACGTTAGCAAAAAAGCTATTTACATTATCGGCTGATACTTGCGGAGAAGAGTGCGTAAGTAACAAATTCGAACTTGATTCACGCTGTTTTGTCATTAGAGTTACAGTTTTGATGTGTTTCCAAAGTAGTTTGCTGTTGTTACGAACTTTATTTAGTTCATTTTTTTCGTAAGTGGATTTCAATTTCTTTAACAATCCGTTACAAAAGTTTCTGTATCGCTTATAAGTGGTTTGAAGATTAATATTATCTGGATATTTTCTGACTTTCAGGTGAAGTTTATCCCTGTGTCGTATACAACGGATAAGGCCTGGTGTAATCCAGGGTCGTATATTATGATTTTTATTATTAAGAGTTACTTCTGTTGTATTACGTAAGATTGCTTCTTGCACTTTTGTAATGACATACGTTAGTGACTGATTTGCGTCAGCAGTTTTGTAAACTGGGTTAAAGTCAATGTTGCATAAATCACGTTCGAGTTTGTGCATGTTTAGTTGGGATTTATTCACGATGCGTTTTTGCTTATGCAGCGTTAAATCTAGGGTTAGTAGGACAGCGTGGTGGTCAGTTATTGTTGAGTTAGTCACAAGTGTTAAATACGGAAGCCTAGATTTAACTATCATATGATCGAGGCATGACCCAGTTTGAAACGTCGTCAATGTATGCCCTGGGTGGAGTCCGTGGGATGAGCATAGGCTTAGGTAGTCTTGAATTCCTTCACTATCATAATGCTGCCCTTCGGGCCTTATATCGATGTTGATATCCCCTGTTAAAATTATGTTTTTAAAAGAATTTAATGATTTTAGGGTATAATTTAATGACTCATAAAATTGGTCACAGTTTTTAGTGGAGGGAGATCTATAAATGGCTATAATGGCCGTGTTTGTGCCAATTTTAATAATTAGACTATTACAGTCCTCTAAATTTGGCTCTTCTACTGTAGCGCTTACAGTGTCCTTTACAAAGACTACCACGCCGTCATTTTGATGGTGGTGAATTGAAGTATGGTACATTTTAAACCCTGCAATTCCTGGAATGATGTTAGTTCTGTTAGGTAACCTACATTCCGTTAGGACCATGATATCACAGTCAAAGTTAAGTCGGTGCAAAAAAAATATTAAAACCATCAATGTTCTTAAAAATACTACGAATGTTTTGGGTTAAAACGGTTAGTGAGTTTTGATATGTAGAGAGATATTGTTTGCAGTTTTCAACATCGCACAATTTAGACTTCGAAACAAAAAGATTATCTAGCTCATTTAAAACATTTGTATCCATATGGATATATAAGGGTCGTCTAAATAACGTCTAAGTTACAAACAAATTTTGTGGCGCTCTTAGGCGCCAGCATAATCTACAGAGTTAATATATTCGGCGGCTTTCCTTGCAGGGCATTCAGCGTCCCCGGTCCTATGGGCGTTAGGTTTCTTGAAACGCATACAGGTCGCACATTTTGGTGATTCGGCCTTCATTGCACAGTCCTTCATTTCGTGCCCGAGCTCCCCACAATGACCACAGGTGCTAGTTTCCTGTCGGCATGTCTTAGCTGCATGACCATACTGCTGGCATTTGAAACAACGTGTTACTAAAGTGAAGTCTCTTACGGGACACGAGGACCAGTTGATGAAGATGCGGTCGTTTGGGATAAGGGCTTTACGAATTTGGGCGGATACTTGAACGACATAATTGCATGTCTCGGCTTCTTTCTTTCCTGATTTGTGGCTCATTTTAATTGAAGACAAAAATGACTCGAGTGTCATACCGGGTATCTTGTTGGCTAAATTTTGCTGGTACATGCAATTGAAAAATTCCGTCTCTTGCATGGAGGAAGGGACACCGAGTATTATAATTCTAGGCTGGCGTTTGAGTGTCTCGTCAACAGTGAGGCCAGAGGTCTTTAATTGGGTAGAGAGTTTTAGTTTCTCAATGTCGTCCTTTGAGTCTGTGCTGATGATCACACCGCCGTTCCTTGTTTTACGCAGACCTCTCACGTGAAGCTGCATTTGATCAGGTTTAATGATCTTTTGAACCAAGGCCTTTGTGTCTTCACTCGACTTTAATTTGTCGCTAGGGTATATAGCAACGGAGCTGAATTTGGAAGGCTGAATATAGCTATCTGTGCTTTTCTTGACGATTTCCGCAAATGACATAGATTTGCTACCGGGATCAGATGATTTTTCTATGCGCACTGTGAGTTCTTCGTTTTTTTTTGACAGATCGTGATTTTCTTTCAGTGCTTGAAGGTCGTGGTGGGCAATGATGGCTTTTTAATATGGAAAGAGCGCGTCATATTTTTTTTATCAAGTATGCATGTGTGGTAGATTGTAAAGTTGTTTTACAGTCAGTATTTTGGTGTCTTCGTATATTTTACAAGTAGGTGTTAAGCGGTGATATTGAAATAATGCTTTTACAATTTTATTTTGTGCAATTTGAATAACCTCTAATTTTGATTTACTTGCACTGCCCCATATTTCTATCAAATAGCGAAGATGTGGTTTAACGAAGGAATTATACAATGTGTAATGTAAACGACGCGGAATACATCGAGAAATTTGTCGTAGTGATGCTACAAGTGATATTAATTTAGTTCTGATATAGTCGATTTGAGCTTTCCACATGAGACAACTATCAATTCTTAGGCCTAGGTATTTCTCACATTTTCTTTCTTGTAATATAGAATTATTAATTTTTAGGGGCTCGAACGGAGGGTATTTTTTATTTATGGCCTTGAATATTACGTAACAAGACTTTTCTGTGTTGATCGTCAAAAGGTTGTATTGAAATCAATCGGATAAGGTATTTAAATCCTCTCGAGCTTTTTTGATAATTTCGTGTATATTAGGCTCAAAGTAAAATAGACACGTGTCGTCGGCATATAGGGTTATTTGGCCGTGTAAACCAAGTTCCTGTATATTATTAATATAAATTGTGAAAAGCAATGGTCCTAATATTGATCCCTGTGGGATTCCGCACGTCACAGGAGCCGGATCACTTTGAAATTGATCTATTTTAACTACTTGGGATCTATTCGTTAAGTAGGATCGTAGCATATTGAGTGCACAGCCCCTCAAACCTATCTTTTCTAACTACATTAAAAGAAGCTGATGGCTGACCGTGTCAAACGCTTTTTTCAAGTCAATAAATAATATTTAAAAATCAAATAGTTTATAAATTTTATTCGCTGATCTTTTTCTAAAAGTAATAATAAGATTGTTTACAATATTTGACAAGCAGAGAGAAATGGAATATAAAAACTTACATTGATAAGCGTGTCGCTGCCGCCCAACAACACGATTCCTAGTACATCGTTGGCTGTGTTGATTTCGATCACCGTGTCCTGGTTGGCTGCTATCGGCGCCGTGGCTGGATCTGGTGGGGGCTCCGCTGAGAGAAAAATACATTAAAATATGTAAGTGTTAATTTAATCGAAATAACGTATAGTAATTATTTGTCATTAATATTCTTGTAAACTGTTGGGCTAATCCTGGAGTAAATACAAGATTTTAACAATAAAACTGTGTGACATAAATAAACAACAAAAATATTTAGCTTTAACGATAGTCTTTTTATAAATATAACTTAATCCTTTTCTCCTGTATAAAAGAAGAAGCAGAGGTGTCAAAAATACGACGCATTTAAAATTTAATATACTTCACAACACACCAATGACCAGTTTTCTCCCATCACTTTATAGCTATTACTAAATGGCTTTGTGATAGCTTTAAAAACATATATTTTTCGCCGACGAAAAACCATAGACTAAGAAATAAAGTGAGTAAATAAATACTTTAAAATGCGTTAGTGAGAGTTTAATTAATTAAGATACCTTTTTTTATTATGAAGTCTAAAGGTCTAAATATTGTCTTTCTGTTTATCATTTACGTTGGCGAAAAGCAATTACCCTCTGCTATAATTCTTAAATAAAGTTTAAAAGTTATTTCCCAGTCATGCTAGCAATCTGTCGATAATATAAACATATAATGACCAGAAAACTGTTATTTTTTTTAAATTAATTTTAAACAAATTTAACTCATTGAAATTATATTTAATTGGTTAATTTAATTCTAAACGATACCTTTGACAGGCGAAGGTACGGGGCGAGGTGTGACGGGCCTCGAAGCCGCCTTGCCGGGGTCCGGCGTTTGATTTCGACTGCCGGGCCCTGACGTCGCGCTACCACCAGCTGAAATATACAAAACCAAAAGTTAAAAAAGAACTAGGTTGCCAATAACGAGACACAGTGAAGATAGTTCAATTTGTTAATTAACTTGAACGCAACCACACTACAATTTGATAATATCTATTACTGCTACGGCGGTGCTCGTAGCGCAGTGGTAGCAGCGCTTTGGTAGTGATACCGAAGTAAAGCAACCTACGGCGCGGCCGTGTCTGGATGGGTGACCATTCCGACCTTATAAGTGACGTACATCACGAGCATCTCCGTGCTTCGGAAGGCACGTTAAGCCGTTGGTCCCGGCTAATATCGGTTGATATTAGTCGTTAAGCCTTGTCAGAGGCCTTATGGCGGCTTGATAACATATGACAGCAGGGTCAGTTGCTTGCCTTGCAAGCACCTCTCCACTAACCCGCACTGAGCCCGCGTGGTGGAGTATGGCTAAAACTACCTCATAGTTGAGGTAAGGCCTTTAGCAGTGGGATGTTACAGGCTAACTTTACTACGGCGGCGCAACGGTAAGAGGGTCACAATTTAAAGCGACGGCTACGCCAGAGGTTTCTTGTTCAATACCTGGGTCGGACTAAAAAGAAGTACCTGAGTTTTTTCAGTTCAGAAATTCTCAAAGTAACCTCGGCGCGCACGTAAATCCGTTGGTTTTGCGCCTGCTCTCTCTCGCCGGTCGTGTCAGCTCGTTGTCTCATCGGGATATGAGAGCAGTTAGTTAGTCGTTGTAACTAGCCACCATAGTCGAAATCAGCTAGGGGGAATATTATTACTTTTTCCATTATATTGTATTGAGTATTACAGCTTGTCTCTACTTCGATTCACGCTTTTACTCTTTTTCTCATCACCGTCTGTAATCCATACGCTTTTACCACCACCGAGACTGCAAATCTCATTCAAATTTCGACGACCTCCGTAGTCGAGTGGCTAGCACGCTGGTTTCAAGCGTCGCCATCTCGTGAGGTTCCAGGTTCGATTCCCGGTCGGGTCAATGTAGAAAACGATATTTTCTATATTGTCTCGGGTCTGGGTGTTGTGGTACCACCGTTGTGTCTGATTTCCATAACACAAGTGCATTAGCTACTTACTTTGGGATCAGAGCAATGTCACACATTGCTCTTTTAATTTCCTATTGGTGTCCAAGATCAATATTTATTCTTATTTTCATTTCCATTTGCGTTTTAAAGCCCAATTGTAGCCCGCCACTTTTGTAAGTGCCTTGATGATTCATCTCTTATCATGTATTTACAACTCAAAGCCTTCTTTCAACAGCTCAAAGCAAACTCAAAGCCTTCTTCTTATTAATAATAAATGAAATAAAAAAAAGCTCGAATTCAGCTATCCCTGTGCTCCAGTTTGATTTGGAATGGCTATTGGCACCGTTGGAGGACGTATGCAAATGGCTGGCTATCATTACGAAAAGTAATTAAACCAAAGTCATTTCAATAAAGTATTGTATTATAGTGTCAATTTTTACATAAAAATAAAACATAATGCACATCTACTCATTTTTTTTTTTAGTAAAATTGCTAGAGAAACGTTCACAGACGTCCTCCAAAGTTGTTCTTTTTGGTCACTGCGAGCACTGTCATCGCTTCGGGTTCAAATAAATGATAGGTGGTGGGGGACCACCTATCATTTATTTGAACACAGCAAATATCCGAACAACTTTACAGAGTACAGCCCTAAGTTGGTAAACAAAAAAGGAGAACTATAAGTGTGGACCACACGAACCTTCTTCAGCCTTATCGTCCTTCATGTTAGGGCTGCACACCGTCAGCACCACCACTCCTTCAGTCTGCTTCAGTTTTGCTGCTGCCTGAAACATGGAAATAAGATATTTGTAACAAACTTTAATTTCATACAGGTTGATGTTTTCAATCTGTGCAGTGTATACAGAAGTAGTAGTAATATTGGACACCAATCACATACATTATCTCTGATCCCAAAGTAAGTAGCTAATACACTTGTGTTATGGAAATCAGACATAACGGTGGTACCACAACACCCAGACCGGAGACAATATAGAAAATTTTGATTTCTATATTGACCCGACCGGGAATCGAACCCGGGACCTCGGAGAGGTGACGCTTTGAAACCAGCGTGCTTAGACACTACACCAAGGAGGTTGTCAAGTGATTCAATACTTTATACTGATTACGATTGACAGCATTCTGTCTCACAGTTATATGGAGCGAGAGTGAGCGAGAGCGAGAGCGAGCGAGAACGCATTCTGCCGGTGCCGACACGTGACGTGACGGTGTTGGACGGTAACGAACCAAGAAGGTCCTCGTGAAAATCTCTAATAGATAGAGTGACGTTGGGTACGAAAAAGTATTGGTTATGTTAAGCGTGCCAATGGATAATTACTTATTTAGGCGTTAATACTCGTAACGGTGTAATATAATCTTAGAAATAACTTTGACATCTTTATAATATAAAAATGAATCGCAAAATGTGTTGGTAAGCCCACAATTCAATAACGCCTAGACCAATTTGGCCAATTCTCTTTAAATGTTCGTTGAAGTTCAAGGATGGTTTTTACGGTGAGAAAAAATCGAATAATTGCCGAAAAAACTATAAAAAGGCCCTTTTCTTTTCCCATACAAATGTTTTCTAACTAAAACGTAGTCAATTTGAGCTTTATTGCTATTTTAAGGCACTACTGGACCGATTTGAAAAAAATATTTTTTTGCTGGATAGCTCATTATTGAAGAGAGCTTTAGGAGTTCAGGCTATAAAACAACACGCTGCGACGGGAGGGGAAATTCAAAAAACGCGGACGCAGTCGCGGGTGACCGCCAGTGTTTTATAAAATTTCGATATTTGATTCACAGAAAGAGTGGTGTTTAAGCACTGAAATCAGGCGCTTTTTAAAAAAGGTGGACAATAGGTCGTGGGTAGGTTTGTCAGAGTTTCAAACATGAAGTGAATAGGGGAGAGAGGGGCATAGTGGAAGAGGGGGCAAAGCGAAAAATTTGATTTTACCAACACTCTTTCACCCAACGGCACCCGCACCTCGCACAAGCCTAGCGCACGTCCGACCAAGGTCATTGACCAAAATCAGTCCGGCTAGCACCACCTAGCGGGCTACCCGGCTGCGCGATATGTATCGAGTGAGTTTTTTATGAAATTCAAGGATTTTGGAGGCTGGATATTTATGATAAAAGTGAGTAGTGGCGGTGTATTTATTATTTTAATCTAATATCTGTTTATTCTACTACACTCAGACATTTAGTAGATTGAACAAATTTAAATATTTGTTGAGTAATGAATTAAAAACTATATTATTATCATAAAGGCAAAGTGGAAGGAATTACAAGGGGGCAAAGTGGAATGATTTCCACTTTTGTTGACAGTTGATTTAATACGTTATATTAAAGCGACATCAACTTTTATTTCATAACTACAAAAGAAAAACAAACCAATGCTCATGAACGGAAGGTCAAATGAGGAGAGCGATCGAGCGAGTTCGGTATCCAAAAAATATGGTATCCCAATTGGAACTCTCCATCGCTCATGAACTTTGTGGTGAAATTGAAGGTGGTTGTTTTGTTCGTGTTAAATATAGGAACTAATGCATTTTGTATGTGAATGTCAAATATGTGCCTTTTAAAATTAAATAAAAAAACACTTTACCTACTCCTAATGATGAAAAGTGGAAAGTCTTTGATTTGAAATAGTTCCTTTATACCAAATTAATTTTATTGATTTCATTGGCATAATACTCAAGTTGATGGGAAATACGCCAAATAAATCCCTTTTTCGCTTTGCCCAATGTGCAATTCCACTTTACCCTTGTGATAAGGGCAAAGCGGAAAATTACTACTTCTAAAAAAAGTTAATTTATTACCAAAATGGTTAAGAATTCGTTGAAAATATTTAACCCTATCTGTAATACAATAGTTCTAGAACCATTACGATTAAAATTTGACTTCAGAACTACTCTAGTCCTTTTTATTTTTTCGATTGAAGTTAAGTATTCCACTATGCCCCCCTTTCCCCTATTATTACACATTATTGATGGTAAAAAACTTACCCCATCATAAGTGCAGCTCAGCAACGAGTCTCTATTTACAGCTAAGATCATGTCTCCAATTTGCAGGCCAGCCTGAAATGGAAAATTGAAAAAATAACATTTTAGAATGCTTAAATAACAGTCAGCTGTATTATGACCAGGTCAAAGTAACTACGTATTCTCTGTAGAATAAATGGTAAGACTTTGCTCCCATTACACGCTGTTTATAATGACGTCACCGTAAACCCGGAGCCGAATGGGCGGCTTCGCTGGCATTGTTCTCGTGCAATTGGGCCCAAGTGGGTGGCACTAAATGTGTTAAAAACAATAAAGTATAAAGGTATTCCCTGCACTGTGTAAGTGCACCTACATACCTGCACCGTACCATACAATATCCTCCAGGTGCTTCATCAAATTAAAGTTTTTTCTTTTCAACATACCATGCCGTACCGTCATACCATGACCGAGCTAGGAACGTGTCAGGCAGAAAGCAATACGATACGCTCTGCCTTGCCCACTGAACGGATTGACAGCGTTCTGTCTCACCGTTACATGGAGCGAGAGCGAGAGCGAGCGAAAACGTATATTGCCGGTGCCGACACGCTGCGTGCATATGCGATGCGAGTCGCCGCTATGTGCGATCGGAGGCGGACGTGTCCGTTGCACATCAGAATTATTTTAATTCGCGACTAGCGCTGCGCTACCAGTAAACAATGGGTTCGCCTCAACTCATTGCTAACGAATTGTTGGCATTTATACAACATGCCATCGACACCATGGATGAGGTCAGCATCATGCAGATCTGCAAATCCAATTTTAAGGAGGAAGAGATTTGCAGTGGCAAGGCGCTGCTGTTCCAGACGCTCGGGAAGAGTGCCCAGATGCCGTCTCGCCGGAGAGATGGAGGCGAAAAAAGTGTGCAGGACATTATAACCCTGCTGAAGGAGACCGATCCTGATGAAGTGCCTGCGTTCGTGGCGAAGGATCTGCACAAGCTGCCCCCTGTCACGTTCGACCATGTCGACGTCACCAGGCTGTTAAAGGACATCACGTTCCTGAAAGCGAGCCTGGTCGAAGTGCATGCCAAGCTGGAGGCCTCAGAGAAAACCATCAGTGACTTGCGTGCCAAAGTGTCGCTATTAAGTAACACTGCTCCGGTAAGTAGGTCACCTGAGGCCTGCAATATCAACACACGTCGCGGGGCGCAAAATGCATCGGTCAGCAGTTTCGGGTCGGTGCAAAATGATACGTCACCCGGCGCGGTCACTGACATCGTCGGCGCTACTGCGTGCCCCGTCGCCCCGCCCGCAGCGCCGCGGGAAACATCACGCGTGTTGACGTCTACTCCAACACGTGCATATGCTTCAGCTGTGGCTGGAAAAAGCAGTTTAACGGTTGCTCCGAAGATGCTGGCATCACAGGCTGATAAGTGTGATGAAGAGGGTTTCACTAAGGTTGAGAGGAAGAAAAAGAAGCCCTCCACCCGCAACCAGTGCGGCTCCGCACCGACCGGTCCGAATCACCTACTGCGGCCTGCGATACCTGTGACGCTGTTATACGTGTCCCGGCTTCATTACTCTACAAAGGTCGAGGAGATTGTAGAGTACATCCGTATCAAGACCAAATACTCACTGAGGGTCGAACGGTTGGAATCTCGTCATAATACGAATTTCAATTCGTTTGTGGTGAGGGTTCCGACCGAACAGCTGTCGACCTTCATGCAAGCAGAATTTTGGCCGAAGGGTGTTTTGTATCGTCGGTTTCGCGGACGGTTACCGGACACCAAGATGCGCAACACTACGCCGGCAAAATAGTGTTTCATTTGTTTGTATTTTATTTTTTTAATTATATTATTATATGTATGTTAGTCTTTAAGGTATCTATTGTATGGGCCTTTTGTAGCCTGAAATAAATGATTAAATAAATAAAAAATAAATAGCACTCGACGGTGTCGGTCGGTGACGGAACGGCCAAGCTATCATAAAGTTTAACACTAAGAATATACTTTTAGCTGACACGTTCTTCATGGTTTGGCGCAACTGTGTTAAGAAGGCAAACGGAAGCGCTTCCCACCGACCGGGTGTTATGGCAGGAGACCAAGGTCTGATGATCATCGTCTCTGGTTTATTCATATGTAGTTAGTCCGCTCTAAATCTCTTATATCGCGGTTCAGTTTCCATACTTCGGCTATAGCGCCATCTAGTCGCGTCGAGCCGAGTCGGCGTGTTGCGTTGAAATGTAGTGACAGTGCTTGAGCATAGATGTCGTTGCAATGGTATGCTACTGATTACTGGGAAAAAACCCTAAAACTAAAAACTGTTTAGGTAACGACCTGTTCTGCAGCGCTGCCCTCTTGAAGGTCGGAAACGAAGATGCCTCTTCCAGCCTCCGTGTGACGGCCCTCGATGATCATGATGCCGAGCCCTGATGGACCCTGGAAGTTAACAGGAGAAAAATAATTAAAAAATACGAAAAGGTGAAAATAAATAAGTTTTCTTAAGGCGCTACCCGGATTTTTACCGCGCACACTAGCGCCACTTTACTAGAAAAATCATAACTCGTTAAATAAAAGACCAATCAAAAATCTGGTAGATACGATTGTAGCTCTGATTATGTGGTTTAGACACAATGTTTAAGTTCAATAAAACACAGTTATCTGCAGTTACAGTTAGCAAAAATGCTAAAAGTGGCCATATTTAGCAGTTTTTCTAACTCTAACTACAGTTAACTACTTTAGAAACAATTTAAACGTACTAAATAAACTACAGAACCTGTACTACAATCGTATCTACCAGATTTTTGATTGGTCTTTTATTTAACGAGTTATGTTTTTTTTACTAAAGTGGCGCTAGTAAGTGCGCTAAAAATCCGGGTAGCCCCTTAATAAGGTATCTTTATACAGAAAGGTGTAAAAATATTTATTTGGGAGCGTAAACAGCCAAATAATACCTTTCAAGCATTTTATACTCGTAAAGCTTCAAGTCAGCCTTTACAAAGTTTGGTAAAAAAATAAAAAGGATTATTGTTTTCGTGGGTCTCGTACCTTTAATTCCATCGAAAAATGTCAATACCCCGGACTTTACTTTGGAACAAACGAAAATGTTTAAGCAGTTGGTAAGGTACAGTTTAATAACGCGTTGTATCTTCCTTTGTTTTTGGACCCAAAAGTTTTATCTGTGTAACTAAATTATAGAAGCGTGGAATTACTAGCTTTACTGTCACGCCGTACTAGTTTCTTTATTATTTCGCAAGCAGTCAACGCCACTATGGCAAGCTACCACTCTGTCATGTGCACCTTCATGTGCCGGTGTCTGTAGTCTGCTACGACTTTAATCACCATACAATATGTTGATAAATAACTTGTAACTACCCACTCATGGCAAACATAGTTGTCGCAATCCATTTGTTTTATTACTACGCAACCCAAGAAAGGGAACATTTATCTAGTACATAATTTAAACGCTCACGAATCAAAAAGCGCATGGCGGTCACATAAACAAAAGCATAACAAAAATCTGTTGATAAAACCATTCGTGAGGAATCAAAAAGGGCGTGGTGAGGTCTGCTTTTTTAAAATTTCCAATGAACAAATGAAGCTTACGTTTATCCAAACATTTCAATGTTCTTGTTATCAGAAAGTAATATTCACACCTAGGATTCACGGTACTGTGGGCGCACTGTAGCAATGCACAATATCTAAAACTAGATTTGATTGTTTTTTCAATCACACAACATGTAGATAAAATTGTTGGTTGTGCAATAATGCAAAAAAAAAACTAATTTAGTACATTTGTAGAATTGTTTTCGGTCCTAAACAAAAATAAAAAAATTGATGACTATTAATTGATTTAGGTTTCGTTGTTCCTCGTGTTTTTCTAGATCAAGTCGTTATCAGGACAAAAGTTGTTCAAAAAGAAATAATAACTCGAAAAGGATAGTATTTTGCTGAATATACATGGGACCTGTATAGTGGCCAGGGGCCACTAATTGTGATGGCGTGTTTCGGCAGCTCAGTCCCTACACACACACTAGCGGCCGCCACTGCCACAGTACATATAAAATGTTTGTAGCATATTAAATATATTTGAGGCAGTCATCAGTTTCTTCTGCGCGGAGCATTACGGGGGAACTCCCTTTATAAGTAGAACGCACATTTATCCTAGCCGAACGCGCCGAACGAATCGAAGTCTAGGAGACCTCTTACACATATCCGCATCAGACGAATCGACCGCCACTTAGTGGCCACTGGCCACTTGTATAGTGGCCCGTGGCCACTAATTGTGATTGTCCCATGTATGTTCAGCAAAATCCTATATTTTTTGAGTTATTTCGCTTTGAACGACTTTTGTCCTGATTGCGACTTGATCTAGATAAACATGTGTAACAACTAAACGGTCATTTTTTATTTTAGATTTATTTTTGTTTAGGACCAAAAAACAATTGTTCAAATCTACTTAATTATTAATATTACGTATCATAATGTCCTTACCTTTTTGATGGTAATATCGCGCACACCTTTGTAGCCGGCAAATCGGTCCTCCGACTGAAACGAATAGGCGTCATTAGTATAATTATGCGGTAAAATTACTGTACATTTTTTATTTTATTTTAACCATAATTGAGTATTGGGATTCTGAAAAACCCAGTGAATACCAAACGCAGGTAGAAAACCACAAATGCAAAGGTCAATGTTATGTTTATTTGTTGCCATGTTCACAATAAAAAAGATGTCCTACGTCTTGATGTAAATAAATCACAACTAACACCCATTTACTTAACCTATTATAACTACTTTTAGAAAATTATCACTAAAACATATTGCAGCGGTTTTTTTTTATCAACAAGTAGTTAGACTTTTGTGTCAATGAGATAAAATTGTGAAGGTGCAAAGTAAACTGATAATATTTCCAACGTCAAGCTGAATTTTAATTTAAAAAAATCCATTTATCTATTTCATGGCATGGCCGATATCCGATATGAAATGCAGACTTTAACAAGCTATGCACATATTTGCCGAAGCAGCCAGACGTTTTGAACAGATGCTTGATGGCACGAGCGTCAGTTTGTATACTAGCGGACCCCACGACGTCTACCGTATAAGTTTAGAATTTACCGTAAAATATTTCAACGCAAAACACATATTTTCATTTGAAATAAGAGGCCAGAAAACATAGCGGCTAGCGCAAGCGAATGTTGTACTTAAGCTGCGAGCATTATTTAGTTATTTTAAATCATAATCATAATGTATTTAACGCAGCGACAAATTAATCTGAATTTGGGATTAAAAATTAATTAAAGTAGGCAGAAAAAATAATGATTGGCAGCTTCTGTGTATTGGCAGAACCTTTTTTAAGTAGAATGTAGCAGCTAAATAATCAGATGTTTCGCTTTGATTTAATTTAAACAGGCGTTGTTTTATTTATTTTGGTAACATTTCTCAGCGGATCTTAAGAAAAAATAGACTTTTTTCAATTACACCAAGAGGTAGTATGTAAAACTAACTGAGATGCTGTCAGCGTTAATTTGGTGCGGAGTTATGTTAAAACTGTAATACCTTCTGAAATATTTTGTGAAATGAAATAATGTTAATGGTAAGTTTGTTCAAAATAAAATGCTCGTGATGATAAATATGAAAAGTATTTATTTTACACACACACACACACACACACACACACACACACACACACACACACACACACACACACACACACACACGCGCGCGCGCGCGCGCGCGCACGCACACACACACGTGTGACACACAGTGTGAGGAGAATCCACTTATTTATTTGCATTGTCGATGTATAGAATTTCTAAATTAAAATGTAGATTCGTTATTGGTTGTAAGTTTAGTTTTTTTTAAGTTTATTCATACATACTGTTCTAGAGCTGTGAACCTTGGAAAAAAAATGATAAGAAATAATACCCGTGTGCATCAAAACACATATGAAAAGAGTACATTATATTTTATCAAATTCATAAACATAAAAAGTTTATATTGAGTATACCATATCAGAAAGACATTAAGCAGTCGCGGACTTTATGATAGAACTTTTAAAGCGGAACAATCTTGTCAATACGTGATTTTTATGTATCTTAAACGGTAACGGTATGTATCTTTACGTAACGGAAGCTCTCAAAAGAAATATTTTTCCCCAGTTTTTGCAACATTTTACATTGATACTCTGCTTTTATAAGTCATATCGTAATGTTTTATAGCCTGAAGCCTTCCGCGATAAATAAGCTATCCAACACAAAACTTTTGAATCGATCTAGTAGTTCCTTGGACCCTTTACACACTGCGACTTCGAGCAAGAATGCAGTCGCGATGCTAACGCGCGTTAGCATCGATGAAGTCGCAATGCAGAAGCTGGAAACTGTCAAATTATGTACTAATTTTGCATCGATACTAACGCGCGTTAGCATCGATGCCGTCGCGCTTCTGCATTGATGTAAAAGTCTTATAGTTTTGTCGAGTCTGTCTGTCTGTCCGTCCCTATGCCACAGCCACTTTATTCTGAAACTATTGTATCCTGTTAATCGCTTTACGATTTTCAACAAAAAATAAAATAATACTTAATTGGGGGGGGCTTTTTTTGTCAAACCTATGCGTGTAGGGTACCTATGTTTTTATAATGACATCAAGGTACCTACTTTTAAAGTAAACGAGTGTAAATTTTGAAAAAAAACTAGATCTTGACTAATACTTTAAACGAAAATTGATTTGAACGAGATCGAACTAGTACTTTTTAAGATAGAGCACATTTTCAATAACCGAAAACATAGCTTTGTTATTGATACAAAAACCATGAAAAACAAAGTTATATTTGCTGTCAACAAAATTTTGTGGTATTTTGGCTAAGTGGAAGTAAATGGATCGGCTCGTATGAAAATGAATTCCGCCGCATTAAAAGGATAATCTACAGCCTAGACCGGGAGAGATAGCGAGGTCCCGTTTTTTTTGCAAATTGTAGCCCAACATAATACTCCAAGGGCTTTTTTCATTTATTCGATATCACTTTTCATTTTAAAGAAATCGCCAATTCAATGAATGAGGGACACCAAAAATCATGCATTTTTTGAATTTTAATTTTTATATTTTTAATGGTTTAGACATTTTCAACATTAATGGTGCGTTCACGTTCACCTTGAGTGTGCGAGTCCGACTCGAACTTAGCTGGTTTTTTACCGCGTACTGACAGAGTCAGGTCCATTCTGACGAAAACCAGGTAGTATGAGTTAACCTAACAATGTGCTGAAATATAAATGTTGAGCCTCTTAATTCAGACATAACAATCAATAACAAAGTTAAAATGGTTTCGTAGGAAAATACATTGCAAAGTATCGTTTGTATATGTGAATTTGATCAGCTGTTTAGAGTTTCACGTTGGGCACGAGCTTCTGTTGTATTTAAACAAGTGTATACCACCTAAAGGAAAAAAATATGTTGACTATTTACCTAATGCGGCATATTTTTAACCGACTTCAAAAAAGGAGGAATTTATTGACCGACTTCGAAAAAAGGAGGTTAAGGTAAGAAGAGATAAGATGCATTTATTCACTCAAAACATGTGTAGTGAGTGAAAAGTAACAACATGTCTTACCGATAGCCAGCATGTAAATATTAAATATCAATTCGTCTGTATGTTTTTTATCTAAAAAGAAATTGTTCGCCTAAAATGGAGTTCTGACTTTTTAGTGCATTTTAATTTTAAAGACGGTTTTTACTTCTTTTTTTTCCACCAATTATTTATGTAATTAACAAAATGTATTATAAATTCAATATCAAATCAACTTCAGAATGAATGTGTCAAATACCTTATCAGTGTGCTGGAGAATATTATCTACCCTAGGTCTTTAATACTTGACATACATTAAAAGTTTACGATCTTCACCAACACAGGGTGTTGTGTTGGTGAGCGTCGCCCGACTCGGGACTGGTTGTGCAAATGATACTGATGACAAAAAAAATATATTTTATAAAGAAATCTCACAAAATCAAGTGTTTGTTTCGATACTAGTTAGAAAGTCAAAACTACCAATACCAGGTCGCCTCTTGGTAGCTTACTAGCTACGGCGTAGTATTTCGTAGATACGTGCGAGCAACATGCAAGTTTTCCCATTAGTTTTGAAATTTATTAGAACGTTGTGAAGAGGTGTTCTTTTATTTAAAAAGAAATCTAATTAAAAATCATTATTTTTGACAACAAATATCCATGGGTTAGTGATACATTAACGTTTAAAGAAACTTGCATACATGTTTGAAGGTGTGTGCAAAGCTATGAGGTGTTAAAATAGACCATCTAGAACATTCTGAGGCAAAAAGTTTTTAAGCCTTTTTAAGGCTTTTTTTTAGATTTTTTTACGCTTTTTGAACAATAAATTTTAAAATTAATAAAATTACTTCTAGTTCAAGCTTAAATTTCCTCGTTTTTTTTAGGGTTCCGTAGCCGAATGGCAAAAACGGAACCCTTATAGTTTCGTCACGTCTGTCTGTCTTTCTGTCTGTCTGTCCGTCCGTATGTCACAGCCATTTTATTCTGTAACTATAAGCATTACACTGTTGAAATTTGGTAGAAGATGTATCCGGTTAACCGCTTACCGATTCTCATACAAAAAATAAAAAATAATGTCATTTAGGGGGGGCTCCTATACATGAAACTAAAATAAAAAATAAAATTTTTTGACAAACCTTTGCGTGTGGGGTGTCTATAGATAGGTCTCTTAAAATGATATGGAGGTTCCTGAAACCATTTTTTTTAAAGTCTAACGTTTCATAGCTATCCGCTTCCAAAGTGGTAAAATGGGCGTCCCCCCCCCCCATCTAACTTCTAAACCAAGAGAGTGTAAATTTTGAAAAAAATATATAATATAGATCGTAACAAATGCTTTCAACGAAAATTGGTTTACAAGATCGAACGAGTAGTTTTTGAGATATAGCATGTTTTCAACAACCGCAAACATAACTTTGTACTTCATACAAACACTGTGAAAAACAAAGTTATATTTGCAGTCAACAAAATATTGTGGTATTTTACTAAGTAGAAGTAAGTGAATTCCCTCATTCAGTTAAAGTTGGCACGGAACCCTCAGTGCGCGGGTCCGACTCGCACTTAGCCGGTTTTTTTATATTAATTGAATTAGTCTAATGCGTCCCTGATTGCACTAAAGCAATTTGAAGCACCGTTGTGACCAAAAAAAGTAATTGGCAGAGCATCTTAGCTTTTCAGAATAAAATGGCGTGGCAAAAAAAATGTCCCTAAATGTTCTAGATGACATAATGTAACACCCTATACGATAGTTGAAATAGATAGTACTGCCTCGGTGGCGCAGCAGTCGCAACGGTCGCACTTTAAAGCGACGGCTGCGCCAGAGGTCCCGGGTTCGATCCCCGGGTCGGGCCAAAAATATATACCTGAGTTTTTCTGTTCAGAATTTCTTAGGGTAGCCCGGAGTTTGGAAGGTAGCGGTGTTTCACCCCTGTGCCTCGGAAAAGCACGTAAAGCCGTTGGTCCTGCGCCTAAACTCTCTCCTGGCGTGTCAGATTGCTGTCCCATCGGGCTATGAGAGTGAAAGGAATAGAGAGTGCACCTGTGTTTGCGCACACACTTGTGCACTATAATATGTTCCGCGCAGTCGGTTAGTCGTTGTGACTGGCCACCGTAGTCGAAATCGGCTAGGGGGACTATTACGATAGTTTGAAGAAAAATGTTTTTTTTTCGGATAAGCATACCATCATTTCTTAGTAGGGTGTTACTGACCAAAACAACACCCTGTATACTGACAGTTATACTATCGATCAGTAATTATAATGCTCTAATGGAGCTAGACTGTGCAGGAAGTTTGTCGTCTTTCCAGAAGATGGATCGGCTAGACTAAAAAACAAGTGCGAGTCGGACTCGCGCACTGAGGGTTCCGTGCCAATTTTGACTGAATTAGGGAATCCACTTACTTTTACTTAGCTAAAATACCACAATATTTTGATGACAGCAAATATAACTTTGTTTTTTATAGTGTTTGAATAAAGAACAAAGTTATGTTTGCGGTTGTTGAAAATGTACTATAACTCAAAAACTAGTAGTTCGATTCCGTCCAGACTAATTTTCGTTGAAAGTATTTGTTAAGATCTAAATTATATATATTTTTTCAAAATGTACACTTGCTTAATTTAGAAGTAAGAGTGGGGGGGACGCCCATTTTATCACATTGAAAGCGTCTACCTATCAGACGTTAGACTTTAAAAGCAAATGATTTCACAAACCTCGATGTCATTTTTAAAAGACCTATCCATAGACACCCTAAACGCATAGGTTTGAAAAAAAAAACGATTTAAGTTTCATGTATGGGAGCCGATGGGAGAATCGTAAAGTTCTTAACATGATAACTACATCTTCCTATCAAATTTTAACAGTGTGATGCTTATAGTTACAGAGTAAAGTGGAATATAGTGTGACATACGGACGGACAGACAGACAGACTTGACGAAACTATAAGGGTTCCGTTTTTGCCATTTGGCTACGGTATTAATTTCTTTATAATGCTTCAGTAGGGATCCACGATAGTTCACTGTTCTTAAATTTAAA
This sequence comes from Pyrausta purpuralis, assembly GCA_963924145.1. NCBI lineage: Eukaryota > Metazoa > Arthropoda > Insecta > Lepidoptera > Crambidae > Pyrausta > Pyrausta purpuralis. Next base: position 19,729,121 of record OZ001667.1, on the reverse strand, counting down.
TAAAATTATTTTCAAATAAACATACAGGGTAGCAATTTATAATGCTACCTGGAGGGAAGTCGCCGTAGTTACTCCAGTTAGAAAGTTGTACTGAAAGTAAAAGTACATATTTTTTTATAAAAAGCTACCACCGACCCAGTGAACTTTGTTTCACCCCAGGCCCTTTCCCGACCTGACCCCTTAATTTTTAGGGTTCCGTAGCCAAATGGCAAAAAACGGAACCCATATAGTTTCGTCAAGTCTGTCTGTCTGTCTGTCTGTCCGTCCGTATGTCACAGCCATTTTATTCTGGAACTATAAGCATTACACAATTGAAATTTGGTAGGAAGATGTGTCTTGTTAACCGCTTACCGATTCTCATACAAAAAATAAAAAATATTGACAGTTAAGGGGGGGCTCCCATACATGAATTTAAAACCAAAATTTTTTTTTTGTAGTCAAACCTATGCGTGTGGGGTGTCTATGGATAGGTCTTCTAAAATGACGTAAAGGTTCCTAAAACCATTTTCTTTTAAAGTCTAACGTTTAATAGCTAGACGCTTCCAAAGTGTTAAAATGGGCGTCCCCCCCCCACCTAACTTCTAAAGCAAGCAAGTGTAAATTTTGAAAAAAATATGTAATGTAGATCTTAGCAAATACTTTCAAAGAAAATTGGTTCGGACGAGATCGAACGAGTAGTTTTTGAGATATAACACATTTTCAACAACCGCAAACATAACTTTGTACTTCATACAAACACTATAAAAAACAAAGTTATATTTGCAGTCAACAAAATATTGAGGTATTTTACTAAGTAGAAGAAAGTGGATTGCCTAATTCAGTTAAAGTTAGCACGGAACCCTCAGTGCGCGAGTCCGACTCGCACTTGGCAGGTTTTATTATTATTCTCTATACCGGACGGTGACGAATCTGACAGAGTAAAAATCATGAAAATTGGTCCAGCCACTCCTTTTTTTTTTCATAAAAATCTTCTCCTGACAATGACAAACACAACAAAAAGAGAATTAGCGATATCCGTCCAGCCGTTCAACCTTGATGCCGTGACCAAGGAAAATAATAATTTATTTTTATATATAGAAGATAAAGAGATATTCTATCATTTGTAGAAAAAGAAACAGTACAGTTTCTTTAAGTTTTTGAATATTTTTTTACTACAAATCATCATCATCATGGGGTGCCATCTTCAAATTAAAGTTTGGAGGTTGGAGGTCAGCATGTAGAAACTGATACTACAAATAGAAAGTATATTTAGTAGCTACATTTTTTAGTATTTACACCAATACAGACCAAATAAAAAATCGATTACCAAGTTACATAGTACAAAAATAAGGTCGCCTCTTACATTTCGAATACGACCTCAATCATCACAAAATCGCGGTTTTTACCCATACATTTTCCTCATCGGAAATTTTCGATGGGACGATAATAAGTCGTCGACACACGAGAGAACAATGAGAAACTAAAAAAGTAACGCAAAGGTCAAGGATCGCACCGAACCGATAGTTTAGTGCAGTAATCGACGAATTATCGATACTTTTTATCGACTTCAAAAAAAGAAAGCAATCAATTCAATGTGTACGTATGTGATATTGTTAGAATTTGGTAATATTTTAGTCTATTGAGGCTTCCAAACACGTGTGCTAAATTTCGTAAGTGTATGTATATTTGTCCATGGGTTACTTCATTTACTTTTATCGGGTATATTTCAACTTAGGGTACAGTGTAAGTTTCATCAAAATCTGTCTATTCGTTTTTGAGATAGGGCTAATAACTAAAAATCTAGAAAAAACTAACCGGTTTTATAAAAGTGATTAATTTTTACATATTTTTTTTAGATACGTTTAATATTATTATACATTTATCTTGCAGTCGTAAGATAAGTGTTGATGAAACTTAAAATGGATTTTGATGGTTGAATAATAACAGCATACTTGTATAATTAAGGGCTGATTTTCAATAGTCAGATAAGAAATATTCGTCGAATAAAATACAATGTGGCCAATTTGAAAACGTCACCTAACTGTCAGCAATAATAGGTATCTGTAATTTCTTTAAATCTGTCGTTTAATAATTTATCAATCTAATAAGTATCCATTGAAAAATCGGCCCTAAGAGTACAAAAATAAAAATAGAATGAAAATTCAAAATATGACACTGTGAGTGTTAAAAACATTCTAAACCATTAGAATGAAAATGTTATCGAAGTCTGTCTAAGTCACCGTTATGTTGTAAAAACTACGGGATTTTATTCAAACGGTTGTAAATTGGTTGAAATTGGTTGGTTGTAATTGAGTGTAATCCGTCGATTTATTGTGAACAAGGTTTAGCATTATGGCAATTTTTTGATACTTAGATGTCAACCTAACACGATCACGAACGATTCGCTTCATTCACCATGTTTATCCTTGACCTATCCTGACCTACATCTTTACCCAGTTATTCGTCATTTCAGTTTACGTTATAATATATGGAAATCGACTCAGTTCACAATAAATCGTCAGATTACAATCTTATGGATTTAAAACGACGGACGAACGACGGATTTGATAACCTCCGTGGTGTAGTGGCTAAGCACGCTCCGAGGTCCCGGGTTCGATTCCCGGTCGGGTCAAAATAGAAATCAAAATTTTTCTATATTGTCTCGGGTCTGGGTGTTGTGGTACCACCGTTGTGTCTGATTTCTATAACAAGTGCAATAAGCTACTTACTTTGGAATCAGAGAAATGTATGTGATTAGTGTCCAATACTTATACTTATACTTTCGGATTTAAAACCGTTAGATTATATTAGAGATAATGGTTACATACTCGTATACACATATATATTAAGAGTTTGATAGCTGCCTCCTTGTGTTCCTTGTCATCGTTGTGTGTGATATCAAGTTCTTAAAAATAATTATAACATTTTCATTTTATTTTTATTTTTGTACCGTCATTACCTTGGCCATGTTTATTACAAATAAATGTATTAAATTTAATTATTATACGAGTTCGTCACTAGGTATTTAAAGTTACATTTTGTAGGAACTGTGGCTGTAGTGCGAGTCGGAACGAGACTTACTCGATCAAACGCATCGAGCGCGTTACGTGAATTTATATGGGATTGAAGCAGCGCCATCTAGTGGCTAACGTTTACACTAAAACAATCCCAGTAACGTTTACACTAAAACAGCTCATATAAACTTACGTTTGTACGCGCTCGATGCGTTTGATCGGGTAAGTCTCGCTCCCGACTCGCACTACAGCCTCTGGTGTTTTTATCGACAGACAGCTTTGAGTACTCTTTGAATATTTTGAAGGTAAAATATTGTTTGTTTACACATCATTGGCGTTGTGCTGAATATGCAATTTGGGGCCAGTCAAGTAATTCCCAAACAGTTTGCGACCGAAGATGATGATTTCACCTTCAATAATTAAACAAATTTCTGACGAAGTAAACAAACATACTTAGTTATTACTCTGTTTTAAACACATCTTAAATCAATCATCTAACGAATTATTTTTGCACTTAGGGTCAGTTTCTCAATGTCCTAATAACAAATAGTTAGTGCTTTTACGAAATGGAGTCGTATATTTAAATTGTTCTTAGTCGGAGCTTATTATATTACATTTGCTGTAAGTACACAAATATGGAAACATATTAACGAGATGTTGAAGGATTTCTCAAGGCTGTATTGTGGCAGATGTTTGCATATCTAGGCAACAGGGATATTCCTCGATTATTAGAGTTATCCAAATACTTAAAATTTAGTAAAGAAAAATAAGTTTAGACACCTTTTGTTAGTCTACTTTTCTCATAACCCTTATTATATTTTATTATTATTATAGTCGAAGGTGCAACTTGCCCTCAGTTTGACTTAATGCTTCAACACCCGAGCGGTTGCAGGCAACCGCATAACAATAGAATTTGCATTGTGTCTCGTTCACATACGCTTGAGGGATTAATGACTTAACTTACTTTAAAAAGTTGAGATTACAAACTTTATAAAGTAAGCCGGTGCAACAAACCTTAATCACATCCAGTTAGAAACAATCGCAAAGAACAGTCGACGTAGTATTTATTTTCCTTACGGTAGGAAAGTTAAAAATAGTCGCCACGTGTCATTTCCCATAGTTTCCTATAATTTGATCGGACGTATCCACCCATAAGTTCCCATGTATAAACCCCACCTTAGATGGACTTAGCGATTAGTTGAAAGGAAACTCAGTTTACCTAGAGTGTATTTTTATAGAGTTATTAAGAAAGTAACGAAAATAAAACCACAATAGATAGAGAACTAAGGCAATTGATTGAAAGAACATCTAAAAAAACTATATAACCTTGACAGTAAGTATCTATACCTTATTAAGAAGTGGCTTATTATGTAGAAAATGTATCAAAGAAAATCATTCTTCTTCTTCACTTTTTTGTCGCAGTAGTTAAGTCTAGTATGCATTCAAGATTTAATAAACTGCTATAAAAATGAATAATGAATACACAATCATAAAATTCAAACATGACAACCTTTACTTATCAATTCATAAATATGGCATGGCATTTTTAAAAATGCAAATATAAATCTTCACAATATGTTAAATAATGGTACATAATTGATTTCGCTCGTTTACAAAGGAGACAATCACTATGAAATGGCTATTTGTGAAGATCTGGATAAATGGTTACCGTCAGCTGCTAATTCTTAACAAAGTATGAACCGAAGAAGATTTACTTTTTGGCTTGAACTGTAAGGTTACCATGCCGTAAAACATTGACAAGATAAACAAGACAAGACTAGACATTTTTTTTAAGAGTAACATATTCCTACACTGTAGGTACAGTAGAACAGTACCTACCTACAGTACTAGAACATTATAATTGTTCTAGTACTGTAGGTAGGTATGCAATGAATACACGATATATACTTATTTTTAAGTCGTATTTTTTACGTCCGTCGAGCTCTATTATACAACGTGAGACTTTAAATGCGCAATCCCTGAAAATAGTTTAATCAGAATAACGGACAGAATTAATTGAACCACTTTCTAATAAAGTTTTTTTTTTCAATAATTTTCATTTAATAAGTGCCCTGTCTATTGTTGATAATGCAAGCCACCACGTGCGCAAACTCGCCAAAATAGATAAACAAACAATAGTGGTAGATAGTAATAGGTAAAAATAATGACAGCACGGCGCAGCGGCCCGGTGATACACCTATACCTAACCACCCACCTACTCCTTTCTCGACAGAGCTTCGTCAGCAGACACAAGAATGATCAGAAGTGGCAGTAAAACTAAAACACCACTTAAACTCTGTTTTTTTTATCAAATATTTATCTTCTATCAGAATCATGCCTATTGAATTGAAAATCATTTATATGCGCATTTAACATTACACGTTGTTTAAATTTAACTCAACATAAAAACTTTCGGTTAAAAATAAAGTTAGAATCAAAACGGTGTAGCAACCGATCCTTACCTTCCGCTTCTTGAAGGACAGCGTCCGTCGCCATATTGTCCGCAGCAGCTTGTATTGCTCGGCGGGCACCGACCGACGCGAGCGCACCTCGTTCATCACAGTCATCACAATGTCACAATGATGGCTTCGTCACATCACGTCTCATCACACGATTTTCTTTAATCTGTATGTCCTTTGAGAAGTTTATCAGAGTCATCACAAAGCTTTCGTCACATCACGTTTCACGTCTCACTGTTACACTTTTTTTGGTTCTTAATCTGTTATAAACCCAACTGATATGTCTATAGACAAGCTTATCACAGTCATCGCACTGTTGATGGCTTCGTCATATCACGTCTCACTATCACAATTGTTGGTTCAACTCGACTAAAATTTCCTTTGTGAAGTTTATCAGACTCATCACACAGTTGATGGCTTCACTTTCACAGTATTGTTGGTTCTTAATCAGTAGTCAACTCGACTGAGACGTCTATTGACAAGCTTATCAGACCAATCACACTATTGATAGGTTCAACACATTTCACTAACACATTTTTTTGGTTCTTGGTCTGTAGTGAACTCAACTTTGATGTGTATTGACAAGCTTATAAGAGTCATCGCAGTGTTGATGAGTTCGTCACGTCACACATTCGTTCTTGATCTGTTATAAAATCTCTCGTTAAACTCAGTCGTTAAAATGTTATTGAAATTGTTAAGGTTACACACTGCTGATGCTTAATCACATCACACCTTCACAAAAACACTTTTTCAAGTTTGAGAAATGATGAACTAAACTATTATTACAAAAACATCGCTCTGGCCTCACAACCACATCCTTTTTATTATTGTCACACTGTAAGTTATAAAGGCCAACTAAGATTAATTTTATAAAAGTGTTTGTATTATTTTTTGTGGTGAGTCAGATATTCTGATCTTAACAAGTGGCTAGACGGATTCAATGTCATCAAAGTATTTGTTTACATTCCAATACGTTCTGTCAACCGTATCTACAGATATTAATAACTTCAATATCAATGCTAAAATCGTATCATAATCAGTAGGCTCTGAAAAAGAGCGTCTACGTTTCAGCTTAGAAAAAAAATTGATTGACGGATCCCTTGTTGATTTTATCAAAAGGTTTTGTTTCTCATAAAATTGGAAATCATAAGGCATTGGTCTCAGATAACATAATCTCTTTTAGATATTAAGTGTTAACACTAGTTGATAAGTTTTTTTTTCCTAATTCTTGATGTCCAATAAATATAGTTTTTATTTATTAATTAGATAATCTAGTACCATTCTATGATCATTGAATTGAAATAACAATTAATGATCTAAGGTAGGAATACTGAAGGCCGTAACAAGGGTCAGTTAGTTAGTTTATTTTCTCACCATTCTTATACATAGATGTTTTAACTATTTATTATTATTATTACTATGAGTTACAAAATTTGTTTTGAAAAAAATAACGACCGACGCGGCCTTTTCGCTATTCGATTGCTTGCAGACAAGATAATCTTTGGGTAACATATTCTTTGGGTAAACTTAATGATTTAAAATGCCCACTTTTTGCACTTTCACTGTGTAAATGATAAAGCGCTACCACTAAATCCGTTGTTTCAACCAAATCCGTTTATCAGCGGCGACCATAACATTATCTGTGTTGATAAGTGCTGATAACGCCCTCAGTGGGTTGAGTTATATCGAATACATGGTAAAAATGGTTTTTATGGAGTTCCAGTCGACATTAACACTAAAGATATAACAGTATACATTAACAAAAATTTAATTAATTTCAAAAAGGGCACAGTACGACATTGGTTGGAGAACTTTGAATTCTGTAAAGTAAGGAATGAACATAAGCAGTTATTGAAATGTGTAACTCATCTTTAGGTACAAATCTACTAAATTTAGCCCCTGTATCTACATACTACAGAAAAAAGTTGACTAATATGAATTTAAAATAAGAAAACACAGCTTTTACCGAATGTGTGCTGAGTAGTACTAGCTCAATGGGTGCATTGTAAAGACAAAATTAAAAACATTGGAAGCTCAAATGAGTATCAGATTTCTCTTTCAATTTTTCATGTTTATTTAGGACTAGCGACCCGATCCGGCTTCTGAGCACTCTATCTAATAAATAAAAAAACGAATCGAAATCCGTTGCGTAGTTTTAAAGATTTAAGCATACATACATACAGAAAGCGGGAAGCAAATTTGTTTTATACTATGTAAGGACGTAGTAGTAGGTAGTCCCTAAAGAGAATCTTATTGCGATATAATTTATTCTATCTCCTTGTTTGGTCTAGAACTACCTGCTTATCATATTTTATTAAAATGAGTTGGAATTTGTCACTTAAAATCCGGTGCAAGCGTAGCCAAATATCCGGCTATCTACTTAAAAAAGGGATACATTAATATTATTAGGGAACTCCACCACGACTGCGTCCGCGAATTATGAGTTTGCTAGCAGTTCGATGTTTCGTAGCCTAAAGCCTTTATCGACAAAAAGCTATCCAACTCAAAAATATATTTGAAATCGGTCCAGTAGGTCCTAAGATTAGCGCGAACAAACGAACGTTTGTTTGTTTCTTTGAAAAAACTCTTCGGCTAATATAGAGTTAGTATAAAAGTAGTTAAAGAAACCTGGACGCAAAATATTTAGCTCTACCATCTTTATAGTGATGTCACGAAACCTTTTATTGTTGGCAGTTAGGATAACAACGCAGCCTGCTTAAAAAGGTTTATGTTTTTCGTTCTAATTAGGATTTCTGTGTCGGATAAGGCCATAGTAAGTGCCCATGTGGCTATGTGGGTGAAACAAGGTGAGATTGTATGTGAGTGTTATGAGATAAAAAGTTAACAAAATGTGTTTTGTTGTTTTAGTCAGCGAATAACGGTATGCTGTACAAATGTTTGTACAAACGATACTGATGTCAAATAATATAAATAATAATGAAAATAATTATATGTCATTCTAAGCTACCTCCCCACCAATTGTCATCCTAATCGGTTCAGCCGCCCTTGAGTTATAAATAGTGTAACTAACATGACTTTCTTTATAGATGTTCAAAGTGTTACCTACTTACTTTAAAAGTTAAACTTTTCTGTAAGAATAGCGAAGTAATTTTGCGAAATAAATTAACAACAATTCAAACTGCATTAGTACTAACTATGAAAACATAGAGTACCCTCTATTGACTTCTTTGGATAATATGAACAGTTTCCCACGTTATAAGATATGTCACGCGACGCTGTAATAGCTCACGTGCATATTATAATTAATGAGTATAGAATTACTTATGTAAGACTGATTTCATTGTCCTGTTAATAACAGATATCAAATGCATCTTGAACGTTTTAAGTTTTCTTTAAATAAATTAGTAAATTTTATGGTAACTTGACATCATCATCATCATCATTATCAGTCACAGGACGTTCACTGCTGAACCCCTAGGTCATGGTTTTCCACAGCGACCGATCACTAGCGGTCTGCATCCAGTTTGATCCTGCGATCTTCACAAGGTCGTCTATACATCTTGGTATATGAGAGTACAGACGAAAACAAGGTCCCCAGCCTCCGGCAGCTCCGCTATTCCTGACTTTGGTAACTTGACTTTTTAAATATGATACGGGCTTTCTCTTGTCTCTAGACTATACCAGACGAGAGAGATAGGGACGACAATGAAGTGAGCTCACCCAGAAGAAGCCAGTTCACTCTTTTTGAAAATAACAGTGTTGGAATTTAAGTATTTTTTAGAAAAAGATGATATATTTGATTAACAGATAAGTTAATATATGCAATTATGTTTTTAATTGTTCATATAACCGAATGCAATTAAAATGCGTCAGCTTTTGGGACTATCAATAAATAAGTGTTTCTAATTAAGCTAACGCATACATTTTGGGAATGCATATGTTCAAGAGTGGACGGCCGACGGACGGACGGGTATTATAAAATTCAAGACTATCTTAATGACGAAAATGTATGGACAGTCCAGCCTGCACCAAACTGATGTACCTACCTGTTTATTTTGATTTGTATTATTTTTGAGGCAGCAGTGACTGAGTTTGTTCCGGCGTTACTTCTCAGCACTTGCCAAATTGTCTGTGTCTTGTCTCGAAGCGCTAGTAGGGCCCAAAAGATAAGGAGGCATGTTCTAGCCCCATACGGGCCATCATCATAATCATCATCATCATTATCAGCCAAAGGACGTCCACTGCTGAACAAAGGCCTCCCCCACGGCTTTCCACAGCGACCGATTACTAGCGGTCTGCATCCAGTTTGATCCTGCAAGCTTTATAAGGTCGTCTGTCCATCTTGTTGGTGGACGTCCTACGCTGCGTCTTTGGTCGAAGGGTCTCCAATCTAGAACTTTCCTGCCCCAACGGCCATCAGTTCTTCGCGCTATGTGCCCTGCCAATTGCCACTTGAGCTTACTGATTCTCAAGGCTATGTCCGTTACCTTAGTTCTTCTACGTATCTCCTCATTTCATACGGGCCATATTTTATTGATATTACACTAATTATTGACGTTCATAAGTGGCATTTTGTGTCCTAAATTGAATAAAGTATTTTTGACTTTGACTTTGGCCTTTAGCTGAGCTAATGATAATGATGAAACATTTTTAAAATCACAGTAATCAGACATCGTAAGACAAAAACATCTCGTTCTATTATCAACGATGTTCCCTGCAACGCTAAACGGCCATTCCCTATATGCAAACTGCCTCGGCGGTGCAGCGGTTAGAGGGTCGCACTTGAAAGCGAGCGTCAGACAGAGGTCCCGGGTACGATCTGTGGATCGGGCCAAAAATATGAACCTGGGTAATTCTGTTAAGAAATTCTCATGGTAGCCCGGAGTTTAGAAGTTAGCGGTATTTTATACCCGTGCCTCGGAAAGCACGTAAAGCCCTTGGTCCTGCGCCTGATCTCTCTTCGGTCGTGTCAGATTGCTGTCCCATTAGGCAGGCTATGGGAGTAAAAGGAATAGAGAGTGCACTTGTGTTTGCAGACACACTTGTAAACAATAATATTTCCCGCGCTGTCGGTTAGGCGTTGTGACTGGCCACCGTAGTCGAAATCAGCTAGGGGGACCAATATTGTAAGCAAACTATAGACAAAGGTAAAAAGCTATCGTCAACTGGAGATAGGATTTGATACTGCCAGAAGTTTTATAGGGACTAAATATCTAAAGGTTGATTGCCATTTCTATTTCTAATAAGCCAACCTTTAGATAGAATCGGTTTAGGGAATGGACGGGAGTAACTTAGGTTAGTCTTGTTATGAATTTATGTAAGCAGATTTTTGATCACAATTGCACCTGTGTCAGGTGTGCGTGTACTCTAGGGTGGTACCTGCTTAGTAACAACCCATTCACACTTGCCTTCATAGGGCTTGGATCAATTCCGTGGGGATACATCGGCGGGCAGCGAGTTCCATTTCCTATAGGATCTGTATTCTGTACCGAGAGCAAACCCATGCTTAATTAAACAAATTAAAATTTATTTGATTAGTTTGATAATTGAAAACGTAAACAAAACCTTGTTTTTTATTGACAAACACTTAATTTTTTTAATGCTCACGTTTTGTCGATTGTCTTTTATGTTAGCATATTTTTTACTAGTCTTATCTAGTATTCTTCTTGTTATATTTTGTAAACTTAAATAATTTAACATGTAAATATATTCACTGTTAAATTCCATTGTTATACCTAAGTAAACCTACCTACGTACTAGTTTGTAAACGCATAGAAAATGCTTACTTTGTCCTTTTTTACTTACAGTAAATCGATTTTAAGATAATATGAAATCACGCAGATAGTTAAAAACTTTTTCAATCTAACATTGATGTCAATCACTGAAAACCGCTTGTTAAGATCAAACCATCTGTACTCCTTACATCACTCACACAATCACGTATTCAAATACAAACAAATATCAATTTAACCACACTAACACCGTTCTATGCATAACTGTGACTCGATAACGAATTTTTAGCACTTTATTATAAAAATATAATATTCAAACACGACTAAATCCGTGATCATACATACACGAACTACAAAAACAGACTGTAATATGACATTATACAAACGAGAGATAACACACACTAAATTATGAAACCCATAACCTTGTATGTAACATAACATCTCAACGCAAAACGAACCTTACGTCACGCAGATTAAATTGATTATTCAATAAAACATCCGAAGGACTTACACGCTATTGTTCGAGCTGTAATGATAAACACTGAAAATTTTAAAAACATTCTAAAATAAACTTTACCACTATAAACTTAAAGGTTGGATTGCTTCCTATGTTTATGCATAGGAAAATAGTATAGAAATCCGTGGGATATGGCTAACCGATAAGTGCGAGGGAGAGGCAAGACGTAAGCCGGCAAGGTCAGCGGGCACTAATAATAAACATATAGTCATTTAATTATGTTTTTTCGAATAACCACACAATAATAATTGCGGATATTTTGATTTATCTCCGAAGCGCATTTTTGTGCAAGGTATAGGTATATTATCAGAATTTGCTATGGTTACAAAACATGCGGCAACCAGTTCAAAGGTTAATGAGTGAGTTTTTTTTAAATGCTAATTGATCAAGTACAAGAACTTACATTTTTATTGCTCGTTACGCTGACATAATGAAAAATACATAAATAGAGTTGCAGATTTAAAAGTAATTCTTATTACTTACGTTTATCATTTATTTTGAGTTGTTGAAAAAATAAATAACCAGTAAAAATGCAAATTTAAAACTATTTTACTCAATAGGTACCTAAATACAATATATCGAATTAAAATGTAAGGACTTAAGTAACGCCTCCATAAAATCATGAGCAATTTTGAGGACTCAAGTAACGCCTACATTAAATTATGAGCAATCTAGTCGATGAAACATTTGAGTCAACTTCTTTTTCCTTAGGAAAAATTTAACGGAAGGTATCCGCTAATACCGTAAGCAATTTTTCCTATTTTTTAAACAAACCATTCTTTTTATAGAGCTTAAAACATCTCTATAATGAATACACAAACATGGCAACGAATGAACATAATTGAGTACTTAGTAAGAAACGATATTAAGAAGTTTCTCGTAGCTCCACAGATATTTTTGAACCCCTTGTTTTCGTTTTAAGTGGTAGGCCTTCATCTATTCTATTCTATTATCTTTAATAAATCTTAAAAAAACAATGTATTTTATTACGCTTCATTGAAAAATTCTTCCCAAGCAATAAATACATGAAAACACAAATTTTGTCTCAGCGTTGTCTACGCGAAATGTCAAATATGTTGTTTCAGAATTCACCCGCTGGAGACATGATATAATGAGCAGTTTTTATTCTCTATTATTCTAGGTATTCATAGCATTTTAAATCTCTCACTAGATGGCGTTAGGGAGTCACTAAAAACTGCCTGTTTCACCATCGACAAATAAGCAATAAAGTCCGTTTCTTTTTGCTTGTCGAAAAATCTAAACTATCTTGACATTATTTTTTGCTGAAATAATTCATTTTAAAATAAGGTAAACATAAAACTCACCCACTACATAGATGATTCATCAAATAGTAAATTTATTTTGTTCACTGATTTTATTTTAAAAGTTATAAAACGATTGTTAACATTATTAGATTATCAAAGAAAAGCGGACTTTGAACGAATAATTCAAATATTGAACATAATTTCGAATGGTATTTGACAGACGGTAAACAGAACGGTTCAGAAGTGGGATAATATTTTGATAGTTTCAAAACAAATGTGTCCACCTACCTCCTCTTCCAAAGCGACCGGAAACTGCGAGGGGTTGAGTGGTTTCACTGCCACATCCTCAAGCGCTGACTTTCTCCTGCAAAGTGATAAGGTTTTATTACTAACTAACTAACTATCGTGGCCCAGCGACCCAAAGTGGGTCTTCGTCTCCGAAACGAGAGACTTCCACCGGTCTCTATCCTGCGCAATCTCTGACCAGTCCTTAATACCGAGCTCACGCAGATCAGCCTCCACCATGTCCCTCCAGCGATATCTGGGACGACCGACTGGGCGCTTTCCACTCTGGTTCCCAGATAGGCTGTCAATACCCCTCGATCCTCCCCCATTCTGACCACGTGGCCGAGCCATCGGAGGCGGTGAGCTTTTGTTTCGCCGAGAATATTTGGCTCAGCCACTAGTTCTTCGATCTCTGCGTTCTTTCGGACTCGCCAGCTTCCATCCTCCCTTTGTACTGGACCCAGGATCTTACGGAGGATTTTCCTTTCCGCCACTAAAAGTTTATTACTAGACAAAAAAACTAAGATGCAAGAAATCATCATTTAACGACCCGTCTGGTGAAGTGGTCGAGAAATCGCCTACTATGCAGCGGGTTGCGGGTTCGATCCCCGCACAATACAAACATTTGTGTGCATGAACATGTCTGTTTGTATTGGTCCGGATGTTTTCTATATCATGTATGTATTTACAAACAAAAAGTATTTAAGTATTATATCCGTTGTCTGGCACCCATAACACAAGCTTTGAGTAGCTTGGAGTACATTTTGGGACTAGATGGCGATGTGTGGTAATGTCCAAAGGATATTTCTGGAGTCTCCGTGAAAAGGGGTTTAAGTCGACTTATATCAATTTTATTTTTTTGCACATTACGAATGACAAAAAAAACACCGAATTTTCTGTCTTATCCACGTGTTCCTACGACATAAAGCGCCGTAGTTAGCATTCGTGCCTAGTGATCTAAGTAGGCAAATTTTTGAATATTTTAAGAATTTAATCGTGTATAAAAATGCATGTTTAGTTATAACAATATGAACCTAGCAAAAAACCACTATTTATTCATGTATAACAATATGACTCGAGTTATAACGTTTAACACTATTGTCAATTTCAATTTGGCTTTCGTGCTCATAAATATAACTCAAGTTATATTTTAATACACATGATTAAATATTGATTTTTTTTTCGGTGAAAACAAGTACAACTCGACTTTTATCGTTTAAAATGAAATTTTAGGAATGATTTTTTAATGTATAATGACATAAGTGAAGTTGTATCATTGAAAACCAAATGAAAAAGATGTGTATACTGCGCAAAAAGAGTTATATCAAGAAGTATTGTAATATTTGAAGATTTTTTTGTGTTTTATATTGTGTAAAGCGGTATAAGTGAGTCTCCGCCCCTGCCTCCCTTCCACCTCCGTAACGCAGGAAAGAAAAGCTAGATATGTAAAACATGCATGCATGAGTGAGAAAAAACATCAGTTGAGTGTTTGCGCGCAGCTCAGAAGCACTCAGTCCGCAGCCAACGTTCACGCACAATAGTCATTATGAAGCGTAATGTAAGTTATACCAGTTTACACAAATTTTTCGTAATTTTGATCCCTAAATAAGTTGTAACTTGTACCCGTTTACACGAAATCCGCGATAATTCATTTTTGTGTAAAATATTCTTTTCTTCAAAATAGTTTAACGTCTTTATGATTCCTTTACTAAATTCAAATTACGTTCTTAATTGCTAAACATGAACCGAGACTAATAAGATGTAATATGTATTGAGTTGTTTTATCGTTTTTTTTTAAATTTCATCATAGTGTAAACATGACGTGTTATGACACACACTCATAACAAATGCTGCGCATACAACATGCATTGCTTCTCAGTACAATAATTTTAAGTGATAAGTGATTTGTAAGTAGGAATTGTATAAAGGCATATTCGTGAGATTATTTTGACTGATTAGAAATAAGTGAAGTAATGTTAACCTAATCCATAGACTTATTCTGCCCAAAAAAGACTGCTTACAATGGTGATAAGATCTTTACGCTAAGGTAAAAGTTACCCATATGTGTTTTTTATTCTTGAAAACTGTATTTTTTAAGTTATTGTTATCATTTTTAAATATTCAAGTAGGTATCTAATGGGTACAAACAAGTCTGTTAAATAATTAGAACTACAAGGTTTAGGGATTGTAAAAATTGTCCAGGTTGTCTTGTTTAAAATGTTGAAATTTGTAAAATTATTTTGTTTTAATTTCCGCTAAGCGGTCGCCGGCGCAGGCAACTAACAACACGTACCGTCACCGCGTTTAGTATTAGTTCAGGCAAATGCAGGATGCACCACCCGCCCTCCCTCAATACGCATGCGGCACAGCTGATGCAATTATTAGTACCCAACACCAACGTGCAAAAAACGACTGGTTCAGTCGCCCGTGCTCCGCCGAGGCGACAATATCTCCTGAGGATGCCACGTGTAGTGGCGAAACGCGTCGAGGTTTTCAAGGGATATACCCTTTTCACGTAGACTCCAGATTTATTTATCCAAAGGATATCATAAACTGAAATTCTACCAACTCAAGAACGGAACCGTTTCCTTGTAAGAAGGTGATGACACAGGCTACGTTACCGCGTTTGATAGCAATGCTAATCCATTGTGTTAGGAACCAGCCAGCTTTATTATTTGCCTTAACAGGTTTTAATTTCGGTGCAATTTTTATAAGCAGCAATTTAGCAGAAGGTCCTCACACAGTTTAAACGTTTAATTAGTGCAAAATAATTTAAAAAATACTTACGATATAAAGGGCTGATTTTACCAACGTCAGATAAAACTCATCTAACTAAATGTCGATTTTACTACCATAAGATAATTAAAATTGTAATACAATACAAAACTCCGTTTTTAAAAGACATTTTCATAAATGCTGACAAATATGCAAAGTTCTCAAATTAGGCGTATTGTATTTTATTTGACGAATATCCCTTATCTGGCGTTGGAAAAACCAGGCCTTAGTTACACATAATTTTAAGTAAAGCCAAAAGTGCATCTGTTTGTAACCGGAAAAGAAATGTGGAACTCCTTTCAAGTTCAAAGCGAAAACAAGATCGAATTCAAGTAGGTTTTCCATTTTAGCTATTGTTCTTGTGTTCTAAAATTTGCTGATCTATTTTATTGAATACCCTAACCTAAGATGATGATTGTTTTGCATTATTCTGATTAAGTAGGTTATTGTTAATATCATCTTTACCTGAGCAGTATGATCTTGAAAACGGGCCCTATGAGGCCTTTGATGATGGCAGACGCATTCAGATGGCATCTTCCGTGAAGCACTATTCCGTTCACCTGAGGGCAAAAACACTTATAATTAATTAGTTATTCAAGAGAAGGTACAGAAATTATTCGCATACGACAAAAAACAGGCGTCATCACTTGAAACGCGATTTTGGCTCGTAAGGTGTTTAGGCGGTGATGATATCGGTTTCAGTCTGCATATTCGGTTTTTGTAAAGTGTATCGCGGATCTTAGTCTATTATTTATTAAAATTGGTCCCACTGCGGGCACTTTAGCACGTCCTGATATAAACCCTACCACAGTTTTCGGGACAATAGTGGGCTAGAGATGAAAAGAAGCTGCGTAACAAACGCAGTCACTTTTTTAAATGCTTCTTTTCAAAAGGTTTACAATGTTTATCGTGATCATGCAAGTCCATACATTATTATCTTTGAAATAATCATCAACCGGTAAGTTTACAATGTGTTCTGGTAGTTCTGGTAGTTAATTGAATAATTTGATTTAATTCCCCATGTAAGAATTACCAACTTTTCGAAGCTTGAATTGTGAAATAACAAGCTTATCCTCATTTCTAGTATTATATTTGTATAAATCCCTTTTCTTGTAAATGTATCAATTTTTTGCGTAATACATTCATTGTTCAAGTCTTCCCCCTAGATACCTAAATCGAGATCTAAATACTCCCCCCCCCCTAGACACCCGTAGAAGGTACTTAAAATGATATAGAATGATTCAAAGTTGTTAGATTAGGGAGTCATTAATAAAAGAAGAAAATTTGGTCCCGACTGGATGATTGTTGCAAATAATAAAAAACAACCAAATATACAAAAAAATACAAACAAATAATTGGACTATATTATAATTTGTTTACGTTTCTGCTTTACATTGGTTTCTGCCTGAAATTGCTCTCCCACATAAACACCTAAATTACACAAGAAATATATTTCTGGAATCCGATTCCCTAACCTCAAACAATACTGGAATGCATAACAAAGATCCTTTTTCTGTCCTCATTGAAGAATGGCTTTTATCACGTAAAGTTACGGTCGACATTCCACCGGCGGGTGTTTTGGCAAAGAGGCGTGTAGTACAAAAGAGTTATGTTTCAATCAAAACGAGCGTAATGTGGAATAGTTTGTTTCCGAGCCAATTATAGGAGGAGCTACAGCGACAAGCGAAGCGGTAAGCGATTTCTTATATTAAGCTATTTTGACTTAGTTCGAGTCGAACCCGCGCATTGAGGGTTCCGTGCCAACATCAATATTTTGTTGACAGCAAAAATAACTTTGTTATTCATAGTGTTTATATGAAGATTTGCGGTTGTTGAAATATGTCAAAAACTAACGGTTCGATCTTGTTCAAACCAATATTTTATTGTATTTTTCACTTGCGTAGATCAAAAGTTAAGGGGGGGGATTTTTAGTATGGGAATCGTGGAGCGGTTAACAAAATACACCTACCCACCAAGTTTCAACTTTAGAATGCTAATTGTTTCTAAATAAAGTGGCTGTAACATACGACAGACTAGACGAAACTATAATTTTCTGTTTTATGCCATTCGGCTACGAAAGACTAAAAATATATATTTATTGGTCCACCAGACAGGGAAAAGACAGGCTTATTTTAAATAAACTTGCTCTACATCATCTATATCTTTACCATGTTTGACTATCTAGTCATTCAGATATAGGAAATCGTTTTATAACATAAGCTGGAAGCCCGTAGTTTAGGAGTGCAATGTTTCATATAAATAAACATTAGGTTATATAAATATTATTTCGCATGTGCATTAATATTAGGAGGTGCTCGTAGCGCAAGGAAGTGCTCGTAGCGCAATGGTAGCAGCGCTTTGGTAGTGATACCAAAGTGAAGCAACCTACGGCGCGGTCGTGTTTGGATGGATGACCAATCGACCATATAAGTGACGTAGGGGTAGATGCTGTACCTTTGGACGGTTTTACCTTTGGACACTATCGATATTTCAGAAACTATTAATCGATTATTAAAAAAGTGAACGCACCCATTACGATTTTTTATCAAATGGCAACACTAACCAACTGTCACGCCATTTGGTGACATTTTTTGGTTATGTTCGGCTGTTGAAGATTTTATACGCAAAAAGTAAGTTTTTTTGCAATTTTGTGAGTTGATTTTATGATATTTAACATGAATTATAATTTAAACTTTGTGTACAGTCTTTGATTAGCATTACTTTATACTAATTTCCACCGAATTGCACGAGTCTAGATCAAATTGTTTCCAAAGATGGGAACGTTTTTTAATTTTTCCTTGAATTTTTACCTTTGGACAGAACGCTAAGTGTACCTTTGGACTGTCCAATGGTACATTTAGTATGTTGTACCTATGGACATAGCTATTTGAGCTTTAATTTATCAATTATTTTCTATTGATTTTTAGTGCCACGAAGTAAGACAGGAGTAAAGCGAGAAAAACATTGTAGTGAAGTTTTATCTGAAGCCGTGAAAGAGGTGCAACAGGGTGGTTCAATAAGAAAAATTGCTAAAAAGTATAATATTCCAAAGTCGACTCTTTTCTTTTACTCAAAACACAACAAAGACAAAGATCTGTCTAAAGACTCTACAGGTATACAAGTATTGCAAAATGATGTGAAAATGGTTTTCGATCCTGAGGAAGAAACTCAACTTAATTCATATATAAGAAAAGCAGCATTATTGCATATGGGACTGAATGCCAAACAAGTACGAGAATTGGCCTTTGAGTTTGCTTTAAGAAAAAATAAATCTAATATCCCCAAATCTTGGCTTGAAAATAAAATGGCTGGTATTGGTTGGCTGCGGTGTTTTAGGGAGCGTCACCCAGAATTATCTTTGCGGAAACCGGAAGCAACCAGTATCGCAAGAGCCACAAGTTTTAACAAGTATAATGTCAATAGTTTTTATGATAATCTTCAGATGGTGCTAGACAAATATAAATTTTCACCAGAGTCCATATATAATGTTGATGAAACCGGTATATCCACTGTACACAAACCTCCTAAGGTATTAGCACCAAAGTCAATCAAGCAGTTAGGAAAATTAACATCAGGTGAAAGAGGAATAAATAACACCATGATTGGTTGTATCAATGCTATTGGAAACTCGGTGCCTCCTCTAATAGTTTTTCCCAGAGTGTTTTACAAGGAAGTAATGATAAAAAATGGTCCGCCAGGATGTACTGGGGCGGCCAATAAATCTGGATGGTCCACGGAGCCAATATTTAGAGAATATCTGAATCATTTCATTAAACATGTGAAACCCACTAAGGAAAATCCAGTTTTGCTAATAATGGACAACCACGAGAGCCATATCTCAATTGAGATTATTGACAAAGCAAAAGAGAATGGCATAGTTTTGTTGACTTTGCCTCCTCACACTTCGGACAACTTGCAACCCCTAGATAAGTGTATTTACGGGCCGTTTAAAACTTATTATAATAAAGCAGCTGATAAATGGATGCTGAACCATCCGGGAAAACCCATCACTATCTATGATATCGCAGAAATTATCGGTGAAGCTTATCCTCTTGCATTTACATCAAAAAATATAATAAAAAGTTTTGAAGTAACGGGAATATGTCCCTTCAATAGAAACATATTCACAGATGATGATTTTTTGTGCTCGTATGTGACAGATCGTCCACAGCCTCAGACAACAGAACAATCTAAAACATTCAAAGAACAGGAGATTGTTACAAGCGAAGCCACCGCTGTAAATCAGTCAGTGCCTGTTACTGAAGATATGGAAAATGGACAAGAACCTTTTGTTGTGCCTTCGAATCCTAACCTTTCCTTGGACATATCACGTAACCAAGAAATCGAGCCTGCAAAAAAATATATTGAGATAATGGTTGAAGTTCATGATGAGCCTAAAATAAAACAAAAAGAAAAGCAGCTTGAAATGGTAGTAGCAAAACAATCAGCACCAACCTCAAGCTTAGACGACATATCTCTGCTAGAAGATATACGCCCTTTCAAAGTAGCAGAGCCTAGGAAATCAATAAAAAGAGGCAGAAAGCCTGGTAGAACCCGAATTTTAACTGATACCCCTGAAAAACAAGCTATTTTGAATGAAACGCTTATAAGAGCTGAAAAGAAACGAAAATCTGTAAAATCAAAAGCAGTAAAATCTTGCAAAAAGCCAAAGAAAGTAAATCAGAAAACCATTCCTAAACTACAGATTCTTGAGAACAAGCAGTTGCCATTTATAACATGTAAAACCTGTAAAAAAACAGAAGAAAAGACAAAAAATACTATTTCTTGCACTTTATGTAAGTCCTGGTTTCACCAGAAATGTGTTTCAAAGTCACATAGTGATAATTTCGAATCTGATGAAGAAACTGAATTTATTTGCGAGACCTGTTACGTTTTGGAAGATGATGATAATTCTGATGATAGTAATATTGGATGTGATAGTTCTGATAATGATAGTGAGAAATTTGCTTCGCAAATATATGAAGAATATCTTCGAAGCAAAAACTAGAGCATTTACTTATACCAAACAATGTTAATTTAGTATAGTTTGATTAAGAGTTTGCCTTCCTATATTTTTATTTTGTATTTAAGATCTTTGTGTCCAAAGGTACAGTTACCGTCCAATGGTACAATAGTCATGTCCAAAGGTACAATCATAGGCTGCACCTTTGGACAAATTCAATATTTTTTAAAAATGTTTGATTAACATCAAATGTTTATAGTTGTGATAGTAGTAAGAATTGCTTTAAAAAGGCTGATTATTGCATAAGAAAACTGTGCCATTACTTTTCCTTAAGAATAAAAGAATTTCAAGTTATACATTTTTTTCTTTAAAAATCTTGTGATCGTCCAAAGGTACAACACCTACCCCTACATTACGAGCATCTTCCTGCTTTGGAAGGCACGTTTAGCCGTTGGTCCCGGCTAATATCGGTCGATATTAGTCGTTAAGCCTAGTCAGAGGCCTTTTGGGCGGCTTGATAACATCTGACAGCAGGGTTAGTCGCTTGCCTTGCAAACACCCCTCCATCAACCCGCACTGAGCCCGCGTGGTGGAGTATGGCTCAAACTACCTCATAGTTGAGATAAGGCCTTTGCCCAGCAGTGGGATGTTACAGGCTATCTTTACTTACTATGTTCATTATAAAAAGATATAATAAGAGCAAATAAAATTAGGTGAAACGAAATAATGACAATAATACCTGACATCAATTGATCATTTTATTTAACATAAAATATATTAAATAAGTTTAGTTAAAGTAATCATTAGTTATATCGTTAATGTATGAAACATTACACACCCCCGTAGATTATACCTAAAGGGTGCCTTAGGAAACTAAAGGTTGTTTTTGGCAGATGCTAGGCGCTTGATTAGAGGTCCCACCTCTATTGTAACTTGGTTCATAAGGCGCCAGTGACAGTCTAGTTTAAGCCCGCTACCCGCCCCTCCTAGAACCATGTACCAGCTCATCCACTCTTGGCGCGCTGCCAAGAGCTGGAAGATCACCTGAACACGCAGCGTGCTACCTCTGATGGCTTCATTCAATTAGCCTTGCATTCTTTGGTATGTTGAGGGCAGGAAAGAGTACTCGTATGCCCTAGCACAATTACATTTTGATTTACACTGTTTTTTTAAATGTTTGATATTGTAACCTTTTGTTGATGTTACCTTTTTTTTTAGTTTTTTTAGAGTGCATCAACAAAAATACATAATCGTTTCAAAGTCGTGTTCCTGTTTGGGTTTTAGGGAAACAAATAAAGAGCAATTTACAGTATATAGGATGTCAGTATATAGGATGACTCAGGATTGGCTGTAAAACCAAAAAAAAAAATTGAATGGAAATCTCTCAAGTTCAATTGATTATTATGATACTAGCGAGCGAGTCAAAACTACTACCAGATCGCCTCTTTCGTAGCTAACTAGCTACGGTGTAGTATTTCGTAAAAACGTGCGAGCTACGCGCGAGGGTGCGAGTTTCTCCATTCGTTTGGATTTTTTTATGATATTGTAGGTTTTCTTTTATAAAACTTGCATATAATTTAAAAAAATAATAGAATAAAAATGACTCATATTATCATCTCTGAATTGGATGTCACTGACCAAAACAATGCTCTGTACAAGTTGATTAATCCATATTCCATAATCTATAGATATCTTTTTCTATAAAATATTTGCTTAATTTTCCTTTATGAAAAAAAGCATAAAGCAAAGATTTCCGGTAAAAATAATCAAGGACAATGGTATCAACCCAAGAAAGTTCCCTGACAACGAAACTTCAGAGGTGCATCCCCTTGCACCGGGTCTGGGCCCCTATTTTTGAATCACTCGCGTCAAGATGGTGTGTGAAATTCATTGATTAATGTTCGATTTCCCAATAAAAACTAGTATAATTCATTTGAAAAAAACATAACTGATTTTTGTGAGTACCTATGTCTATATTTTGCGTGATTTCCATTGATTTTCAATTAGTTTTCGAACGCAAATCACACGCCATATCCAAGCGAGTGACTCAAAAATAGAGGCCCTGTACTGCGTGAGGCCTGAAAAGCTCTCAATGTGGGTCTGTCGATAAAAAGCGTCGTGTGTGACGTCTACTAGCAAGATGTACGCTCTTGTAATTCTCACGATCGCGCTGGATTTAGTCGCTTTCTAGTTTCTCTTTTGATATCCAGAATCTTCTAGCAGCTCAGAATTTTAATCACCAGGCTCCCCTGCTACTGTTACTGTTTAACTTTGTGGCGTTCCACCACAATGTCAATCCGGCCCTGCCTTCCTGAGCTGGGTAAGTTTCCATTTCTACACTCCCGTAGGCTAGGCACCCTAAAACTTTCAACAAGGAGTAAACACACTGGTCAATAGGTAGTCCAAACGGAAAGCAAAGCTGTCTAGTGCCCCACAACAAATTAAAATTGAATACGTCAAAAATCACTGTCTGCCGAATCAGTGAGCGACAAAAATAAGGGGGAATAGGGTAACACGTAGAACTAGATAAGAAACAGATCCGCAACGCCACGATCAGTTCGAAGACCGGCTTAGTAGACGTTGGGAAAAAGACTGCGAAACGGAAGTGGGACTGGGTGGGCCACGATCTCAGGATGTGTCCAATGAAATGGTCCAAAGTCGTCACCCACTGGCTGCAAAGCACGTCGTCCGAGCGATGGTGAGACGATTAAAACCAATACCGCGAAGACTGGCTAACCCTTACCACCGAAAGGGAGTACTTTTACGTGATGTTATTCGGGGAGGCCTATGCCTAGCAGTAACAGATAGGCAAAAAAAAGATAAAAAACGGAAATTCATTTCCCAGAATATTCACATATTTCCTAAATAATGAAGATATTATAGTTATATAAACCATATGATTGTTACTTGACTGTCTCAATGAGAGCGTTAATAAAGACTCCGATGTTTGAATTGGCAAGAAGTAATGATATTATACAGAGTGGCCCAAACTGTGACGTCCAAAACTTTTTTTTGGATGCTTTACATCCAAGGCTGTCTAAATACATATACAATATTTATATGAGCCAAATTTTTGTAGTTTTCGAGGTTTTTTTTAATCTGTTGTCAGCCTTAGTTTTTAGCTAGCTAAAAATATTTTATCTAAGTAAACTTAATTAATAATGATCATATTGCATTTTAAAAAAAAACCGGCCAAGTGCGAGTCGGACTCGCGCACCGAGGGTTCCGTACAAACCGGCAAGGTTTACAAAGTTCGTTCATTACGACAATCGGTATCAATGGTTGTACTTTTGCGTTTTGCGTTTTTGCGTTGACTTAGTTTTATTTTTTTACGAGTTAAAGGCAATTAGATCGAAGTATTTGATATGAATTTCAACTTGATAGCTCTACGCGTTCATGAGGAAAAAAGTAATAAGTTTATATTTATTAAAAAATATATATTATGTGATGTAACTAAAAATTTATGGTTTTCGTAATTTTTCCTTTATCTATGCTATAAGACGTTGCTTCGTACCAAATTTCAAGATTCTGAGTTCACGGGAAGCACCCTGTAGGTTTTGATTCCCTTGCAAGTGTCGAAAATTTGCGGCATAAACGGCTATATCTTTTGATTGCGTTGGCTTAGAAGTTTGATTTTTTCACAGCTTCAAGGGACAGTAGACCTGAGTAATTGATATAAATTTCAGCTTCATACCTCCACGCGTTCCTGAGAAAAAGGGTCTTGACAGACGGACGGACAGACGGACAACAAAGTGATCCTATAAGGGTTCCGTTTTTTCCTTTTGAGGTACGGAACCCTAAAAAACGACTTAGCACCATAAAAAATAGAGGAATCATTTGTTTAAAAAATCTGAAATTTTGCCAAAAAAGACTCGAAAACTACAAAAAATCGGCTAACATTCATAAAGTACATTTGGATAGCCCTGGATGTAAATAAGCCCAAAAAAAAATTTTTGGGCGTCACTGTTTGGGCCATCCTGTATACTTTATGATTGATATACATATAATATTCTCAATGAGACTAAAAACTATTATTCTTCATTGTGAATTATTATTATATTTTGCACATATTGTTCGTTCATTTTCTAATACGATATATGAATTCTACGAAAGTTCTACGACTTGTATAAATTTCCTAGGAGTTGTATAGAATTCCTAGAATTCATACATTTCCTGTATCATAAAGCTTTCCTTCACTGATACTGAAACTGTTCATAAACAGTGGTTGATGATGACACGTCACCACATGTTAGGTAGATTGTTGGACATTCCACTATTTTATTCAAAACCAAATAGTATTTGACGTGGCATCTATACAAGTCATTCAATATCGCCGGGAGCAATCCGTCACTATCGTACATTTACAACTCAAGAGCTGGAGCGAAGCCAAACTTGTGCCGGGGATACACAAGAACAACTTTCGATGACAGAGCAGGAGACCAATAAATAAATCTTCTTAAACCATTACAGGGAAGTCGATTTGCGACCTTAAAGTAAGGAGTTAAAGTCAAAATCTCTTGGTGAATAGTTTTTGTCACATTGCATCAAAAAGATGTTTTAAGTTTGCTAAACATGTAACTGAAAGGTTGAATGGAGCACTTAATATAGGTATCTTGCGGAAGCAGCATGATTCGTCAGTATTTTGTTTTTGAAAATAATTGAAATATCTTGAATGCGTTCTGTTTATCGGGTATTGCATTCAGCAGGGCCTAGTTTCAGCTTGGAATATAGTTTAAGCTCCGATGTGGCTATCTGAGGAGAAATATGATCTCATTATTTATTTACCAAAAGGTTGTCTGGAAGACAACGCTTTTGGTAAATCGCTTATAGTGAGACCGTCTAAATTATACAAATCCTCGAAACCAATTTGTATTTAACCTATCTGATGTGCAATAAGGAGTTATCTTATCTTATTCTTATCTTAAATCTAAGTACTAGTTTCATTTTGCGTTTCCTCTTCATGTTTTAAGTCCGTTTGTCTTCGCTAGTCCAATAATGAAAACAATCATTTTATAGCTCTTTAAATAATATCAGAAAATAAAATTAATTACCTAATTGATTTTCAAATATCTCAATATTCATCGATAAAATAATACATTTGTGAGTTGTGAGGTTTGTGTTTATCTTATTTTAAAATGAAATATTATGTAATAATTAAGTATTATAGAATATTCGACTATCAAAAAGTAACAAACTGTAGCTCTAGGACTCATATCCCTCTAAAAGAGACCGTATTATGACTTTACTCTTAACTTAAGAAAAGACAGAAAACGTATCTCTGCTAAAAATTGTTCCATTCAACTTTCATCTCAAGTCCTAGGCTACAAGTTATTCAGACTCCACAATATTCTCCTCATTCATCACACCGTGTGTTCTGTTCCTAACAAATAGATGTTTTGGCTTCCGCGCCGATTCGTCGTTGATAACAATAGAAATATTGCCCCATCGCGAAATGGGCCAACTTTTACATAGGGCTGCCAGAAGTTTCTTTTAATTGGAAAGACAGGAGCAATTTGTAAAAAGGAAAGTTTTAGATAGTTATCGGGAGTGCACGAGATAGCTTTAGTAGGCCTTGGCCTGTTATTCTGTCCAAGTAATAATGTAATGAGTGTATCATAATAATGCATTTTTTTATTTTGTTGTTTTTTTTTCAAGTTTGTGTTTACACCCAGTGCTTAACAGGGGTTCCCGCTGAAAATCAGTGTCGTGGCATGCTTACCATCTGCTGTTATCATCGCTTTGTTTTTGTTTTTTATTAATTTAATTTTAGTTGTTTTTGATTTGTTTTTATTTCATTTTCTATGGTAATGTAATTTATTTTTGTGTGTGTCAAATAAATAATACTTCAATTCAATTCAATTTAAATTATAAAGTAACATACAGGATGGCCTAAACACTGACGTCCAAAATTTTTTTTGGAAGCCTTACATCATATATTTATAATAACCATTTTTTTTTAATTTTGAAGGCTGTTTTTTCATTTTTTTTAAACTTTCGTTAGTCTTAGTTTTAGCTAGCTCATAATTTTATCTCAGTAAACTTGATTTTTAAGAATCCGACTGCAATAAAAGAAACGACATAACACTATAAAATATGGAGTAATTATTTGTTTGAGAGTTCTTAAAATTTGCGAAAAAATCCCGAAATCTTCGAAAATTCGGCTAACATACATAGGCATAATTTCGATAGCTCTGGTTGTAAGGCTTCCAAAAAAAAAATTTTTGGAAGTCATTGTTTTGGCCACTCTGTATATACTCGTATACACACAAACCCAATGCTAGGCTTTATTTTAAAAGGTGGTATTTATTAATTACTTTTTGTTTTACTATAATCCATCTTATTTTAAAAAATAACATTTATTACAATATTTATTATAGTAACAGTATATCGGTGTATAAATCGCTATCGTAACGTTTTTATGAACACTATAAAAGCTTCTTATTTGTGATACAAATGTAATTTTCCATTTGTCATAGATATTTTCAACAACTTTTTTAAATGTTTGCGTGGATCTTCCTCAGAGTTATTTTTATTATGTTAACTCAGTTTTTGTTTACACAAATTTTTTACTGTAGATTCAGATTCATTTATTTACATGAAAATACGGTACATTTGGTTGTTCATTGAAAAAAAAACATTCTTCAATATGAATGGATTGTTAAATATTTTCACAATAATACAACATTAATTATATAAAATAACACATTACTTTAACATTCAAATGATAAATTATTGTTATTAAATACTTATTTTTAAAAATCCGAATGCTATAGAAATTCTTATTTAAAAGCCATATATATAATGGTTTAGAATGTTTTTAACACTCACAGTGTAATATTTTATATTCATAAAGATGAAATAAGAAACCAAAAATTTGCGCACGGGCGGGTCTTGAACCAGCAACCTCTTGGCTGACCGGGCCAAACGCTCTACCATTTGAGCTACCGTGCTGTCAGTCCGACATTGCAAAATTTGTGGTCTCTTATGGATACGTCATTGCGTGACGCTCAGAGGATGCTGGTTAAAGACCTTATTTCATTTTTAGCCATGAATATAGCTGGCTATTCAAGAAGCTTGACCTTAAGTCTTTACTAGACTACAGTATTTTAATGTAGATCTTGAAACAGATATTTTTTAAGTCTCACATTTGTCATTCATTAGTAAATTAAGATTGTGTCATCCTTAATTACCACGCTAAGAAAAATACACGCCAGTCTTTTTCCATTGATGTCTGCTTATAACTCTGTTATTGCTGGCCGATGACTGATTGAAATCATACTAATTAAAGTTTCAGTTTCAAAGAATAGACAAGGACTAGACAACAGATTGAGGTTAAATTAAAAATATGGTTAACGTAGATGAATTAAAATGACGTCGATAAAATTTAGGTTAAAGCTCAAGTTGTGGATCAAACCATTTGGTTAAATCGATAATGAGATTTTGAAATGCTCTTTTAATTTGTCGATTCGCTGATACAAATTCAAATAAACAGGGCATAAGAAAAGCTGGCTCGTTATATGGATTGATAATACAGATCTTCGTACTGCGAAAATTTAATCAAAGTTCATCTTGCAAATTAATTTTCAACTTCGAGTACTCATGGCGAGCGAAACCAAACTAAGGAAAAATTTATTTGATATGCCGAGAAGAGTTTTGATTTACTATAAAGTATTCTGAACAAATCTTTCCTTCAGATTCTCGTCTCAAATATTATGATTGTGACAAAGCTATTGCCGTAGACCACATTCAAAGACAGCAATCCGACTTCAAAGATCCTATTATGAAATATCCAGTCGGATCTACCTTATACCGGGGCAATTCTCGTGCAGTTCGAATACGAAAAAAAAACACCGATCTAATTTTCTTTGTCGAAGTAATAAAAATATATTACTCAGGGTCACGATTTCTATGTATTTAGATTTATTACGTGCGATAGTGTTTAACGTGTAGATATTTTACTTGATTTTGAGGTAGAACGGTTAAAATGACGACCCGTCTGGTGTAGTGGTCGAGAAATCGCCTACTACGCAGTGGGTTGTGGATTCGATCCCCGCACAATACAAACATTTGTGTGCATGAACATGTCTGTTTGTATTGGTCTGGGTGTTTTCTATGTATATCATGTATGTTTTTACAAACAAAAAGTATTTAAGTATTATATCCGTTGTC
Organism: Pyrausta purpuralis; assembly: GCA_963924145.1. Classification (NCBI taxonomy): domain Eukaryota; kingdom Metazoa; phylum Arthropoda; class Insecta; order Lepidoptera; family Crambidae; genus Pyrausta; species Pyrausta purpuralis. Next base: position 19,700,002 of record OZ001667.1, on the reverse strand, counting down.
TGGCACCTATAACACAAGCTTTGAGTAGCTTACTTTGGGACTAGATGGCGATGTGTGGGAATGTCCAAAGGATATTTAAAGGATATATAAAATCACAATCGAATTGCCACACGGTAAAAGTTTTCATTTACAAATTGCACGAGAATGTGCCTGCCTTTCATACATTTGTCGATTATGCGAGTAAGCGAAAGATGGAGCCAAAGATATAGTCGAAATCACTTAGTAGATCTTATCCTGAAGTACGATTATAAAGTCCCGGAACGTACAAGGTAGCGATGTTCAGCGAACTTTGAAAAAAGTCGATTGAGCTGATATTGTTCTCCTTTGCTTTCTCTCCGGCTTTAACTCACCGGTCATGACAGACTGTCAGACTGATGTCCTTTAAGAGTGAAACGAGATTGAATTTCTTCTATAACGAGTGATATCTCCAGCGTAGTTGGCTAATTATTGTTGATATTATAAAAAATACACTTGTAAAAAGTAACAGTGTCAAAAAAGGAATCGAAGCCTGTGTTTTACGCTATCCGGGTGCATACACCACTTGGCATCGACACATTGGCAAGCCTGTTAAAATTTGCAAGTGGTTTCTTTAACGCGTAGGCTGCGTTACCTCATCAATGTTGCGAGATTGCTCTCTCAATGTCCAAAGGAAATATTTTTACAAATATTTGACAATCGATGAAGATGACCTATTGATTTTGCATTAATGTGGGCTTAATTGGTATAGCCTCTCAGTGTCACCTCAAGAATAACAAGATAAAAATGTTATTAATAGAAAACTCTTAAAGTATTTTTACAGCTAACATAGCTTAGTATTTAAGTTTTGATTACTGATATGTTAGAGACATGTGATCATAAAAGTCATTTATTTATGCAAATAGGCCCATTGAGGACACTTTTACTTGTCCCAATATAAACCCTACCACAGCATCGGGATGATTTTGGGCTAGTGCTGAGAAGAAGCTGCGCAATAAACTCAGTCACTATTGACAATGCCTCTTTTCAAAAGGTTTACAATGTTTGTAGTAATCATGCAAGTCCGTACATTATTATCTTTTATATATATAATCATCTACTTTATAATACCCTTCCGATATAAGGGTTTCTTTAATCACAGTTTTAAACTTATTAACCGGTAAGTATAGTATGTGTATCATAAAAGGTTTCTTATTTTATACTTTCCGAGGCATTTTTGTAATTAAAATATGCTTTTAGTTCACGTTTTATTTTGAAGTTAAAATTCACATTGACACATTTTTTATATTTTGTTTTCAGAATTTTCATACCATAAACTAATGTCCATAGATAAAGCTTAGGCATAACATTTGGTAGTTTTTATGAAAAAAATTTCCCCTTTTCCTTATGAAAAAATTACCAAACTTTCGAAGCCTAAATTGTGGAATAGGAAGCTTATTATATTGTGTATGTCACTTTTTTCGTGAATGAAAGTATTTTTTGCCATACATACATTACATTTTCATAAATAAACTGAGAGGCTACAAATAATATTATATTTTCTTAGTTGCTTGCCGTGAAGCCAACAGCAGTCAAGAAGTAAGCGGGCGTGAAATACTTTGGAAACAAGTGCCTTGCAAAATCAAATTAAACTGTTAATTTGATTTGTACAGACAGTACTCTCTCTACCTCTTTTTGATTAGGTCTTGCAGAAATGTTCAATCTGTATCTTTAACCATAGAGAGTGTTACGTACCATAACATCACTGTATTAAGCACTCTCGTGAGATTGGCTGCCGTCATTTGAGTTAATAATAAAGGTCTTTGTTTATTTGGCGCAAAGTTGCAAGTGTGCAATAACGTGTGGAGTCACACAAGGGTCTGTACTTGGTCCACTCCTATTCACTGCGTACATCAATAACATAAATGAGATAGGTTTGTACGGCCAAATAACCCTATATACTGACAATACGTGTCTATTTTACTTTGGGTCATCGGTGCAAGATATTATTGGAAAAGATAAAGATAAGATAAGATAAAGATAAATAAATAAATATTGGACACCAATCACATACATTGCTCTGATTCCAAAGTAAGTAGCCAATGCACTTGTGTAATGGAAATCAGACACAACGGTGGTACCACAACACCCAGACCCGAGACAATATAGAAAAGATCGTTTTCTACATTGACCCGACCGGGAATCGAACCCGGAACCTCACGAGATGGCAACGCTTGGAACCAGCGTGCTAGCCACTCGACCACGGAGGTCGTCAAAAAGAGGAAAAGCTCAAGAAGATTGTATACCAACTTCCTATAATAAACAGGTTGAATGTGTTAGGCGAGTACAGTGACATTTGTAACGGATTTTGTAATTTTAACTTTCTATAAACTTATTTGGGGGTTTGGCTGAAACCATTTCAATCTTACCTCAAGGATCTCATCGCCAACTTTGACGGGCGGAGAAGCCTTCGCGGCCGCGCCCGCCGGATGCAGGCCGCATACGAACACGGCCATCCGGCTCCGGTCCCTGTGACCAGCGAGGGACAGCCCCAGCCCCGCCTTGGGCGTCCTCTCGAGCTTGACCGCGACCACGCTGTCACCGAGGTTCGCATACTTCTTGCGGATTTTATCTGGAAAGAAGGGGGAGTTGTGAGTGGTACAAGTTATCAAATTGTCTGTGTCGTGTCTCGCTAAGCGCTAGTAGGACTCAAAAGATAAGGCCATAATTTATTGATATTACACTTATTATTGACGTTCATAAGTGGCATTTTGTGTCTTAAATTGAATAAATTATTTTTGACTTTAACTTTGAATCTGAAGTTTCAGTTTAAGTGACATCAGTTGAGACATTTCCATCACAGTTTCAGAAAACGTTGATACAATTGCTAGTTTTTCCAATAAATAACACTTTGTGGCCTGTTAGCCGTGAAGATAGGGAGACTGTAGCGAAAACGTGCGTTAAAAAATGGTTTTCAATTACTTGCAAATATCTTCGATACCTCAAATAACCTCATAGTTGAAGTAAGGTCATTGCCCAGCAGTGGGCGTTAAAAGTATACTCAACTTTTTTAAACTATCTTTGATTTAAGTATTTGAAAGTTTAGGTGTTTGCATGTGTTTGGGTTTGCAGGGGCCAGTTTTGTAATGAAGGTCATTCGTATTAAATTGAAGAGCTAAGAAATGTCCGTATTTCTTCTAGGTACCAAAGAAACAAAAAGCAATTTACCACATCGAATAGCTTTGTTTTCTTATAACTATCTCAAAATCCGAAGAACTAACTCCAACTTGTTGATGTTTTCACACATACATTAATAGTAATAATAGTCCCCTTAGCCGATTTCGAATACGGTGTGGTCACAACGAATAACCGACTGCGCGGGACATATTATAGTGCACAAGTGTGTGCGCAAACACAGGTGCGCCCTCTATTCCTTGCACTCTCATAACCCGATGGGACAGCAATCTGACACGACCGGAGAGAGTTCAGGCGCAGGACCAACGGCTTTACGTGCTTTTCCGAGGCACGGGGATAAAACACGGCCAACTTCCAAACTCCGGGCTAACCTAAGAATTTCTGAACAGAAAAAAAACTCAGGTAAATATATTTCCGAACTGGGGATCGAACCCGGGACCTCTGGTGCAGCCGTCACTTTCAAGTGAGACCCTTTAACCGCCACCGAGGGAGTATGTTCATACCAAACAAATAAACATTTAAGCTTCACAGTCATAAGAAGACTCCCTAACACGTCCCCTCTCGACCCTCACAATGATCTTGTGTACACAGCCTAATGTGGGCTCTTTTGTTAGTTGACAATGCTGGGTCAAGTGTGCGCTGGCCCTTACCTGGGTAGGGTAGCTATAATTTAGGAAATATTTTGGAATGTTTGGGATAAAATAAAAAGTATACCTTGATAACCTTGGATGGATTTATTGTTTGGAGGATTTTTGTTTCGATTTTAGCCAAGTTTGATTTCCTCATAAAATATACTACTACATCTGTGGACAACGGTGCTGCGGCCGAAGTGTGGAGCACAAGAAATGTAAAAAATATATATTCGTAAACATAAACTAACTTACATTTTGGTCTGCATCAAATCTCCTTTAAATTTACGTAGCTATAATGTTTAAATATTCAATAAACTCTTCTCAATCAATAAATACCCTAAAACACCAATTTTGTCTTAGCATTTTTCGAGCTCCACCTGGTTGTTCGACAGGAAAACTATGTCGAGACTTCCGTAACGTTAAAACATCAACATCTTATTCATTCTTAATATTTAAGGTATACAATTCAAGAAAAAAACTCACGGAGAGTGATAGAATATCATGTAAATTTTGAAGGATTTTTTGTTAACTTTTTTCAAAAAATATATTAATTCAATCATCTAAGTATGTTTTTTACGTGCCGGATATTTTTATTATTTATGATATTTATTTTTCAGACATCTTTTAAAATACGTAAGCTATGGTTACACATCAAAGCAGATATTTGCTTTGGAAAAACTCAAGCGTTTTGGGGTTTCCCGCAATTAATAGCACAATAGGAGGCTTGCCAGAACTTTCTGGCAAGTCTCTGGATCGTTAGAACGATTACGGATTCTATGGAGTTTTTATTGCTAGGGAAGGTCGATTTAATCCTGTAATCATTGTTTTTTTTTTTATTAGGAAGACAATATGTATTTAGGTCGACGGATCTGAGACTGTACGATTTTAGTTAAGGACAGAAATCACCTACTTTAATTCTTAAATAGTCCCAGGAAGTTATCTTCAACCCATTTCAACGTAAATAAACGAATAATAGCTTGGGGCAAGCTTAAAGCATTTTTGCAGCTTCTGAATGCAGTTGTGACGTCACAGCTCAAGAGCACGGAGTCAATACCAACGTTTTGGGTCAAGAGCGAAGCCAGATGAACGATATACCATGCACTGAACATACGGGGTTGTTGGAATAATGAGCGTCTTGGCCTCGGCTTGAGTAACATGCTTCGTAAGGGTTAATTGCTAGTTGGTTTATTGAAATGAAATGATATTTATTACGTATAAAAACAAGGTTATACAAAGGTCTTATATCTTATACACGTTTCACTTGGATCTACCTTTCAGGTGTATAAAACTTTTATAAAATTTAAAATAAAATCATGTCATTTTATTAATATAGTAATGTAAAGTTAAAAATAATAATTTAAACTGTCATTGAATATAGTTTAGTATGCATCATTTATGGTTTCATTTAATTCATTCATAATTCCAAAATATTTGCTATAAATTAAATTGCAGAAAATTTTAAACAAGGTAAAAAATATTTCGTTATTAATTTTTACATAGTCATAGTTAAGAGACAATAAAGATTCCTACATCCTAGAGCTCCTTTTACAGCCAAATTCTTATACTTTTATTTTAGAACGTTTTCTAAAAATTAACAATGTGCACTTTTTCATAATGATTACAGTATTTAATCAGTCAACGTTATTTATTAAGGACAGTGAGCGTCTAATTATCGCCCTACTCCAAAGGTAAGAAGCAGTAGCCGTCAAATGGCCATTTAAAACGCCATAACGGTGACATATTGTCTTCACGTGGCCTTCACGACCCTTTTTATTGGGGTTCCGTATGGTAAAATAATAAAATACCCTAAGATTGAAATCGACAAAATCAAGTTACCCGATTGATGTAGGTATTCTTAAGCACTTATCGACTTTTCTCGTCCAAAGGGGTGAAAATAGTATGATGCCTTTCCGAAAGAACATTTCTTCGGAAGGTATGGATGAAGTACGTACAGTCGACAGCACATCAGGCCATACATGTTTGTTGAAAACTAACCCTTATTACAACTGCGTAAGATACCGCAATGTTTACCTTAACGTGCTGTGGTCCGTACAATGATAAGATAACGTAATCAAAGGTCTTTAATATCGCATATATTTCGCCACATGCTAAATAATTAAAACCCATAGAGTTATTAACATGTTCTTCATACCATTCGGAAAAACAAAACAAAACTTTTTTGTGTAGAAATATCAAGTTTCCAACTTAAGTGTGTCTGACTCGCACTTGGCAGGATTTTTTATTCGGGAAAATTGAGATGGGACCCGTAAGAGGGTCGGCTGTTTATTTGGTATAAACTTTCTTAATAAAAGCTTGAGTTTCGCCACCCTATATAGTTTGTAAGAAAGGAATCTTGAAAAGAAATAATGGTGTCGCAATGTGGAATCTTCTGTCTAAACAGACATTCTGTTGGGTTTAAATCAAACTAGGGAAAATATTACAATGCATAGCATGAACTGATCTTAAAGCAGCCCTAACGTTACTCCAACGAACATAATAAAAATTAAGACCTTTTTACTCTCTTTTTATAGAAGCTTAGCCAAATCTTAAGATAAAATAAGAAACCTAAAATTTCGCACAAGAACCCGCAACCTTTGGCTAACCGGCAAGTTTAGTTTCTTTTTTAATTTTTTAAGTTATAAAAATCAACACAACAAAAAACATGAAAAGTCAGTTTCTTCTGGATTAAATCGCCTACATATCGATTCTATCTCAAACACTTCTAATATGGCTTATATATTGGATTACGCAAAGGACCAAAGCCATATAATAGTAATATAAATTTATTCTGTAATAATTCAACAAAAAAAGGATCATCATTATCATAGTACGAAAATCTAACATTCCAACAGTGATGATTTTAAGGCTGCATTTACAAATGTTGCTCAACAAATACACGTGTTTTGCTTGTGATATTTTTGGAGTAATCAAAATCGTTGCATTTTAACACTTAGGATACTTAGCGCTAAGGAGCTCGTACCGCAATGGTAGCCGTGCTTTGGTAGTGATACCGAAGTGAAGCAACCTACAGCGCGGTCGTGTTTGGATGGTTGACCATTCCGACCATGTAAGTTACGTATATCAAGAGCATTTCCTAGCTTCGGAAGGCACGTTAAGCCGTTGGTCCCGGCTAATATGGGTTGATTTCAGTCGTTAAGCCCAGTCAGAGGCCTTATGGGGCTTGATAACATCTGACAGCAGGGTTAGTCGCTTGCCTTGCAAACACTCCTTCACCAATCCTCACTGAGCCCGCTCGAACAACCTCATATTTGCGGTAAGGCCTTTGCCCAACAGTGGAATGTAACAGACTTTTACTTTACTTTATTTATAATACTTATTTTACAAAATAGAATGACATTGCTTGCACTTCTATTTTGAAAATGCTCAAATTTGATTTTGCTCGTAAAACATGAATATAAAACAGTAATGGGTCCGATCGCAGCAGACGCAGAGATAAGGCGGCTATATCTTGATTCCATTACGATGTGAAATTGTACAGGCCAGCACGAAAGTTTCTGTATAAGCATTTTATTTAACTAGTCAAAGTAACACTTCTGTGGAAAGTGTTACTTCTGAGTGCCACATTTAAACGGTCACAGATCAAAAGATCGCCGGCGGTCGCGTATAAAAAAGTATAACAAAAGACTGTTGATAAACACATCTGTAAGGGATTGATAGGTCCGTCCTCTTCTGTCATACTTCAAAAAGAACAGGTTAATTATAAAGATTCAAATATATGAATCGTCCAGTCCGATTTTTTTAAGAACCTTGTCAAGTGTAAGTACTTTGAAAGCACAGTAGAATACGTTCTACTATGCTTCTAAAGTAAATACCTTTATTTTTCTTATCTTATTAATTCTTTGTAGGTTTCAATCTACGCTAAATGAAATCTAATGTTAGTCTGAGGAAACTTGACTTTAGTGTTATATGTAAGTGGTATACATATACGTTTGTTCTATAAAACTGTAGGTTTGCTTTATCTCTGAATTTTGATGTTAAATTCAGTGAAATTTTATTGTTTTTTTTGCAAGTTTTTGCACACAATAAAAGCAGTCGTAAGGCTTTCGTTTCAAAAGCAACAGTAAAAAAAACTGGAAACCGACTGAGAATTGCAAAAGCGTTTTTTGTTTTCAACAGAAACGACCTCAGAATAGATTTTCCCGTTTTTGCGATTACGAAACATAATATTCGGTTCGTTAAAACTTTTAATAGGGACGTTAATAAGTCTTCTTAGGACACAAGGCAAGGACGAGAAGAAAATCCATTTAATTTGTATGAATTTTATTTTTATAATATTTTGTATCACTAGAAAACCAGGGTTTTTAAACAGACGATATGAGATAGTATAAGTAACTCTTAAAAGTCAATATTGCAAGCAGTAAAACAACATAAGGTAGTGCGGAAGAATAAATTGAAAACTATTTAAAAAACTTGGAATAAAAAAAGCGCTCGCTCAAGAGCTGTCTAGGTAAAATAATGGTAGAGTGGAATATTATTTCCTGATTTCTACTTTAGAAAAATACTTGATACTAGCCCGCCAAATAAAAGGAGATACGTAGAAAAATTAAGGTGACGGAAATACCCCTGAGAATCATTAAGCTTAAGTGGTAATGGGCAGGGCACATAGCGTGGAGAACTGATGGCCGTCGGGGCAGAAAAGATCTAGATTGGAGACCCTTCGATCAAAGACGCAGTGTAGGACGCCCACCGACAAGATGGACAGACGACCTTGTAAAGATTGCAGGATCAAACTGGACGCAGGCCGCTTGTTATCGGTCGCTGTTAAAAACCGTGGGGGAGGCCTATGTTCAGTAGTGGACGTCTTTTGGCTGAAAATGATGAATCCTCAAGACTCAAAAATCCCTGGCACTCTTGGCTTCTTATAACTTTGTTGCAAATTGAATGTACTGAATGTCAATTGAATTGTGGTCGCAGACTATAGTAACAGGATAATGACGTTATTTCAAGAGAACCTGAGTACAAGAGCCGAAATAATTAAATCAGCATTATAGACATATAATAAGATTAAGAGAGTTTTGCCTTATGTTATAAGTCATTATCTGCATTTTTATATATACATTCTTGTCAAAACAAAATAAGGGCAACGAGGTATTTTTTCATTTTGGTGTAAATTATTAAAAATTTACATATTGAAAGTAGTAAAATATTGAGTATATAAACTCTTTGATACATAAACTTTTTTATATTGTGGTATTCATCTAATGCTGGCAACAATTTTAAATAAAAATGATTTAAAAATTTTTTTGAAAATTTTGATTCCATTTTCTTTGACGTTTCGCTTTCCTTAGCTTCTTGGTTTATTAGAAATTATCAGAGTTCATTGATATCTCGAGTCAGAAACATCTTTTGCAATATGCCACAAGCACGCAGGCGTCATATGGACTCGCTGACAGCAACCAGAGCCGTTACAATGAATGAAGAAGGTCATTCGCAGCGATTCTAGCTGACTATGGCGTTAATGTTATCGAATTTGCATGCAATTTATTAATAGTCATTTTCTGTTTTTTTTTTAGTATAGAATATATATTGTAAGTACGAATACGATGACGACTCAACAAGCGCAGCGTTCGGTAAAACCACAGATGGTTTATGTAACGCTTTGAATAGCATAGTTTCTTAATTAAGTTTTTATTGTAAATTCATTATAAATAAATAATCTGTGGACTTGCAATTGGGATTTTCTCGAAGAGTTATTCAAAATCTATGGAATAGAAGACCTGGTTTGGGCAGAGTTCGGATTACAACAGCTCAAGAGGATCGTTACATTCGATTAAGTGCGCGCCGAGATTGCACAACGACGGCCCGCAAGCTACAAAATCGTTTACGGCTCACAAGATGTACTCGTGTCAGTGACCAAACTATTTGTAATCGATTGCATGAAGACCAGCAGGCATCAAGAAGGCGAGTTGTCCGTGTTCCATTTACCAGAAATTATCGTGCAAATCGTTTAAGATTTCCCCGTCACCATTTGGACTGGGACATAAACCAATGGGGCATGGTGCTCTTCACAGACGAATGCAAAGTTATTTTTTTTAACGACGATCGGCGTATTAGAGTATGGATAAGACTCGGCGAGAGATTTTCAGAAGCCTGCATCCATGAAGTCGATCGTTTTGGCGGTTCAAATGTAATGAATTGGGGCGGGATAAGCTTACACGGCAAAACTGAGCTCGCTATTTCAAATGAGGGTACTGTTACTGCTCAGCGGTATATTGAGGAAGTTGTCAGACCACATGTGATCCCATTTGCCCAGCGAGCGGGTCCTGGATTCATCTTGATGCAAGACAATGCTCGTGCACACACGGCTCAAGCGACTCGGTTTGTACTGGAAGCCTCTCAAATTCAAGTCTTGCCGTGGACGGCGAACAGTCTGGACTTAAATCCAATAGAGCACATGTGGGATCAGTTGAAACGAAGAGTTAGAGACGGTGATCAGGAAATCCACAAACAACAACAACTCATCAACGCTGTTAAAAGGGCCTGAGAAGAATTCAATTCCAAAGATGGAAAATGTCTGGCATTTGATTGAGAGCATGCACTCCAGGCTTCAGGAGTGCGTAGCGAAACGAGGGGGGCATACCCGTTACTAAAAGATGAGGAAGAAGTATTTTCTTTTGTTTTCCGTAACTTAACATTGTTATTATTTTTAACCTTAAATGTGATTTTTCTTTCAAAAGCAAATAAACTTTTTAAGCATTATTATTGGAAAAAAAATATTGGTCTACACGGTAAAAACAACATTAGTTTACGTAATGGAGACAAATATATATAGATATTGGTTTTATTATTGTTTAGAGTAGTATATTCTTTGACAAATGTCCAAGGTATACATATACAGGATGTGGCCCGTAATAGTAGCAATAAATTAAAAATATACGTTTTTTATATAACCAGTAATCAATTCTAAATGGTTTCAAATTATAATAATTAAAAACAAATTATTTTTTATTTTCTTACAAAATAAATATTGCTAGCGATGTATTGCAATCCAAAGAGTCCAGTCATAGAATTTGACATTGTCATTTAGTACAACAGGTTAGCGATTTCGTTATGCATTGACTAGGAATTATAAATTTGGATATATCTGAATTCAAGCATTTTAGAGCACTGATATACAAGTCGAATTCATTACCTCCTTTTGAAGTCGAAAAAAATAGTAGCTCGAGCGATTTGCCGCTGCGTCTGTGATTTCTAGTTCGATGGGTGTTTTTATAATAGAAAAGATTTGTCATCATATGACAGTAACTACTAAATTTTGATATATAGCAACATGACCCTTTTTGGTCCACTAACCTTATAGCACATCAAACCCTACAAATTCCATGCAACTTCACCTCTTTATTCATAGTATAAAAAACACGGTAATGTTCATTTAACACCATGGTCATCATTGCTTTATATGTTAAACTACTTGATGATGTTTGAAACCCATTTGTTTATTTTTTTATAAGACTTGCGTTCTTGACAGTACCACTTGTAATGCATCAGCGAACCGATGCCATAACTTTAGGGTTGTCAAACTTCAGTGCTTTCCATATTATAGCATTATAAAGTAAGTAACTAATAAGACAGGAATTAAAAACAAAGCGCAATTGCCAAAATTAACATACATAGTAGCAACGTAGTATATATTTTTCGCAGAAACATTATAAATTAACTATGTAGTTTTTTTTTTGGAATAGCTCCATAAAAATAAAATGAAGAGTGACTTAACAAATGTATATTGATTAAACAGGGTGTTGTTTTGGATCTAATCAGAGAATGGATATAATACTTATTCTTAAAAAAACATTTTTTTTAAAATTCATAAAGATGAAATAAGAAACCAAAAATTTGCGCACGGGCGGGACTTGAACCAGCAACCCTTTGGCAAACCGGGCCAAACGCTCTTACCAATTGAGCCACCGTGCCGTCAGTCCGACCCTGCGAAATTTGTGGTTTCTTATGAAAACGTCAATTGCGTGACGCTTAGCGCCATCTAGCCGTCTGTTTATGAAACAGATGGCCCAAGCAGTTATTCTTTACAGAATAAATTCGACTTGGAAATTGATGTCGCTTCGCTATCTAATGCTTTAGAATGTTTTTAACACTCACAGTGTCATATTTTATATTCATAAAGATGAAATAAGAAACCAAAAATTTGCGCACGGGCGGGACTTGAACCAGCAACCCTTTGGCAAACCGGGCCAAACGCTCTTACCAATTGAGCCACCGTGCCGTCAGTCCGACCCTGCGAAATTTGTGGTTTCTTATGAAAACGTCAATTGCGTGACGCTTAGCGCCATCTAGCCGTCTGTTTATGAAACAGATGGCCCAAGCAGTTATTCTTTACAGAATAAATTCGACTTGGAAATTGATGTCGCTTCGCTATCTAATGCTTTAGAATGTTTTTAACACTCACAGTGTCATATTTTATATTCATAAAGATGAAATAAGAAACCAAAAATTTGCGCACGGGCGGGACTTGAACCAGCAACCCTTTGGCAAACCGGGCCAAACGCTCTTACCAATTGAGCCACCGTGCCGTCAGTCCGACCCTGCGAAATTTGTGGTTTCTTATGAAAACGTCAATTGCGTGACGCTTAGCGCCATCTAGCCGTCTGTTTATGAAACAGATGGCCCAAGCAGTTATTCTTTACAGAATAAATTCGACTTGGAAATTGATGTCGCTTCGCTATCTAATGCTTTAGAATGTTTTTAACACTCACAGTGTCATATTTTATATTCATAAAGATGAAATAAGAAACCAAAAATTTGCGCACGGGCGGGACTTGAACCAGCAACCCTTTGGCAAACCGGGCCAAACGCTCTTACCAATTGAGCCACCGTGCCGTCAGTCCGACCCTGCGAAATTTGTGGTTTCTTATGAAAACGTCAATTGCGTGACGCTTAGCGCCATCTAGCCGTCTGTTTATGAAACAGATGGCCCAAGCAGTTATTCTTTACAGAATAAATTCGACTTGGAAATTGATGTCGCTACGCTATCTAATGCTTTAGAATGTTTTTAACACTCACAGTGTCATATTTTATATTCATAAAGATGAAATAAGAAACCAAAAATTTGCGCACGGGCGGGACTTGAACCAGCAACCGGACCGAAGAGGCGATATGGTGTTGTTACTCTCGCTCGCTAGTGCCGCAATGATAAATTGATTACATTTGTGTTTTTTTTTCATTAAAAAAATGGCATTAGTATCGTTTGTACAACCAGCCCTGAGTCGCTGACCAAAACAACATCCTGTATAGTGACAACCCTGCCTGAAATGCGAGCTCGCAGCCAACAGACGGTGAACTTTGATTTAGTACGAACAAAACATTATTGCTTTGACCCCAACAAGGTATAATGCCTTTCAACATATTATTCCATCTCCTGAAAACATCTTTCATTTTACATTTTGTTCTCGTGACGTTTCAAATAATCGCTCAACTAGAGCTGCAAGTCGATTCAAGTAAAATTCAACTATCAATCCAAATCTCACATCGTTTATTTGCTTTTATAAGTAAGCATTTTAAGTACTGCTATAGATATTCTAGTTTAAAAAATGCAAGCAGGTGTAAAGAAATGAAATATATTCCCAGGCTAAACACTCAAAAGTACATTAGGATTGCCTACCCACAATTATTACCATTTATCTTTAAACATATAAAATGACACTGTGAGTGTTAAAAACATTTTTAAACAATGACCTTGTTACGCCTTGACCAAGGCACTTATCCGAAATATCAGGAACTTGAAAATAATAAGGTAAGTACGTGGTAGCAATCTCGAAGAGGCTAATAGCCATTGGGGCAGAAAAGTTCTAGATTGGAGACCTTTCGACCAAAAGCGCAGCATGGGACGTCCACCAACAATATGAACGAACGACCTTGCTGAAATCGCGGGATCACAGTGGATGCAGACCGCTTCTGGGTCGCTGTGGAAAACCGTGGGGGAAGCATATGTTCAGAAGTGGACGTCCTTTGGCTGATAATGATGATGATGATTATTTGGGCTGCTTCCTTAGCCATAGACGTAGCAACGATAGAAGTTTAACTGAGATCCTGTTTCACCATCGATAAATAAAGCACTAATTGAAGAATATATCAAATGCTTATGAATCATCATTCCGTATTAAGTATTGGACGGATAACGCTTACCAGAACTTATTAAAACTTTTACTGGAAGTAGTATAAAAATATTCTTGTTTATAAAATGAGTTAACACTTGTGACCGCGATAGTACCACTCGATGCATCAGCAGTCGAGCTCGCGTCCGTTGAACCAGATTTTATTTAGAGCAATTATATTCATACCTCTTTATCGACAGGCACAGTCAGCTAAAATAAACAAAAGCAAATGCCTTCGAGGAAAGACTTTAAGGTGAATAAACTTTTCGAAAAAAGAACAACCAACCTCCAAAACAAAACGCACAAAAAAGTCTTAAATGAACTCTTGAATGGACTCCTTAGTGAAAACTAATTCTTTTTGGAGTCGGTGCCCTGATATATGATGCTTGAGATGGCCAATATGATGGCACAGACTCCAAAAAGAAATTTGGCTAAAATGGAGTCCTTTCAAGTTTTTATTTAAGACTTCTTAGTTAATTTTTAGGGTTCCGTAGCTGAACGGCAAAAAACGGAACCCTTATAGTTTCGTCAAGCCTGTCTGTCTGTCTGTCTGTCCGTCCGTATGTCACAGCCACTTTATTCTATACCTATAAGCATCACACTGTTGAAATTTGGTAGTAAAGTGTATCCTGTTAACCGCATTAAGATTTTTATACAAAAAATAAAAAATAATGATATTTAAGGGGGGGGGGGGGGGGAAAAAAACGCTTTTCCATACTAAAGTCTTTAAGCTGGGTAAGATTTTAGTACGGGAAAGCGATTTTTATTTTCTAGTTTTCGGTAGTGTTTCATTAATATATTTTTTTGTAAATTTGCTTTTTAATACGTACCTCCAATATCGTTATACCTATCCCGGACACATTGTATAGCTATAATAGATATCTTACATAAGTTCTGACGTCATAATCATACAAAGTCATAATCACTAACTTTCTAAGCTCTAAGGGTTCCGCCATCAGCTCAGCTCCACAAAACGGTAACTAGCATATGTTCACGTCATGTCACATCACGACACGACATGACATGTCATGTCAAAATACTATACCGGTCTTTAAAAGTTTCCCTCGATTACACAAAGATCCCATCATTAGGATCCCGATTTGGCAACAATGGGACCAACAAGAAGGCAAACCCTCTATGAAGGTAAATTTCCTTTCAATTCGGACCTCAAATTACTGAGATATGAGGTTGATACCTCAAAGAAACATACGGTCAAATGATAAACTCCTCCTTTTTGAAGTGGGCACACCAGCGTACCTGGACTAAGCTTGTGCACTTTGACTTAACTAATATTTAAACATAGTCCTCCGTCAGTGCAAGTTGCGCACTACGCCCGATCCGTCATCGATCTGGGTTTTACACAACAATTTTAGGGTTCCGTAGTCCAACAAGGTACCCTTGTTTCGCCTAGACCGTCTATCCGCCCGTCTGCAGGTCATCTCAGAGACGTGAAGTACTAGAACGTGAAAGTTGAAAAGGACGTGAAGTATGTATTCTAAACTCCCCGCCAAAGTGGTAAAATAAAATACTTATTCTAAAAAAAAAGTGTATCTCTCATACAAGTAATGTGGGAATGTTTTTTTTTTCTTGTCAAGCCCATTGTGTGTATCGTTAAATAGATCTTTCGACAAAGTGGCCTGTTTCCGTAACACTCAGTTTCAAAAGGTAAATTTCCTTGGAATTGGATTTATCATTATCATATTTTACACGACATTTTATTAGGGTAATAAAAATATATAGAAGACTAGCGGTCCCCCTCGACTGCGTTCGCGCGTTCTGATTTTGCTTCCTCCCACCCGTCGCAGCGTGATGATTTATAGCCTTAAGCCCTCCTCGATTAATAAGCTATCGGAACAAAAAAAATAGTGTTTAAATCAACTTAGTAGTTCCTGAGATTAGCGCTTTCAAATAAACCAACACACATCTACAAACTCTTCAGTTTTATAATATTAGTATAGATACGGAACCCTCCGTGCGCGGTTTTCCGTTTATCGTATCGGATTAGGATGGGATCTTGTACGGAACTGCTCTGACGCGGATAGTATATTTGGCTCTTATTTTTCAAGACTAGCTGCTCTTAAAGATAATCTCTTTAAAAGTTGGTGATCCTAAACGTTTGGCTAAGCGCAGATCATACGCTCGTGCGTTGTTTACTTCTCAAGAGCCATAAATCACATCAAAACACCATTAAAGCACACTTTATATTCTGGGTGATATACTATTTGCATGCTGTATGTATAGCGGTGGGATGCGTGTTTGTCTGAGGTATAGCATTTAAAATAGGAAACATCCTACCTATATTGTGTAAATGATACAAAAGTCCCTAAAATTATAAAGTTTCAGTCCAATTCCAATATTCTGGCTGTTCGATTGCTATTTGAATACGACAATGATGCTAATAATGCAATAAATCTTATAAGGATATAAAAGAAAGAATAACACTAGTTATATCTAAAGAACGGCTTAACCGATTTAGCTGAAAATTAGTGGGGAGGTAGCTTAGATCCAGACATAGGATACTTTTTATCATGTTAGACAGGGCCAAGGCTGAGGCGGGTCAGGGCCGGGGCGAAACGAAAAGGCATTGTTCTGATCCCAAAGTAAGTAGCTCATGCACTTGTGTTATGGAAATCAGAACCAACGGTGGTACCACAACCAGAGATGTGACTTATCTTAGATAAAAGTATCTGAAATACAGATACAAGATACAAAATACGTATTTATATCTTGTATTTGAAATACTTTTTATTTTTTTTATTTTGTATTTTATATTTAGATACATGTTCCTGGTATCTTAGTATTTTGAAGATACTTTGTTCCCCAAGATACTTTTACTAAAATAAATTTCAGTTTTTCTTTCCGAACGCAACTGAACGTAGCGCGTCGTTTAAACATTTTTTCGATATTGCTGGAAACCAAATGACAGATGGCGACACTATCTTTCTACAGATGTCACCGCCTAAGATGTCCCACCGTCACTCACTCCGTATTTTTTTCATATTCACGTGTTGTACGGCATTTTAAATTTTAAACTAAAATATAAAGATTAAAAGAAATTAAAGTTTTAATTTTAATACATACTTTCCTGTATTATCGAAAATTGATTTCTCGAATAAATAAACTTGGCAGCTCAATTAAATGTTGTTTTCTTACAAAAGTATTTTATCTTTAAAAAGTATTTGAAAGATAGGTATTTTGTATCTAGTATTTCAGATACCTTTTTAGAAAATTATTTGTATCTGGTATCTGAAATGCTTTTTTTTAAGTATCATGCATCTTGTATTTCAGATATTTTGTATAGGGTATCTTATACATCACTGACCACAACACCCAGACCCGAGACAATAAAATTTTGATTTCTACATTGACCCGACCGGGAATTCAACCCGGGACCTCGGAGCGGCGACGCCTTAAAACCAGCGTGTTTAGCCACTACACCACGGAGGTCGTCAAATAATACAATACACACTTCCATTACTATTTTAGCCGATTTGGATTTGATAAATTAATAATTAAAACAGTTCTTTTAAATAGGTCGCTCTTAACCCTCCTTATTTAATGGCTTAAATAGCAATACACATTTTATCATTGCTACGCCAACAACCAAAGCCCAAAAAATATAGGATTTCCCAAACATGTAACCAAAGCATGGATTCATATCACAAAGATCGCATAAGTAACTATACAACGCCAAGAAAATGATAAATGATTTTCAGCGGCATCGCGAGCCGAGCCATCAATTTCGCTGGTATCGCTGGCACCGAAAATTGTGCCAACCAAGTTTAAGGCCGCCTTAAAAATAGCTGCTAAAATATTTTAATCACCTCTCGTACGTAAACATGTAAATATTACACGTAACATGACGAAGTTTGATGGACGGCTTAATTTAGTTAGTAATAGAAATTTATCGACTTCAAAAAACTGACTATAAAGCTTAAAATTATGCATTCGTCTTCTTTTTAGGAGAAACAAATTATAGTGGAGACGGAGAATGATGTGCGTAGACTATTCAGACCTTAGTAGGTTACATCATGCAACAACTCCAAAGGAATTAGTTTGTTTTAAATGAAAGACAAATGCGTATTTTTTCTTGAAGGCGTTTTTTTTAAAAAAAACATGTGTACCCTAAGTTGGATTATATCTTATTGAACAAGAATCATCTCGCTACGACTTCTTGTTATCGATAAATCCGTGGACAAACATACAAACATATAAACATACATACAGACATACAGTTACGAAATTAAGCACACGTGTTTGTTGGAAGCCTTAGTAGATCAACGTCATCATCATCATCAGCCAAAGGACGACCACCGCTGAACATAGGCCTCCCCCACGGCTTTCCATAGCGACCGATCACTAGCGGTCTGCATCTAGTTTGATCCTGCAATCTTTTTAAGGTCGTCTGTCCATCTTGTTGGTGGACGTCCTACGCTGCGTCCTTGGTCGAAGGGTCTCCAATCTAGAACTTTCCTGCCCCAACGGCCATCAGTTCTTCGCGCCATGTGCCCTGCCCACTGCCACTTAAGCTTACTGATTCTCAAGGCTATGTCCGATACCTTGGTTGCTCTACGTATCTCTTACATCAACCTAGATAAACGTACTCAAATATTATAATATTTCAACGATATGACACACATACACATTGAATTGTTTTTTTTCAAAGCCGGTACAAAAGTAGCCAATTACGCGTGACGTTTAGCAATGACGTGTCCATAAGAGACCACAAATTTCGCAAGGTCGCTCAATGAGGGTTGTCAAAAATGACGCCCACCAGGTGGCAGCACCTAGGCGTCAGGTCCAACCACTTGTCAAAATACATACATAATATGTTGTATTTTCTGATATTTTTTATTATTTATTTATTCATACAATAGTTGCAAAAAGAGTACTGTTTTCTAAAATACTACAGTGTTGTACAGTGCCTATGTGTGCAAATAAAACAGGAGGGCATATGTTCCCTATAACTGATAAAAGCCGATTGAAACAGTGGCTTGTAGCTATTCACAGAGATAAATTTACTCCTACTATCTACTATCCCTATGCAAATACGATCACCTATTATCGATAATTACATAATATACATATTGAATAAAAAAAAGTTACTACAATTTTTATCAGTTCAGTGTTATTACAAGTCATAGCTACTATAGTGATTAATATGCACCTGGAATAGGCTTACATATATTTTATTATGTATAAGTTGATGATGTAAAGAAAAAGGCAGATAGTCATGGTCATGTATCACATATTGCATGGTAGCACTGTCCAAAATTCCACACAATCCTATTCTTCATTAGTTATTATAGTATCTCCTATTATTCATATTTTCCTTTAGTGCCAGTTTCTTTGGCGCCTCTGTTTTTTAGATCATTATTTATTTCGGCAACCTTTTTCTGTCTCTAAACCATTATAAAAGCACATTGAATTCACAAATACGTAGAATTTACCGAAATTCGGTAGAAATCAATACTATGTGCAAGTTGTTTGGACCTGGCGCTTACGTGGCGCCGTCTGGTGGCAGAAAAAATATCAAAAACCCTCATTGGTAGAGCGTTTGGCCAAATATAAAATATGACACTTTGAGTGTTAAAAACATTCTAAAAACAATACCATAATAATGACATAAACTATTATCCGTCTTAAAGTAAATACAGTATCTAAACCCTAAAAGTATGAACCACTTGAAACTGAATATTTTTGGTTATATCGCAATCTCGGCCTTGTATCATGTATGTATGCTCCAGTGACCTGATATTATTAAAGTCACATCTCTATAATTCTACAAAAATCTGTAATAAAATTGTATAAATGTGTACAGTTCATAATGTATCTCGGTCATGTGTTTCCAAGCTAACCCAGTGTATCACTATCCCTAGAGTCTTCGCAGTAACGAGCCGTCAAATTGCCTCTTATGTTTTTAAACATGACTATTTATAAAAGTGAAATGACTTTGTTCCGGTGCTTCTCCGTGGCGGTTGCCAAAAAGCGACAGAAAATAATATAGAGAGACGTTCGTTACAAAGATGGAAAAAACGTTGTTTCTTTATATTTATACTAGCGGTCCCCGCGACTGCGTCCACGCGTTTTGAGTTTGATCCATATTCTCCCCTTGCACAGTAATGTCTTATAGCCTAAAGCCTTCCTCGATAAATAAGCTATCCTACATAAAAATATATTCTCAAATCGGCCCAGTAGTGCCTGAGATTAGCGCGTACAAACAAACAAACTTTTCAGCATTATAATATTAGTATAGATGTACTAATTTTGTTTCTAGGTCTAAAAGTATAAATGTATCTTGTTCGGTTACCTAGTGAAAGTATTACAGTTAGGGCACACCACAAGACCTCTGAAACAAATCACACAAACAAATCTCTGGCGCGATTTTAATTTGGTATATTTAATGAAGTCACGATAAACAGGAAATGGTCGCCATTTTCCGATATTTATTTTCATAAAAATTGCGATTAATTACGTAAATAATGACAAAACGTTATCCCGAAAAATCATTAGCAATAAAAACGACGGTGGCCAAGGATGTTGTCTATTTTCGTACCTGGGAACGGATATTCCGTAACCAGGTGGGTAAATATCCGAAACGCCAAAATATTTTGGCAGTTAACGGTACAATAATAAATACGGGTAGCATTGAGATGGATTAGGTATTCGGAGCAATGTTGTGTATTAGGGATTGGTATAAAATAAAGGAATTTTCGACAAACACATTTTTGATTATATTTACTAACGTCAATGGTGCTAATTCATTAAAAAAAAAAATTGGGTTCCGCAGATGAATGGCAAAAACGGAACCTTTATAGTTTCGTAAAGTCTGTCTGTCTGTCCGTCTGTCCATCTGTATGTCACAGCCAGTTTATAATAAAAAATAATGTTATTTTTAAGGGGAGGCTCCCATACATGAAACTAAAACCATTTTTTTGTCAAACCTATGCGTGTGGGTTGTCTATGGATAGGTCTTTTAAAATGACATGGAGGTTCCTAAAACCATTTTTTTAAAGTCTAACGTTTCATAGCTAGACGCTTCCAAAGTGTTTAAAAAAGGGCATCCCCCATCTAATATACAGGGTGACTTTTTTATCAGTACCGATATTTTGTGTAAAGACTCCACTGATGAATATGAACAACTTTTGCTATGGGGGCAATAGCGAAATCGAGAAAAAAAATCAGCTGTTCCATACAAAAGTTCAATTGGCGCGCGGTCAAAATGTATGGAACAGCTGATTTTTTTTTCTCGATTTCGCTATTGCCCCCATAGTAAAAGTTGTTCATATTCGTCAGTGGAGTCTTCACACAAAATATCGGTACTGATAAAAAAGTCACCCTGTATAAACTAAGCGAGTGTAAATTGTAAAAAAATAATAAAAATAATAATAATGGTTTGAACGGGATCGAACGAGGAGTTTTTGAGATATAGCACATTTTTAACAACCGCAAACATAATTTTGTTCTTCACACCAACACTATGAAAAACAAACATTTTATGTCAACAAAATATTGTGGTATTTTAGTAAATGGGAGTAAGTGGATTCCCTAGTTCAGTTACAGTTGCGCGAGTCCAACTCGCCCTTGGTCGGTTTTTTAAAACACAGTCATTTATTACTTAAAACAAATCTTTCTAAAATAATATGTTAGGTTTGGATTATTTTTAGCAGTTATTTTCAGCAGAGGATATCCTTTGGCTGTAACTGATGAATATAATTATGATGATAATTTTATATTATGCACAAACATTCTATCCAGAGAAAATATTTATTCTGCCGTTCGGCAAATTTACTAATTCCAGCTACTTGGACATACAAAACACAAGTAATGTATCACAACGATATCTATTACCATAAAGATTATTAATAGCCAAAACAGCTCCAGTAAATCTATCTGAACCGTGACCATTAATTTGGGCGATGCCCTTTTAGCTGGACGTCTCTATCTCAGCGTAATTCATTTACCGGACTCAAAATGTCACGAGGTTTACCAAAATTGATTTAGATTGGATAACTGAGTCAGCACTTATTGCAAGCAGGGAAGTTTTAGTTTTACTCGTTCAGTTATATATCGAATGCTCGATTCAGAATAATTTCACAACACATCTCTGTGATTTTATCTTTACGGTATATTTCACAGTGCCTTAGTTTTGGTTACCGTTATCTGACCATTAATTTATTAGTAATGTCGTTCCAATTTTTAATTATTCATTGGTTAGCTCCATGGTAACAGAGGCTACCATGGGGAAAAAGACCCGTAATATTATAATACAATTTTATTCAATTTCAATGTCAGCATCTCAGCCAATTTAACCCCTCGGCGCCGACCACTCGAAGATTAATGGCGTCGTTTTATCTGTCCCGGTTTATTGCGCAAACTATTAACGGTTTTTGCTGGCTCGCCGACCGTTTGTCATCGTAAGGCATTTTTGTAAGAGATCTTCTTGGAGCGGCACTGATATAAGACAAAAACTAATTATGGTCTCCGAAGAGTTTAGTGGTAGTCTGTTTCTGTTAAGTTATTTAGACTTTTTTTATTGAAGGCGCAGCATGGGACGTTTACCGGAATGATGGACAATCGATCTTGTCCATATCACAGAATGGCACTTGCAAAACAGGATGCATTTCGGAAAAATTACAGCAGATGTATGGAAAATCTGCAGCAAAAACTTGAACCCGTCTAAAAAAAAGATTTATTTCGAAATCTTTGGTCAATTACGATGAAATTAAAAATATGATAAGCCAAATACATGCCAATGAAGATCAAATAATAATTATCTCGCCAAAACGTAACATAACACAACGAGCTGATTGATGATTATCCAAACATTGATATTTTTAATAGCAGTCGATATAAATTCAGGAGAGATATTGCCAGGATTAAGAATTATTTTATTGTTTTTAAATTTACTTTTTTTATTTTATTATAAGCTATAACGATTAGATTTTACTCCAATAATTATTGTATTTTTAGTTTTACTTTTTGTATCATGTTATATTTAGTTAGCGTCTAGTTTGCTTAAATTATTTATAATAGTATGTACACACTAAGGTTTGTAAACTTGTTACTTAGTATGTTCCACATTTGGTTTTTAAAATATTGTTTGTAACCTGTTTTGTACATCGTTTCTATAAAAATAAAAATAAAATAACACAAACAATTCTCTACGTTAGAGGTGACTCCAATAATGGTAAATTTTAAAATTTTGTAGCTAAAGTGTTTATTGAGTTAAAAAAAGGTAAAATTATACAAAATCATAACAAATTATAAAATATTTTAAGTATTATGGACATAAGTAGCAGTCGATGTTTTATCGTGGCCTTCCTCGATAAATAAGAATATTTTATCCCACTGTTTTTTTTTTATCTTTCAGTAGTTCCAAAGATAAGCGCGTTTTTAAACAAACAAACAAACTATCTAGCTTTATTATATTAGTATACGAATCTTAACTTACTATAAAATTTTCCAATATTATAGATATAATTTGGTGAAATTAAGCGATGATTGAAGATGTCGCAGTCACTCCCGGCTAGTGTGGACAAAGGGTGTTTAAAAGGTACTAATATTCGAATGAAATAAAGAAATCCGGGTATAGCATTTGGCAACAAAAGTTTATTCAAATTTGCTATTTCACAATTACCTTTTAACACCTTCAAAAAAAATCAAATACAAAACTTAATAGCTTAGAATACAGTAGAGACTAGGTTAGGTTCTAATTTAGTTATCAATATCTATACTATTACAAATCTTAATGTTCACAAATTTCTAATTAAATAAAGATAAACCACCAATTTAAGAGTTTAATTACCTAAATAAATTCCAAAATTTATCCTCAAAGGGATTCCTAAATTATGCCTAAATTGTTAGCTAAATTATCCCACTTTTCACTAAAGTTAAAGTAATACAAGGAAAACCAACCTTTGATTTCAACGGAGGTTACTATTTCAAATCTTTGTTGCATCAAACTACAAACAATTCTGCAACATTACCCCAAAATTTCACCGATACCGATCCATCCTCAAAACAGCAGACAAGAAGCAAATCAATCCATAAGGAAGTTCTGACTTCAAAAATTAATCCAAATGAGGTCTTAGTAAGGTCTAAGTAAGGTCTAAGTAAGGTCTAAGTAAGGTCACTGAGGTTACAACATGATCACCAAATTGTGACTGTTCAACTTACAGACACATATCAAAAGCGAAACCTGCAAAAGCTGGCTCGCCATATAATTTCTGAATTAATTACTAAACATTTATGCTAATTTTTCTATTTGAGACCATTTTCCAGTCATTTATATCAAATCATTTTTGAAATTAATTCATCCAAATTGACATGTTGGCGGCGTCAGGAATAACTATCAAACTACAAAATAATTTGGGGCGTGCCCCGTAATCACATTTCTTTAATTAATTACATATTAAGACACGTTCCACTCCGACGCACGACCAACAGTGCGGCACCGGAAAAAAAGCAGCTGTCACACTTGACACATGTCAGTGTCACCATCCATCTTATCTATGCCAAAATATGGACTGAAGTCCTACATCCATTTAGCTTTTCGTTTCACGCGAACTTAGACAAAAATATACAACGTTACAATACCCCCCTCCCAAAGAAAAGAGGTTCACTACAGTGAACCGAAAGCTGTCCCCAGCTTCCGTAACTGTAAAAATATGTACTGTTACCAAATGCCAAAATAAAATCAAAATAATCTCCTTCCACTATCCAACAATCACAACTGACACTAAAAGGGCAAACAATTTCACAAGAACAATTCAAACTATTACTGTAGATCTAAAAGTATATACCAAAAAAATGTATACCAAAAAAATATGTCCCAAAGGACCTCAAAAAAGCTAACCCTATGTTATTTAAAGGTGCTCTGCTAAAATTATTCAAAAGACCTTAAAAAAAACTCAAAATCAACGCTATTCAAGAATATTCTATTCCAAAATATCGACAATAAGACAAAAAAATCTTAACTCAAAGCTATTTAAGATTTTCTGTTCAAAATATCCAAAATACCTAAAAAAAAACTCAAAAACGCCGTTTAAAAATGTTCCAACTAAAAACATCTCAAAATACCTAAAGATCTCAACGTCAACGCCATTAAAGATTGTTCTGTTCAAAATAATCCAAAAGCTCAAAAAAAAAAACAAATCAACTACATTGAATGTTCTGTTCAAAATTATCCAAAAGCCCTCATAATAAATTCTCAATAACAAAATATATTTCTTTTCAATTTACTCATAAAGTTAATTAAGTAAAAAAATCGGGCAACAAACACATTCAAATAATTCCAAAACGACCTCATGCTAGACCACAATTCAAAATCATAAGTTTCAAGCGACTTAACTTAAGGGTTTCCGCTAAAACATACCCACAAACAAATTAATTTCATTCTTCCACAAGCAAACCATCTTATCAACCTCGCCTTTCATACTTCATCATACAAAAACTAAACAGTTTTATTTCTCAATCTAAATAAAACTGAACCCTTTCACTTTTGTGTTTAGAATTTTCATCAATTTAAACACAACCAAAGAAACTCTAGTCGAATCAAAACTTATGTCTCAATATCCTTAAATGCCACGAACCGAGTGAACGACCATCCATAGCCTCCAACTCGTAAACAAAATGGTGAAAAATACCTCAGTGATCCCACACCAAACAAAAAACAAACGAACTGGTGCCAAATTGGGCATCACTTGAGTGTAGCTGGACTCCCAAACTACATCACCAACCAAAAATCAAAACGCATTTCTGCGCCCTAAAACAACAAAATTTGTGGCATGTCTAGCACGGACACTAAAAACTTCCAAAAAAAATCTTTTAAACAACCGAACTCACCGACATAATACTCCTTAGGCATAGTTACTGCGTACTCCGTCGCGGTATCCCTGTAAAATTATGTTTAGGAATGTTGTAACAAACCAGTGCCTCCCTGAATCACGATCCCATAATATGTGTCCAATTAACCACAATCACGGTTTCAGTAACTCATGAATCACTAAAAATGGTTTCTAAAATTTTTGGCAACATCTGTACCAGTAGCACGCCTAATAGGAAACAACAGAGTCAATTTACCAAAACAATGCATTACACCAAGAAAATTGTAACTGATTTCTTGGTTTATATACAAAACAAATGCAAGTAACATAATTTAATTCGTTTTCAGAACAACTCCAATAACGCTGACACGTAACCACAATGACCCTACTATTACTTCATAACTCATTTATCAATGTAACCACAACAAAAGCAATAATTAAAATTCAAAATTTAATTCAACAAATTCGCAACGCAAGCTTATGAATTTACTGTTAAATCACTGTTAAGTAACATTAATTAATCATGTTAACTATTATTTGGTG
The DNA here is from genome assembly GCA_963924145.1 of Pyrausta purpuralis. Lineage (NCBI taxonomy): Eukaryota > Metazoa > Arthropoda > Insecta > Lepidoptera > Crambidae > Pyrausta > Pyrausta purpuralis. The sequence goes on along the minus strand of OZ001667.1, from coordinate 19,673,722 downwards.
GCTTATATTTTTACAAGTTTTCACACAAAACAATATAAAGTGAGTCCAAAATATTACAACCAAAACAACTCAAATATATCACAATACTTAAACAGATTGTGAGTATTTTAAATGCTAAATAAAATCACACACAACAAATTGGGATTTCACAAAATAAAGTTTACACCGTAACAATAACTTTTATTTGGTTAGTAAATACAAATTGTTTGATGCAACACAAAACTTGTGGGATAATTCCTAACCAGTTAGTAACACAGGCAAAATAAACCTAAGCGAAATAGTATGGTGGTTAATTAGCATCCAAAAAAAATTCTAACAACAAAGTGCTCAAAATCATACTAATAACTAATTCTAAAGTTGGGCGCCATTTGTCGCAGTCACTCCCGGCTAGTGTGGACAAAGGGTGTTTAAAAGGTACTAATATTCGAATGAAATAAAGAAATCCGGGTATAGCATTTGGCAACAAAAGTTTATTCAAATTTGCTATTTCACAATTACCTTTTAACACCTTCAAAAAAAATCAAATACAAAACTTAATAGCTTAGAATACAGTAGAGACTAGGTTAGGTTCTAATTTAGTTATCAATATCTATACTATTACAAATCTTAATGTTCACAAATTTCTAATTAAATAAAGATAAACCACCAATTTAAGAGTTTAATTACCTAAATAAATTCCAAAATTTATCCTCAAAGGGATTCCTAAATTATGCCTAAATTGTTAGCTAAATTATCCCACTTTTCACTAAAGTTAAAGTAATACAAGGAAAACCAACCTTTGATTTCAACGGAGGTTACTATTTCAAATCTTTGTTGCATCAAACTACAAACAATTCTGCAACATTACCCCAAAATTTCACCGATACCGATCCATCCTCAAAACAGCAGACAAGAAGCAAATCAATCCATAAGGAAGTTCTGACTTCAAAAATTAATCCAAATGAGGTCTTAGTAAGGTCTAAGTAAGGTCTAAGTAAGGTCTAAGTAAGGTCACTGAGGTTACAACATGATCACCAAATTGTGACTGTTCAACTTACAGACACATATCAAAAGCGAAACCTGCAAAAGCTGGCTCGCCATATAATTTCTGAATTAATTACTAAACATTTATGCTAATTTTTCTATTTGAGACCATTTTCCAGTCATTTATATCAAATCATTTTTGAAATTAATTCATCCAAATTGACATGTTGGCGGCGTCAGGAATAACTATCAAACTACAAAATAATTTGGGGCGTGCCCCGTAATCACATTTCTTTAATTAATTACATATTAAGACACGTTCCACTCCGACGCACGACCAACAGTGCGGCACCGGAAAAAAAGCAGCTGTCACACTTGACACATGTCAGTGTCACCATCCATCTTATCTATGCCAAAATATGGACTGAAGTCCTACATCCATTTAGCTTTTCGTTTCACGCGAACTTAGACAAAAATATACAACGTTACAAAGAACCGTAATATTGTCCTGATATCTATTTTTTGTAAACTTTTTGTTATTTCAACAAAATTACTAGGTATTTGGCTTATCATAATTTTTTATTCAATCTAAATCGTTATTTTTGCACGTGGCGTCCCAGTCTCAGTACAAAATGAGAAATAGCACGTGTGTGCGAATGTTATTTTTCACAAATTTGAATCGTTGGTGGGTCAATAGAAGCTAAAACACAGTTTTTTTTTTAAATTTTACTTTTTGTCTAATTGTGGGTCTACTTTTACCTCCTATCCGGATTGCACATTAACCACATTAACACAGTGTATACGTTGTAACTTGTGGCGATAACCGTTCAAGATTTTATGTCAATATAAACGAAACATAAACATATGAAACGGATATTTTATCGTATCCGATCGAGAGTGGGCCGTCACTAGTAAAATTTACGGCAGGCAATCAAACATTGACACAAGCTAATTGCCTAAATATCGTTATTTAGGCAATTCTCGACCGGCGGGCAAATAGAAAAAGTTGCTACGGGCAAGGTTGTTGGCAACTGTTAAGGTTACTGAGGTCAATTCTGGTGTGAACAGATGTATTTTTAGAATATTTAAATATGTACCATCCTAAGTTTGTACGTCTGCTGCTGGTTTTAGACTGTACTGAACAAACTCTTTCGTAGACAGTGAACGTCTATAGATGTCATAACCATAAAATTTCTATTGTGGCTTGAGAACTGTGCGCTAAAGTGTTAAATGTATAAAACGCTTAAGTTTTTAAATTTCGTTGGACAACGCCCATCTTGATCATTCATTCAACAGCCTAATGAAGTTGACCACTAAAACTGACTGGTTATTTTGAAGTCAAAATTAACTAGAGTTAAAAATTTAAGTGTTTTTTTTGCTATCTGTTGCTGTCCCACTGCTGGGCAAACGCTTTACCCTAACTACTCCATGCGTTCTTGGTAAGGGTTTGCCAAGGGCGGGCCACGTCCTCAGTGTCTCCTAAAAAGTGGTCCAATATCGTTACCTACCGATGGTTGGCGTCCGAAAGGCAGACTCCGAAAGCGATGGAGCGACATTCTAAATAATTCATACCTACCATGAGGAATATTTTATAAAAACTGTATAGCTAGTTCGATCAACGTCATTCCATAGCGCTGCCGATACTTTGGCAATGGTTTGGAGGTGGCTTGAATAGTGGTCGAAACGCCAGCAACAACCAAGGGTTAGGAAGACCAGAGAAAGGTGATGCGTGAGGATGGCAAACGGAGCGTATGTGTTGTAGTATCACAGCATTAGTACGGCACTTTGTACAAGCAACGCAAGGCACGTGGACGCAAAAATGCCCTTTTTAGGGTTCCGTAGCCGAATGGCAAAAAACGGAACCCTTATAGTTTCGTCAAGTCTGTCTGTCTGTCTGTCTGTCTCTCTGTCTGTCTGTCTGTCTGTCCGTCCGTATGTCACACCCTTTTTATTCTGTAACTATAAGCATTACACAATTGAAATTTGGTAGGAAGATGTATTTTGTTAACCGCTTACCGATTCTTATACAAAAAATAAAAAATAATGTCATTTAAGGGGGGGCTCTCATACATGAAACTAAAACCAAAAAAAAATTTTTTTGTCACACGCATAGGGCGTGTGTGGTGTCTATAGATAGGTCTTTTAAAATAACATAGAGGTTCCTAAAACCGTTTTCTTTTAAAGTCTAACGTTTCATAGCTAGACGCTTCCAAAGTGGTAAAATGGGCGTCCCCCCCATCTAATTTCTAAACCAAGCAAGTGTAAATTTTGAAAAAAATATGTGATGTAGATCTTAATAAATACTTTCAACGAAAATTGGTTCGGACAGGATCGAACAAGTAGTTTTTGAGATATAGCACATTTTCAACAACCGCAAACATAACTTTGTACTTCATACAAACACTATGAAAAACAAAGTTATATTTGTAGTCAACAAAATATTGTGGTATTTTACTTAGTAGAAGTAAATGGATTCTTTAATTAAAGTAAGTTAAAGTTGACACGGAACCCTCAGTGCGCGAGTCCGACTCGCACTTGGCCGGTTTTTTATATTCTTTGCTAAGCAGATATTTGACCTCGATCGCACCCGATGCCAGGTATGGATTAGGTCTAGGGCGGTGCAAATTACTTGTCTATGTTTCTTTTCCTAGCCTATACTGTCCCGCTGCAAGGTAAACGCCTCCTCTAATCTATTCAACGTGTCCCTGACAGAGTTGAGTTTGCATCGCTTTCGGGGTATGCCTCCCAGAGGATGTCCTTCGGTAGGCAGCCAGTGGGTGAAGATCGTGGACCATTTCTTCGGTTTTCGTGCAGCCTGTGGACGAGTTATACCCAAACAGCGTTCAGAGCCCTGGGCACTCAATACAATGATACATTCAGGATGCTGATGGGGCTGCGACGTTATTGTAAAGCTTCGAGGATGCTGTCGAAAGCAGGTGTTGATAGTTTTACGGCTATTGTGCGAAACTGCATAGCGTCCTTGATCCACAGGGTACGTGGCAGCACCAACAGTCTCCTGCAAAGTGTCGAGGCGAGGCTGCAATCATGCAGCACTAGACACGCGTCCACCTAGCCAAAGACACTAGGATAAGTTATTTTAATTATAAAATTTCGTTACCTATTATATTGAACTGCAATTTAATAACATATTTTATAAGATATAAATAATAATAAATATCCTTTAGACATTCCCACACATCGTCATCTAGTCCCAAAGTAAGCTACTCAAAGCTTGTGTTATGGGTGCCAGACAACGGATAAAATACTTAAATACTTTTTTGTTTGTAAATACATACATGATATACATAGAAAACACCCAGACCAATACAAACAGACATGTTAATGCACACAAATGTTTGTATTGTGCGGGGATCGAACCCGCAACCCGCTGCGTAGTAGGCGATTTCTCGACCACTACACCAGACGGGTCGTATTCGGGTATTCGGGTCAGGGATATTATTGCCACTTACACTTTTTGGGCAACGCTTAATTTTTTTTCCAGACATTCTGAATACGTGACCCGCCCAGTCCCCCTTCAGTTTCGCAGTGTGTTTATAATAACCCTAATTCCTCTGTTAATATATTACCTAGTTCTATCTCAGCTTCGGCGTCCTCCGCGATAGTCTCCATTCCCCGCTCAGAGCATGATTCGCGCGCGGGCGTGCATCGAGCACGGCCCGCGCGCCGTGCACACTCTGAGCACGTAAGCAACGTGCCGTGCTAGAGATGGCTGGGGAACACTTATGGCTTACACTTCACTATTGATAAGGCTGAGATCACTTCACTTATACTGTACTCACAGTTTGCTTTTGAAGGATTAAGATTGAGCACTTTAGTTAAAAGTAAAGTCACCACACTTCACAAACACAAATTCAGCTTCAGTTTTTTCAAGCGTCACAAGTACGTCTCACTTGCAAGTGATTATGTGTTTGCGCCGTTTGGTGTTGAAACATTTGGGCCGTGGGGACCCTCTGCTAAATTGCTGTTCGGTAAAATTGCACCAAAATTAAATTCTGTAACAGCCAATAATAAAGCTGGCTGGTTCCTAGCTCAAAGGATTAGCATAGCTATTCAACGCGGCAACGCAGCCAGCATCATAGCCTCCTTGCCTCAAGGAAGTGGTTTCGTTTTTGAATAGGTAGACTTTAAGTTATTTTTTTATGTTGCATGTCTTAGTTTAATTTTTTCTTGTTTGTTATTAATAAAGAAAATATACTACGATTCAGAGTAAGTTTCAGGATTAAGATTGATATGCAACACAAATTACTCGTACCTGGTAAGTTAATCAGTATTCAATAAGGTATACTTTCCAGAGCTCAACTTTTTATGATTAGAAAAAAGTTCTATAATAATTTGGCAGATCCAGTATTGAATGGCTGGGTATGTTTACTTTTGACAAAGTTAACTATCAAAAGGCACATATTATCACAAAATATCGTACCGGATTAAGTATGCAAGATTAAATTGATCTCTCGCAATAATTGGTTGATCCTCGAATATTTATTTGGTCCTTAATTGAATCTGTGGTAACAAAAGTCGGATTGCAATTGTTTTGGTTTGATTGATGTATTGTTAAAGGCTGGTGTCAACTATTTCGTTACTTTTGAAATAAAACTTAATTCATTTGCCAATATTATAGCCTAAAGGATTAAAATTAATATGTAAATTTGAATGTGGAGGAATTTATTTTCATATTTAAAAAAAGCTTCATGGACTGTGTTATGGGTTTTATTTATGGGATATTATACCCGAGCCTAGTTACTATTTTAATTTCAATACATGGCGAGTAAATATTTGTGCATGAATGAAGGATCATTTCAGTATATTACCCGCATTGTTGACGCAAGTAGTAAGGCACTAAGATTCTAGAAAAGATGCTGACATAACTACTTATAATGACGTATAATGACAAACCATTATTTAAATCTTATATATTTTACAGCGAGTCATTTCAGTAAACGTTTAACGTTGGACAGTCATATTTTGTAAGAAATGTAGGTAATTAAAATGAGTTCCGTCAGTTTTGGAAATTAATTCTATCGCAACATACAAATATCGAAAAGAATATTGAAAAGTATACAAATATTTGAAAACTAATGTTTTTACCTATTAACCTTAGCAATATATTGTTAATTAATAATACCTCTTATACCATACAGCTCACTATTTACCTCAAATCAAGTCAATCATTTATTTGTGAGAATACACAAAAAATATGCAAATCACAAGCTGCAGATCTTAAAAATTTAGGTAGTCAGAGTGTTCAGGGGGCCAATTCTCGTGAAGTAGTACTTTTTCCGTGTGGTAATTCGTATACGAAGTTCACAATTCTATTGTAGAAGTTCGAGTGATACATAAAACTGCTATTCTCATGCACCGATAGAACATTTCACGTTCGAATTTCATTACAACGTTCCATTGCAGAGATCGTACGGGCGTTTTTAAAAACGCCGAAATAAAGTATATTTAAGTCTATCTAAAAAAAAAAATTTGGTGAAATTAGACAATAAATCTATTTGTTTGTTTAATTTGGTGTATATATTTACAAAACATATACAAATTGTTAAAAATATAATAACGGTAAATCAATTATTGAAATTTCATTATACATGCATAGCATGAAATGAAACGCAGCGACGCGCCATATTACCTTACTCTATGGCCCTAAATGTCAATGTGTGTGTGTCAAAATTGTTCCAAATATCGATTTTTCAGTGACTGAGAAAATTTAAATAAATTTTCTCAGTCACTGAAAAATCGATCGATTTTCTCAAATAAATTGAAATCTATAAGAAAGAATTACAATGCTAAATACAAATAAAATCTAGATATTTTCTAAGGTTGGTATGACGCTGTTTGTTTAATAATATGCTTTTTTATTTACTTAACTACAAGAAAGAGGCATTTAATTATTCTTTAGTAGTAATAAGTGCAGTTATCTAACATCACAGATATTAGTGCACCTTCTTAATGTGTAGCCTGGATATAGTTTTTAATATTCTTTGTAGATATGTAGTGTTTTTACAAAACAAACTATTTTTATTTACAGATGGTCTGGATTATGTCGTAGCAGAGAGAATATTTACTTGCCAATCTAATGCGATAAAATACTGGTTAAAATACATGGGAATACTTGAATACCTTAATTCTCTGGTATCTAGGTAAGTACCTAATTAACTAGACACATACATAATGATAGTTTTATTTTCATAATTTATAAATCAGACCATCAGATTTTACATTTATAACCTAAATCTATGTGTGTTATAGTATTGCCTATAGTTATGTTACCTTATTATAAACAAATAGTACATTAGTAATCTGTTCTATGCGTGCTTGAATGTGTTCAAACATAGTTTATTAATTCCACCTACAAGTATCTACAATAATAATTATTATCCCAGAAAAGAGATACTAAGCTAAAAAATGATGGTGTTCAAGTTTTGTTTTTATTTTGTGTGTAGTAGGTAACTTTCTGTGATATTTATGTTGGTTATTGTTTTTTACAGAAGCGAGCAGTAGAACAAATTATAATAATCAAAAAGGAAGGAGCGCAAAATAAGGGATTTTAAATACTCCTGGGAACACAACCGCATTCATTTCACAACAAAATAAATGATTAGTTAGAAATGTAACCGCGCTGGATTAAAAGATGGAAACTTTCCTGATATGACCAATGGCTTTAAATTGTTTTTTTTTTAACAATAACATTATTGCTTCTTAAATCTTTTGTGTTTTGACTGATGTATGAAGAAAATAAAACCACTTGCTAAATTGGTATTTTTTATTTGTATGTTATTTAATATTTTTTTAATTAAGTATACTGTTTAATCTTCCTTAGTCATTGACATTAGGAAATTTAAATTCAGGATTGTTTTCAATATATAGGGGCAATCCATGTTCATGAGCTTGAAACAGAGTCACCATATAAAACCAGGGTCTGAGAATTAAGCTGAAGGTGACCAAAGGTACTCCGTAATAAGGCAACAAAACCTAATCGAGTTGGGCTCGTAAGATTCGACTTGTAAACTACTTACTTTGTCTCTAGAGTATCCAGGGGTGGATAGCTCTTACTATAATATTAAGTCTTATCGAGGTCACCGCTGCCTTACCATCTTAAGAGCTGAAATCGCTTGCACCTTTTGTTGGAACCGACGCCTGTTTTGTGTCTTGTGTGCAAGCGATTTTCCTTTGAAAGTGGTAAGTCGGGAGTTACCACGGTTTTTTGTAAGTCAATTCATATACTCGAAACTTCTCTAAAACGCAGTACTCTTTTGAATACCGCATCAAAATCGGTTTAGCCAAACATGATATAATAGAGGGAAAAACGAAAAAAACATTATATATTGGACACATAGAAAACCTTCTTTATATGAAGTCGACTAAAAATCGTTCAAGTCAATATAAATTTTCTCAATTTTAGGTTATGTAATCATTTTGCTCGATTAGAACCTCAATTGTTCGTATACGAATTTTGAAATCTATTGGTCTCCAGCAATCGAAATGTTCGTGTGACGTTCCATCGAATTATTTCGATTGTGAAGGTCTGAGAATACACAAGCCTTGTTTCCTTCGAAAAAAATTCGAGTGGTGAACTTTTTTACGTGTGTGAACTTTTTTCGATCATGCGAGAATCGGCCTCCAGATTATCAAATTATTATTTTTAGTCATTTACTTTAGTAAAATGTTATTTTATTTCACACCTATACCCATAGTGTCGAATAGCGTGAAATATTTCTGTCTGAATGCATGTATGTATGTGCATGCAATAATATTCACAGTTGAATTTAGACGTGACGTGACGTATGAGCAAGGAATTTGCATTCGAGATGTTTTGAATTGAATCATAATATTTCGCACATCGTAATTAATCTAAATTGTTTTAGAGATGTAGCACACCAAGAGACTTAAGTAAATCAGGGTTTATTACTAGGTACGTGAATAATGCCACTGTTGGGTTATAAAGATCACAGTAAATTCCGTTTTTCTTTGCTAGTCGGATATTGTAAACAATTTTGACATTCCTTTTTCACGACATGATTATTTTAAAATAGGGTAAAAACAAAACTCACTTCTTACATATGTAATGTATTGTTTAATACTGAGATCTTTCTAAATAAAATAGTAAATTTCATTCACTGATATTAATTGAAAAATTATAAAATATTGCATACATTATTGGACTAGCAAGCAAGCAAGAAAAGCAAACTTTATAACATCAATGAGCAGTTGTCTTGAAATAAGATGTTTAAATCATTGAGAGATGGCGCTAGCGTCACTTCAGGAAATAACTTTATTTACTCGTAAGTATTGTAGCGGAGGGTAATTTCTTTTCGCCAAGGTAAAAAACAAACAGAAAAATATATATGTTTACCTTTAAGTAATTAAGGACTTTATAATAACAAAAAATAAGTATCGTAATTAATCTAAAGTTCTGAATGCATCTTACAATATTTGCTATACACTTTTATTTTCTTTATGGTTTTCCGCCAACGAGAAAAATGACCCTAAAACCTAAAACCATCCTAGCGCCATCTAGTGAGAGATATAAAGTGATGGGAGAAAACTGCTTGCAACCGATCACTGCAAGCTGTGGAAAACTTTGAGAAAGTTTTGTTTTCACCATCTGGCTTTCTGCGTCGTATAATAATGATGCTTAAAATACCAATAAAAGTTAATCTTATTTTAAGCCTCTCCTTACATTTTTGTCAATGTAACTGACTGATTTGTTACGGGCACCCGAAATTTAATTCAAAATTTCAACCTATAGTTTAAGTTGTTCTTTTTTTTGATGGTATTATTAACCTCCAAAAATTTGGCACCATCTTGAAAAGTCACTTTGTATAAAGTTTCGCATAACTTTGTATTTCCCATACTCATTAGGAAACGCCAAACAAACACTATTGTTATGCCTATCACGATTACATATTAACCTACCAATTTGACTTTTATTGGGAAAACCACACAATAATACTATTTCAGTAAGTAATACCTATAAATTTGTTACCAGTTATGTTTAAATATCTCTCTATTTAAATTTTAGTATTGGATACCAATCACATACATTGCTCTGATCCCAAAGTAAGTAGCCAATGCACTTGTGTTATGGAAATCAGACACAACGGTAGAACCACAACACTTAGTCCCGAGACAATATAGAAAATTATGATTTCAACACTGACCCGACCGGGAATCGAACCTGGGACCTCAGAGCGACGACGCCTTGAAACTCAGCGTGCTTATCCACTACATTACGGAGGTCGTCAACGAACAACAATGATAACGATTAAATAATATTATTAGTCAATTTAAAACGATTAAGGATCAAAAGTTAAAAAAAGGTAAACTAGTAATATTTTTAATTGTATTTTTGAAACTATGTCTCCAACCTTTTTATGATTGCTATGATATTATTAAGAGTACTATTTATTTACTACCCAATAGGTACTTTTAGGACCTACAATTATTCCCTGGAAGCGAGCACAGCGGCTAACCCGTCAGAAATAATACTTTGTCACATCGTTATTTATAGCAGATAAGTGTAAAGTGCCCAGTGTTTATGAGTTGAAAACATACGTGACATCAGAATGATGTGACTGAATCTAATCGCACATTAAACTGTTCGTCACGTTTCCAAATTGAAGGTTAATACTTTGTCAACTGGACGACGAATTCGTTCATAATTCAGAATCAAGTTATCATGTTCACACAAGAAAATATTAGAAAACTCTGACTTTGTAGCACCATCACACTTTAAATGCTCATTTTAACCGACATTAGTGTTTTTAAACGACTTCAAAAAAGGAGGAGTATATCAATTCGACTGTATGTTGTTTTTGTGAATGTGTTACCTCATATTACGGTCATTTGTAGACCGATTCGATTTTCTTTTTCGCCAACCTAGACGTTTTAACGTCTGGGTTAGCTACTAAGTGGTCTCATTGTTGCCAAGTCGCGATCTTATTAAATGGAATCTTGGTACAATCGAGAGAAACCCTCAATTTTTAAAGGCACGTAATATGGTGTTTTTAATAGAATCTTAATGTTAACGTATTGTTACGTCTGATAGTCACATTGTGTGGAGCTAGCTGATGCTTAAGAGTTCAATGATTTTAATGACAGAATTTATGATAGGTAATTTGTAGCTTCTTAAAGAACGGAGTTCATCCGAAACGTAAATTGTTCGCCTAAAATGCATATCCTTCCTTTATAGGGTTATGAGTTTATTTAAAACCTTTTAAAGCATTTTGGTTTTGAAGTCGGCTTTTACTTTTTTCAAAGTTAATTTTATTAGAATGTGAATTCCACAGCAACTTGACGTTTCGTATATCCAAAATGATTGACACGGTGAACTCAATATTTAATCGTCTAGTCTAGCGTCTAGGTTAACAGAATAAAATAATTAAACTAGTAAGTAGGTAATTAAATTTATAGGCATGTTCACTTAATTACAGCATTATCTTTTAGGGAAAGTAACAATAATATTTAGTGGTAGAGTCAGGAATTTCAAAAGCCATTAATCCAATGTTTTGTAGGTCAAATAGATTACCGACAGGTTGTATTACCTATATTAAATTAAATTTCTCTGTTCTGTGTTGCATTCACTGTCAAAGTAAGAAGGTGCTTATGTTGGGTTGGTATTGACAACTAAAGGTTAAATGGCTTATATATATATATATATATATATATATATATATATATATATATATATATATATATTATATTATATATATAATATATATATAATATAATATAAGCCGAATTAAATATATTATATAATATATTTAATTCGGCTTTATTTAATGATTGACATGATTTTGAGTCATTACTCATATATTTTAATGAAACTCACTCTGTACCCTGTAAGGAGCTTAGGAGCTAGTTGAGTTATACTGAGACAACCATACAAACAAACATACACTTACGAAATCATGAAGAGAATTGGACACCAATACGTATATTGGACACCAATCACATTCATAGCTCTGATCCCACAGTAAGTAGCTAATGCACTAGTGTTATGGAAATAAGACGTTATGGTGGTAGGTACCACAACACCCAGACCCGAGACAATATAGAAAATTTTGATTTCTATATTGACCCGACCGGGAATCGAAACCGGGACCTCAGAGCGGCTAGCCCTTGAAACCAGCGTGCTTAGCCACGACACCACGGAGGTCGAGAAATTTGGAACCCTTAATATTACAATATTTATCTACATATCACCTACATACAGGTCGAATGGATTATTATCTCTTTTTTGAAGTCGGTAATAAAACGGTACACATATTAAGCGACGCAGTATGAATAATTAAACGTTTATTTATTCATACATATGAATGAATAGATATTTCTCATTTGCAATCTCTTTCAAATATCGCACCTTTTCAGGAACAAAGCATTTCCATTTTACGATTCCATTTTAATTGAATGAGAAAATAATATGAACCATTTCATTGCATTGAAGATCAGTAATGTGCTTTTTTTGGCCACGTGAAAACTGACTTTCCAAGGGTCGCATTCGTATAGGTATTTTTTGGAGGAAAATGACGTTGACCAGAGTGACAAGAAATTATTCTACAGTACCGTTTTAGGGTTCCGTAGCCAAATGGCAATAAACTGAACCCTTATATTTTCGTCAAGTCTGTCTGTCTGTCCGTCCGTATGTCACAGCCACTTTATTCTGTAACTATAAGCATCACACTATTGAAATTTGGTAAGAAGACGTATTCTGTTAATCGCTTCACGATTCTTATACAAAAAACAAAAAGTAATGTCATTTAAGGGGGGGCTCCCATACATGAAACTTAAACCGAATTATTTTTTGTCAAACCTATACGTGAGGGGTGTCTAGAGATAGGTCTTTTAAAATGACTTCGAGGTTTCTAAAATCATTTTCTTTTTAAGTCTAACGTTTCATAGCTAGACACTTCCAAAATGGGCGTCCTAAGCGAGTGTAAATTTAAAAAAATATATGAAAATATGTCATGTAGATATATGTAATATTATGTATACAGGGTGGTCTAAGTAGTGACGTCAATAATTTTTTTTTAGATTCCTCTCACCTGGGGGTATCCGAAAATACCCCATGTATGTTCCGCGATTTTTTGTAGTTTCTGAGTTATGATTTTTTTTTGTGTTTTTTTAATATTCTCTACCCGCGAGGATTCAAAAATTCATATCTTTTTGTCTATTATGTATTTTGCAATGTTTTTTTTTGTGCCGTGGTCGTTGTTAATGCTGTCTTAATAATAAAAATAATGCATCTTTTTAAACTTACTAAAAGGCACTAAAAAAAAACTTGAAAGTTCGAACTCTGATTTTTATTAGGATTTAATCAAAAATTCTACTTCAATTTAAAAATACAAAAAGTAGTTTCCATAGCTTCTGCTTAGGTTTAAAAACTTTGCGGGGTCCTAAGCTCCAAAGATCATTTAAAAAAAATGGTACTTAGTTGGCCTTTTTTTGTTGTAATCGGCCTTCGAAGGCGGATAGGCTAAAAATCGTTGAAATAAAATTAAAGCGTTAAAAATTCTTTTATCTACTTTTTATCACTCATATGGTAAGTTTAAGTTAAAAATGTGATTAAAAGTCAATTTTAACTTAAAATCCTGTAAAATTACGGTAGCTCGTGTTATTTAACAATAATTTCGGTCTCAGTAAATTTTATGTTTCAAGTTGTGATGTTTGTGAAATTTTGATTTTCAATAAAAAAAATCACAGGATTTTAAATTAAGATGATTTTAAAATCTTTTTAAACTTAAATTTACCATAAGAATGATAAAAAGTAGATAAAAGAATTTTTAACGCTTTAATTTTATTTCAACGATTTTTAGCCTATCCGCCTTCGAAGGCCGATTACAACAAAAAAAGGCCAACTAAGTACCATTTTTTTTAAATGATCTTAGGAGCTTAGGACCCCGCAAAGTTTTTAAACCTAAGCAGAAGCTATGGAAACTACTTTTTGTATTTTTAAATTGAAGTAGAATTTTTGATTAAATCCTAATAAAAATCAGAGTTCGAACTTTCAAGTTTTTTTTTAGTGCCTTTTAGTAAGTTTAAAAAGATGCATTATTTTTATTAATAAGACAGCATTAACAACGACCACGGCACAAAAAAAAACATTGCAAAATACATAATAGAAAAAAAGATATGAATTTTTGAATCCTCGCGGGTAGAGAATATTAAAAAAACACAAAAAAAAAACATAACTCAGAAACTACAAAAAATCGCGGAACATACATGGGGTATTTTCGGATACCCCCAGGTGAGAGGAATCTAAAAAAAAATTATTGACGTCACTACTTAGACCACCCTGTATATATGATATATGTGATATGTAATATTTTCAACGAAAATTGCTTTGGACGAAACTGAACTAGCAGTTTTTGAGATAGGTATAGCACATTTTCAACAACCACAAACATAACTTTGTTAATCATACAAACACTATGAAAAACAAAGCTATATTTGCTGTCAACAAAATATTGTGGTATTTTACTAAGTGGAAGTAAGTGGATTTCCTAATTCAGTTAAAGCTGGCACGGAACCCTCAATGCGCAGTCCGACTCGCACTTGATCGTTTTTTTTTACGATAATGAACGCTAAAACGGAGGCAAAGAGCCATAAATTTATCTAGTCAAGTCGGTCACAATGGCTAACTCGTGGTCACACGTGACGACAGTCAATTGATTGAGCTCAATTAGAGATAAGCCCATAAAGAGACCGTTCTGAACATATCTTCTGTAGGTTATTGCACGATGGAAAACGGCATGTCTGGTTCACTACCAAGAGTTTTTTTTTAAATAAAATTAAATTCAAGGGATTATTGTATTTATTGTAAATTGTATTTATTGTAAATTGTATTCATTTTTTTTTGTTTTATAATATTTATGTTTTTCATGTATTTTTTTATCTGTAAAATTTAACGGTTTTTTAATAGTAAATCATTTTCTTTTTGTCTGTCGCACCGCCCACAATCATTTCTGCTTAGCCAAAGGTATGACTGGTAGAGAATGCCATATGGCGTTAAGTCTACCTTTTGTACAAATTTTTGGTTGTGCAATAGAGTATAAATAAATTAATCAAACAAAAGATACAAAAGTAAACGAAGCTAGTAAAATGAAAACCTTAGCTCTCTGCTTGCCAAACTTCTAAAAAAAACATTAAAGTATATTCATAAAGATGAATGTTATAAACATTCTAAACCATTAAAGTTTATTTTTTTGGTTGTAAAATATTGTTACTAATCCTGTTATTTATTTAATACTACAATCATTCATTTTAAAATAAGGTAAACACCAACTCTCCGACTACATGGGTAATTCATCGTTTAGCACTGAGATCTTTACAAATCAAATATTACATATATTTTTTCATTGATATAATTTTAAAATGTTCAAAGAATACAAAGATTGTTTTCGTTAATATATTTGTTTCCTTGAAAGTCCGTTGTAGGAAGGTATTAATGAAATTATCCAACCTACATACAGCCCAAAACGTTGAATATGAAACTACAGAACCCCGATTAACGCAGTTTAACAAACAAATCGTAATGAAACTTATGATTGATTTCCGTACGATTTCAACCTACAGGTACATTTTTAACTTATCCAAAGTGCCTTAAAATGTTCATTTATTCAAAAATAATTTGAAATTCGAATAAGAATACATATTTCCACAAAGCACACTCTATTCTGCGTGGAGAATTTACAAGTCATATTCGTCTTATTGAAATTTAGATGCACACTTTTCTTTGTAAAGAAATAAAGTATATTTTTTCGCCGTTCAAATATATTTTTGGTTTGACGAATTATGTATTTATTTGGGTAGATAGATTGTATTTTTCCATAAATCATTTATTCATGTAGATACATTTTTTTTGCTGTGTTGGGTGCATCAAATGCGATAATTGAGAAAAAATATTATAAATAATCTACTGAACGTGATATTTAAGTCATCTCAAATATAACGTGCTATTTACATAGGTATATGATTCAACACAAATTCACCAAAACAATTTAAATTCACGAAATAGTTTCCGCACCGTCACTTTTTCCACGCACTACACCAAGAAGTATCTTTTTACCTTTCTTCCGTTAAAAAAACTTTATCCGCAAAAAAAGAAAAACAAATCGTTCTAAATTTGAATTTACATCAGCGTAAGTTTGGCGCGAAACGTCCGGCCGCGGCGCGTCTAACCGTGATCATTTTCATCGCGGCACTGAAATGAAAATTCATCCTGCACGTGGGGACAAAATATTCCACAACTTATATCCAAAACGCTTTTACGTGCATGAGGAAATGCAAAACAAATTGTGCCTTGATAAATTAATATAAGGTCGAGGATGGTCGAGCAGAAACTGAACCATACAATAAAATTCCTCAACGCAAACAAAGGAAAATCTACCGTAATGTGTAAGGATAAAAGCAATAGGATTATGACAATGTATTTTCAAATATGGAATTGTCTGGATCGGAGAGTTTCGCACACGGTCGGCATCCTTCGCCCTCGTTAAATCCCGAATTTAAAACAAACGTTTTCCAGTTTGGGTTTCCTTTCTAAGCTCACTACAATCTAAACTCAAACGTTTTGGTACGGGTTAGAGTTTAAATTAACGTGTCGACGTGGGCTTAATTTATTTGTATAAATTGCCAGATAAGTTGGTAAGGAATAAAAATAATGGCGTGAAAAAAAAATTGTGGGTGAAATGACGCAGTTTCTTTTTGTCGAGATTTTGCGAACGTGCTGAGTGAAGGGTGTACTTTGGAGGACTTTTCAAAGGAAACTTTTATGAAATGCGAAAATAATTTGGTCTCAAATTACAAAGTTAAATATTCAGCTATTTTTAGTGTCATTTTCTGCAACACATTTTCCTCTAATGAGACTCATAAATTGCGGAATATTTGTCAAAAATATAATGTAGATATTCCACTCCGAATTACCTAAAACTTTCATTTCATGAAGATAATCAGTCTAATCTAGGAAATATTTTTTTCATTTATTTGTAATTATAACAATAATATTGGCTAACTTGCTAAGTAAATTAATGATTGTATGGTTTAGTCATACAAACAACTATACTAATATTAAAAAGCAGAAGAGTTTGTTTGTTTGTTTGCACGCGCTAATCTCAGGAACTTCTAGACCGAATTGAAAAAATATTTTTGTTATAGATAGCTTATTTATTGAAGAAGGCTTAGGGCTGTAAAACATCACGATACAACGGAAGGGAAGAAAGCAAACTGAAAACGAGTATGTACATAATTTTTAAGTTCACTATCATGATCAGTCGCAAGATGTCCACTGCTTTAGAATGTTTTAAACACTCACAGTGTTATATTTTATATTGATAAAGATGAAATAAGAAACCAAAAATTTGCGCCATCTGTTTCATAGACAGACGGCTAGATGGCGCTAAGCGTCACGCAATTGACGTTTTCATAAGAGATCACAAATTTCGCAGGGTCGGACTGACAGCACGGTAGCTCAATTGGTAAGAGCGTTTAGCCCGGTCAGCCAAAAGGTTGCTGGTTCAAGTTCCGGCCGTGCGTAAATTTTTGGTTTCTTATTTCATCTTCATCAAGATGTCCACTGTTAAAAGTAGAACTACGCCATAAGGTTTATCAAGCTTTTCTTTTATCTATCTACCGTATCTCTCTCTCCTATAATACACGGTATTTCTGAGGTCATTCATTAACTCCGGCGTGTTATTCAGTTCATTAAATTGATCATTTTTTACTATGTACAGTTTTATGAAATTCAATTTCTTTTAAAAAAAACATTTTAAATGCTCAGACGTATTTTTTATTCTTTACCTGAGCTGGCAACGTCACATTTGAAACTTTGGTCCACATTCGGATAGTTAGATACGGGATTGCTACCATGTACCTTATATTTATAAGTTTCCGATATTTCGGCACTGTTGCAAGCGCCATGATCACGGAGTTACATGGTAGCAATCCTGTATCTAACTATTCTAATGCTAGTGACCATCAAAGTTTAAAACATTATATTTGGTCCACATGTCCAGGATAAACTTTTTGAACCTTTTCTTGACGTTAAGAACGTTTTTTTTAAAATTTTGACTTTTGAAACTATGACATAATGATCATTGACAAATAGTTCAATTTAGAAATTCAGTTTGATAGTTTTGTACGGATAGTGTCATATTCTATATTTATATACCTAGATGAAATAAGAAACCAAACAATTCGCACGGGCGGGACTCGATCCAGCAACTTTCTGGCTAACCGGGCCAAACGCTCTTCCAATTGAGCTACCGTTCTGACAATGCGAAGTTTTTGGTCTCTTATGGATACGTCATTACGCGTGACGTCTGCGCTATCTACCACAACTGTTTCAACAGCACTGGGCCAAGTAGTTATTCATAACAGAATAAATTCAACTTGGAAATTGATAACGCTTCGCTATTCAATAGTTTAGAATGTTTTAACACTCAGTGTCATATTTTATATTCATATAGATGAACTAAGAAATCAAAAAATAAACTTTAAAAAAAAGTAAAAACCGACTGCTGTGATTGTTGATGCTTGATGGTCAAAGTGATGGCACCGACTCCAAAAAGAAATTGTTTGCCTAAAACGGGTTCCTTTCCTTTCCTGTGAAGAGTTTATTTAAGACTTTTAAGTGCATTTTGGTTTTGAAGACGGTTTTTACGTTTTTTAAAAGTTTATTTTATTTCTTCATTTTTAGTGATTACATAAGAGGGGGGGGGGGGGCAGTTTCACCTTATGATTCTATTTTTTAAGAAGACACAAATTACCTATCATAAGTTCCGTCATTATAATTACCGAACTCTTAAGCGTTAAGGAGTTCCACCATCAGCTCAGCCCCACAAAATGTTGACTATCAGACGTAACAACACGTCAACATTCTATCAAAGAAAGTCAAAATTCTAGTAAAGAAACACTATACGTGCCTTTAAAATTTGAGGGTTTCCCTCGATTACACCAAGATCCCATCATCAGATCCCAAAATGGGAAAAATGGGACCAACTAGAAGATACACTCTCTAAGTAGGTGAAAATTTTTTTCGATTCGGTTGACAAACGACTGAGATATGAGGTAACATACATACAAAATAATAATAATAATAAAAAAAAAACATACAGTCGAAATGATAACCTCCTCCTTTTTTGAAGTCGGTTAAAAATTGCGCACGGGCACGACTCGAACTAGCAATTTTCGGGTAACGGGGCCAAAAGTGTTTCCAATTGAGGTTTTGATTGACAGTTTTGGTTGCACAAAGTGGCAACATTTCACAGATCTCATCTCAGAGATTCTTTCTCACTTCACAACACAATTAAATTGGTTAAATTTAAGGGGCTCCCCAACATTTTTACGCGCACACTAGCGCCACTCTATTTAAAATAATTGACTCTAAAACTGAGTTTCGACAAATGGTTTTCCGACACTAGTTTACTGCGACACTACGCTACTCCGACAATATGTATTTCCGACATGATTTTAATCCGACACTATGCTGCTCTGACAGTACTGTAAATCGACATGATTTTACTCAGACACCATGATACACCGACAATATGCTATATCGACATTACTTTACTCAGGGAAACTAAGATGACAAATTGGATAAAACTGAATGCTGAAATATAATGAAAATGTTAATATTAAAAAATGTCCAAGTAGGTAAATAAAAAATATATTATAGTATCAACAAAAAAAAAATCTTTATGATTAATGGAAAAAAACACAGGTAAATTTCCTCTGTGAATTAAAGCTTGCGTGGCTTGCTTGTTTGGAAGGAAAGGAGCGCTTGTGGATGGAATAGCGTAGTTGCATTGCTGTATTATTTGTGAAGGACGGTCCATACTAGAAACAGCCTTTTGTATCATTTTATTATAAAGTTCACGCACCTCTAGTTTTTCTGGTTCGGGCAAGTGTTTGTGTTTTTTAATTGATTTCGTGGCTCTGTAAAACTGTTTTAAGCCAAACATTGCACTTTTCACTACACTTTTTGACACAATGCCAATAATAAACTTCGCCACGTACTTTGTTAACACAGTATACAAAATCATCTACTATTAACTGATATTTACCCATACGAGACTTAATTACCGAACATGAACTCATTTTATTGAATTAAATACACACATACACGCCACTACTTGGTAAATGTTAACAAAAACAGACTAAAATGGGATTGAAGTAAGTAGGTGCAAAGAGACAAACACTCATTTTAATTTTGTTAACTACCCTCAAGCTCATAACACAAAATTGTTACGTTGCTCATTCATTGTGTGAACTATTACCTAGTGATATTTAGTTTTGAACTGTCCGAATACATGGCGGTAAATGGATTTGTTATTGAGTGTTGTCAATGTTTAAAATATTATAAACAAGGCATACAATAATATAACTATCACAAACCTTGCCCTGAAAATGACAATCGAATAAAAATATGTTATCTAATTTTATTCAGTCATGCCATATTTACAATCTTATGGAATAGCACTTAATTATGTCGAAAAAAAAATGAAAAAAGATATAGAGGAGTAATAATTGTTTTGTTTTCTTATTTACCTGTGTTTTTCCATTAATCATAAAGATATATTTTTTTTGTTAAAACTGATAACATACAGGTCGTTGTTTTCAGGTCAGCGACGAGCGAGTCAGAGGTGCCCATACAAACGATACTGATGCCAATTTTTTTTTTAATGGAAAAACCCACAACTTCATTTTTTTGAGCGGTACTGCAAACGAGTTAAAACTACCACCACCTGGTAGCCTCTTCGTAGCTTACTAGCTACGGCGTAGTATTTCGTAGATAAGCGCTAGCCACGCACTAGGGTGCGAGTTTTCCCATTTGTTTTGTAATTTTTTGAATGTTGTGAAGAGGTTTCTTGTATAAAACTTGGTCAGAATTTAAAGAATAGATTTTTTTTAGAATAAGCATAACTCATATTATCGTTCATTTCATTCATTTCATTTCATTTCCAATTTGTCATTTTAGTTTCTCTGAGTAAAGTAATGTCGATATAGCATATCGTCGGTGTATCATGGTGTCCGAGTAAAATCATGTCGATTTACAGTACTGTCAGAGCAGAATAGTGTCAGATAAAAGTCATGTCGGAAATACATATTGTCGGAGTAGCGTAGTGTCGCAGTAAACTAGTGTCGGAAAACCATTTGTCGAAACTCAGTTTTAGAGTCAAAATAATTATTACTCCTTAAATACAAAAACAATCAAAAATCTGGTAGACACGATTGTAGTACAGGTTTTATAGTTTATTTAGCACGTTTAAATTGTTTCAAAAGTTGTTTACTGTAGTTAGAGTTAGAAAAACTGCTAAATATGGCCATTTTTGGCAATTTTCTAACTGTAACTGCAGATAACTCTGATTTATTGAACTTAAACATTGTATCTAAACCACATGACCAGAACTACAATCGCATCAATCAGATTTTCGATTGGTCTTATAATTAACGAGTTATGATTTTTCTACTAAAGTGGCGCTAGTGTGTGCGGGGAGCCCCTGAAATAATTTTTCTTTGTACGATATGTTTGACAAGAACTATCAACTATAAAAATCAAAATTTTCTTTATTGTCTCGGGTATGGGTGTTGTGGTACCACTGTTGTATCTTATATACATAACACAAGTGCATTGGCTACTTACTTTGGGATCAGAGCAATGGTGTCCAATATATTATTCAAAGTTATTGTATAACCTCATGCAAACGGCGTATAAATAGCGGTATTTTTAAATGCTCTCTTGCCCTGAAATCGTAAACTCCTGACGTGAAGACATTTGTGTTGTTATGAAAGGCAATAAAATAGGAATTGTTTACTTGACGATATCGTTTATGACGCCGTAAAAATATGTATCTCAATACGGAACAGGCGTTCACAAGATTCTTTACATGTGTCACTGACTTCTGTTGTTGGGTAATTTAGTACAGCGTTGAGTGTCTGAATGAAATATCGTGTATTAATTTCTTTGTATTTTGATATTCAGCGTAACACCACCTTTAATGTTACTATTTTATTCATACAGAGTCTTTTAAATATTTTGGGTTTTGTTAACCAACGTAAAATCACTAAAAAGTTTTAATTATTCTTATATTTTCCAACTTTCGAGCTATAATTTTGGTTTTGAAATCAGTTTCTACTTTTTGTTAATTTTATTTGTTCATTTTTATGAGGGAGGGTAGGGAGTGATTTTAGGAGGGAGGAAGAAAAGAAGCTACAAATTACCTATCATTTGAGCTGTCATTATAATCACTGAACTCCTAAGCGTGGAGGAGTTCCACTATCAGCTCAGCTTCACATGATGTTGACTTTCAGATGTAACACCATGTAAACATTAAGATTCTAGTACAAGAACCCTATACGTGCCTTTACAATTGAGAGTTTCCCTCGATTGCACCAAGATCCCATCATCAGATCTATAAAACTTCTAAGCAGACGACAAAAAAAAAATGAAATCAGTCAATCAGAGGTAACAACACCACAAAAAAATATTCAGTCGAATTGATATCCTTCTCCTTTTTTGAAGCCGGTAAAAACTATAATTTTTTCGTTAGTTCAAGTTTACCTGCCGTTATCTATAGTAAATCTTGAGATTTTCGTAAAGAGAAGTAGTAACTGTACTATGCACAGCTGTTTACCGGAATCGATCCCAATCTATTTCTGATGTCCGAAGGCCGCATTCAATAAACAATGCGCTAACAGGTGTGGATCGTACAACATTAAATATTCGCAGAAGGTACATTTCTACAACACCAACGCAGCAGCTTTTCTGCCTAACTGCTTCGAAACTTGATTCCTTTTTTTATTCAATTACCGATTTTATTAATAATCGAAATACATAGAAAAGATATTTCCCTTAAGAGACCCAGTATGAGGTTTGGAAAAGATTTAAGTATAATCAATAAACAAGTAGAGTGATTTGACCATAACAGTGTTACCACTTTTGACGTAAAATTAATAGTGTTGAGACCTGTAGAGTAAATTTTATCAATGTCATTCATTCACTCAATTATTCTTACGCATCAAAATAAATCAGATTTTTATTTTCTTTACTCTAAACAACAATTGTTTAGGCAGTTACTAGTTTAAAACATTTTATTTTCAAGTCCCATTTTATTTACATAAATAATAAAAAAAAAAACAACAAAACATTTTTATTTATTTCTGACTCCTTGAAAAGTCATGTATCTCGTCTTTGATAGAACATACGTACCTTTTTATAACATTATGTTCTTTCTAATTACTTTGTTCAAGTGAACTCAATGAACGAAACGAGCCAAAAGAACGAAACACATCACTAGTAAAATAAATGTGGCAAAATTATTTTAGAATTTGACATTAGCAACTGTAAAATTACTCTACGAAATTATTTATTATACTAACTTGCATAGTAACCTATTAGTAGGTACAGCCTTGGATAAATGCCTAACTAAAAAAACCTTAGAAACGAGTAATTGAAACACAGACATAAAACGGAAATCTGTTAATCAGTTGGTCAAAATCAAATACAGTCATAACACAAATTCATCTATCTATACCAGTTAAGTGAAAAGATACATTTTAAAAATATTTAAAGTTAAGCAAAATAAAATACTCAATAAAATGGTTGTCATTGTATCCAATTGTAGACGATAGAGGACACATTTGACTGGCAGTCAAAACGACTAAAAATGGAATAATACCCGCTGTTTTAATCCTATTCTATGGTTTTCTATTTAAGGCTATTCCGTTTGATCTGTATCTTATAATAAAGCATTATTATAAGAAACACCTCGTATATATACGAAAAGAAACACTTTTTACAGATTTACTATTCGCGTTTAATTAAATTTATCTCGCCGTTTCGAACACTTTACAGCGTTCGTGGTCACGGGTAGACTAAGATGTTATTTGTCATTTACAGAGTTTTGAAAAATTACATAACCGTCACTCAATAATATTAATTAACGTGTCCCTAATTTGCTCTTTCTGCGTGGAAAGGAACGTTTAGAGACACGTTAATTATTATTATTGAATGACGGAAGTGTAATTTTTTAAAACTCTGTAAATGACAAATAACATCTTAGTCGACACGTGACCACGAACGCTGTAAAGTATTCGAAACGTCGGGATAAATTTAATAAATTCGCGAAAAGTGAATCCGTAAAAAAGTGTATCATTTCGATGAGTAATATTTGCGTAAACTTCAGAAACAAGTCGTATGTACGATGCAATACGTAGGAGGCACCGCGTGAAAATAATTCTTTGAATGCAATAGTTGGTTTGGCACTTATGTTTTAGCACATTCGTAGGAAAATTACGATGTAGTATATCATATTATTATCATGATTAGCGTTTTACCCGACACTTTCTTAACAACACAAATTTTGCGCTGCCAGAATCTACAGCATAAAAATAAAACCGGCTAAGTGCGAGTCGTACTCGAGCACTGAGGGTTCCGTGCCAACTTTAATTAAATTAAGGGTCCACTTACTTCCTCTTAGACATTTTTTTTGTTTTAGTTCCATGTATGGGAGCTCCCCTCAAATGTCATTATTTTTATTTTTTATGGTATCCGTAAAGCGGTTAGCAGGATACACCTATTTACCTTCCAAGTTTCATCTGCGTAATGCTAAGAGTTTTAGAATCAAATGGCTGTGACATACAAACGGACAGACAGACTTGACTAAAATTGGCCATACACGAATAATTTTCCCTAGCTCTTATTTAAAAGTGGTAGAGAATGGCAATTATTCCATCTTTGGTTGTGCAATAAAGTAAAAATAAATAAATTTCCTACCCTTTTAGATTATAGCGCTATGCTGCCATTCTTTAGATAAGTAAGTAGATCTATAATTAATACTCATCCGTTGTCAAGTGTTACAAAACAACGTCAAAGTGAAGGTCAAAATAGTTGTTCGGTTTTGACTTAGAATACCAATTTCGAAGTATCCTCGAAACTTTCTTTGAGTGATCCTCAGTCGAGATTGAGTCGCGGTAGTATCAAGGGAACGTCTTAACATCATATCGGTGTTTAGTTTATGTACTCTGTGAATCATTGATTAAAATTTTTGCTTGTCATTAAAGCGTGTTGCCAGCCTATATTCCTATATTCCTTATCATCATCATTATCAGCCAAAGGACATCCACTGCTGAACATAGGCCCCACAGTTTTCCACAGTGACCGATCACAAGCGGTCTGCATCCAGTTCAATCCTGCAATCTTTACAAGGTCGTCTGTTTATCTTGTCTCCCTGATACCTGAATATTATAATTATAATTCTCAAGTCACATAAATTTACTACTTTTAATAATAGAGTCAAATCCTGAAAATATTACACAATAAACTCTAAACTCTACTAAACTCTACTAAATCTCGCGTTTTATGATTTGAGACGATTTGTAATGTCATTATTACGTAAAAGTATAATTTAAAGGCATATACACAATTGATTAAAAGAGCTTCGAAAGTGAAAATGTCTGGTAGAAATCAAATAAGTGTAATGTAAAGATGGATTTTTCATACGAGTTACAGATAGCTAAAAAAACAGCTTATGCTAGTGACTACATTTTTGGATGCGTGTATGTGAAACTGATCTCGATTTTCTGCTACGGCTGCAATATCATCTGCAAATATTATAAACTAAACTCTATTACCGTTTATTTTTATTCCACCGTTTTCTGACGAGAAGAGAGAGAGAAAGAGAGAGAGGGAGAAAATGAACGGTAATAAATAGCAATTTCAATAATAAATAGCAGTCATGCTATTTTTCTTATCGCGCTTTCTATAAATATATTGAAAATTAGTGGCGTGAGTATGCATCCCTGCCTGACGCCTTGTCTGACGCTTTGTCTTTACTTCCTTACTCCAATTTTAATAACTGTTTCTTGTTTGTTATATGGATGTTGTATTCCTCCTACCTCTGTAGACTAATCCTGTTTCTTTCAATATCTTCATCATCTTTCCCCAATCTATTTTGTCAAATGCTTTTTCCAGGTCGACAAACACAATAAATGTGTCCAATCCTACATCCATGCGCCTATAACAATCTTAGGGCAAGAATAACTTCTCTTGTTCCTTTCTTCTCATGGACCTCATATTGATCGTCTCCTAACAAGCTTTCTGAGATATGTTTGAATCTATTTTGTAGAATTAAGTAGTAATTAGCAGTATTTGTAAACATGCGAAATAAGACTGAGTGTTCTGTGTTCTACGCATTTCTGGGGGTTAGGCTTTTTTTGGTAAATTTACTAGTTTACTGATTTTAAAATGTTGTGGCACTATTCCTGTCTTATGTCTTTGCTTTATTATGTTAAATATTTCTTCTAAAACAGGTTTACAATTTGCATACTTTATGTTTTTTATCTAAGCCTAGCACTTTTACATTCGGTATGCTTTTTAATGCTCTATCAAATTCTTTTCTAACAATGTATAGCCTTATACGGAAACAAGACGTGGACACTGACTCAACGAGACCGAGAGAGTTTGAAAGCATTTACGATGTAGTGTTGAAGGTGAATGAAAAGAATAAGTTGGACGGAAAAATATTTGAAAAAAATAAGAAAAATATAAGAAAAATATTTGTAATATGTGTATAGTTATATATAACAACTTACCCGAGGAACTAAAAAAACTTGAAGGAAATGTATTTAAGCAAAAGTTGACTGACTGGTTATTACAAGAGAATTTTTATAGTGTACAAGATTATTTTAATAATTTTAATAAATAATGTTCTATAGTTTAATATCTTTTATAAATATATATATAATGTTACATTTAATGACTTAACATTCATGACATTGTTAATTAAATTTTTATGACATCTTTATTACAATTTTGACATTATTTGATAAATCAATATAAACGGACTTATTTGTTAATTTGTTAAAATGATTATTAATATTTGCACGCCTGTATGCAGACTGATTACAATTACTGCCTATTTTTAAGATCTGCAGTTTGTAACTTGCATACTTTCGTGTATTCTGGCAAATAAATGATTGATTTGATTTGATTTGGAGAAAAAAATGCAGAAGTTATAAAGATGAAATAAGAAACCAACAATTTTGCGCACGGGCGGGACTCGAACCAGCAACTTCTTGGCTAACAGTGCCAAATAGTGTGCGCAAAATTTTTAGTTTCTTATTTAATCTTTATAAATAAAAAATATGACACTGTGAGTGTTAAAAAAAATCTAAATTACATTACATTAAATGTTTGTGCAGTGTTGAAGATTGTAGATAAATAAATAAATATCTTGTAATATGATAGGACATCTGATGCGACATGATAGGTCCTTAGAAAATATAATGGAAG
This sequence comes from Pyrausta purpuralis, assembly GCA_963924145.1. NCBI lineage: Eukaryota > Metazoa > Arthropoda > Insecta > Lepidoptera > Crambidae > Pyrausta > Pyrausta purpuralis. Next base: position 19,646,448 of record OZ001667.1, on the reverse strand, counting down.
TAAAAGTAGAAGGGAATGGGGGAAGACGAGGACATAAGAGATATAACGAAATTAAATCTGAAATCGTTTCAAGAATCGCTTTCTTAGTTCATTGTTGAATATGTTCATTTGAATTTTGTTAAAAATGAGTTAAAAGTCTTCCTTTCTATTCTTAATATTAGCATAGAAAAGAAAAGAGAAAATATTGTTTTGATTGAATAAAATAAACTTGAAACTACTGGGGGAGTATTGCGATCGAAATTTAGCCGTTCAATTTCCAGGCAGCTCAATTTCGACTCAGTGTAAACGAATATTAACAATATAATAATATTTTAATTATACAACAATGGTACGAATATCAACATTTAAGTAATTTTATTATAGTAATATTATAAACATCATGCAAAATCGCAATAAGAATTGGTAATTGACAGTAAAGCTGACTCGCTTACCTATCAAAACTGCATCGCTATACGCGCCCTAAACCGATTTGAATAATTCTTAACACAGGCTTTACAAGGTTTTAAAAAAAGTTTAAAAATCACACAAATGGGCCGGGGTGGGACCCGGCTAGAAACGAAATTATCTGAAACCGCTAGGTTTTTTATGAATACGACACTGTTGAGGATTCTAGTTTCATTTTACGTAAAAAAAAATTCAGCTAAGAGTTTTGATCACAGGGATGCTTTCAGTGTCAAAAACAGTATAAATTATTATAATAAGCCGACTCACGAATATCCGTAGGTACGAGTATATCAAAAAAATATTGAAATTATTATTGATGTTAAATTTCACCGATTATGCTCAACGAGGCACGCGTAGAAGTAAACATGTACGAGATAAAACGAGAAGTTGATAAGCGTGAACAATGTATCTTTCCACTCACTGGTCGTGTATCCGAAGTCGTCCTCTTCCTCTGGGTCGGCCTCTTTCTCCTCTTTGCTGCGTTTGATGGCGCCGGCGGACGCGCGGTCGATCTGCGGACATTGTTATGGTTTGACCTCTTTTGCTAAAGTTAAACATAACTTTATTAATTTTATGTGATTGTTAGGGGAAATCTGGTAAAATTTGATATTTTAGCGATGGTTTAAAGTCTGAACATAATTGTACGTAATTGAACTTTAGAAAAGATTCTCTAACAGTGAATCACTGGTCCTAAAATAACAAACCAAGATAAAACGATAGAAACTCTTATTATTAAATAAGGTGGGTACTTAAAATGTTGACTCCAAAGATTGTGCTAAAAAGCCGTCAAAAGTAAAAAAAAAAAAGGAGTATTGAAAAAAAACTGGTGTCAAACACGCATTATTGCAAATGTCCTACCTATAAAGACATTAATGTCTTTATAGGTAGGCAACCCATTTTCTCCTCACTTTTTCTGTCTATCTTACTCATAACCAAATTATTAAAATATTCAGATACAAGAACTCACCTCAACACCTTTATCAGAATACGTCCTGCCCTGAAGTTCTCTCTCATCCTCTTCATCACTGCTCTCAGAGTCGGAGTACACAGGTTTCGATGCTGGTGGCTCGTCGATATCTGCCTCTCTTTCAGACTCCTTCTCCGTGATTGAATCTATCTCTTTCTCGTTTTCAAGGTCTGGTTCCGATACTGTTATCTGTAAGAAAGGATAGGGGAGTTAGTGTTGTGCCTTGGGTGATACCCAGAATTTCAGATTTTGTACACTTTACACATAGGATACTAGTGTACTATATTTTTCTTAGTACATTTTTTACTAAGTATTTTGTTGATTAGACTCATATGAATTAAATTTTGATTGTATTTATTTTCCAATTAGAATTTTAACATTGTAATCAGATTATGTAAAATAACCATATTATTATTAAACGCAAGATAATAAAAAGGTCGATAAGCCTACTTTTTAAAACAATGTGCATTTATTGCAGTAGATTGGTGCAATCAGTTCCAGTGAGAGCGAATGTGAAGGCTTATACTATAAAAATACGGACGTGAGACAGAATAAAGCCTCACAAAACATGTGACGCTTTCCCAAAGACTTCTAGATGATGCTCTTCTTACCTTAATTTCATGCCTAGGCGTTTTATTGGAGACAGGAGTAGGACAAGGCGATTTTTTAGTAGACCTTGCCGGTGACACAGCCGGGGGTGACGCGTCTGATGAGTCTGTGTTCTAAACAAAAGAACAAGGAAATTAATATTAGAATTTCCAGTAAGTCTTTGATATCCTACAGGTTAGTTTGGTATGATCAAATGAGCAGTTTATTTTTGCTTTAATCATATTTCAATAATGAAAAATAAATGATAGAACCAATTTTTACAGACTATTTCATGAAACCAATATGCGTATGCGTTGCAATTTCCTAAAGAGTATTTCGTGATTTTATCTTGCTCCCTTAGAGCGAACGCAGCGCAACAGTAGCGCGGCTGCAGCGGATGCCCATACATAAAACGCTGTTGTATGTTTCTACCATTGGCATTCATCACACCACGAAGGCTGAGCAGGTATCGGAATACGTGCAGAAGAAAACCAACTTCACTCTGCGGTTGTCAAATTGGAGTCTAGTCGCTATGTGAATTTTAATTCATTTGTGATTAGAATTCCAACTGCAAAGATAGCATCCTTCATGAACGAAGGTTCCTGGCCGAAGGATGTCGTATTCCGGCGGTTCCATGGAAGCCTACGCGACACTACAAGCAACACGCAAGTGAAATAACTCGTATTTTATTTTACAAAAGTAATTGTGATGATATATTATTATTTTATGTATATTTTTTATGTTAGTCTGTAAGGTATTTATTATATAAGCCTGTATTGCATTTTTTAATCCGCTGCCTGATATAAAAAAACAAAATAACTGCCACGTGCCACTACCTCCGTTTATGTATGAAATTATCAGCAAAAGTTGCGTTAATGTGAAAGCAATCTTAAAAAGCCTGATTGTTACTCTGTCCTATCAGAGTATACACTCACCCACGCTACTAGACTCTGAACGGTGAGGGTAACGGTATCTCCAGCTGCCTTGATAAGTTGGACAGCCCTCTCGTGCTGAGCTGATCTTACGCATACACCATCGACTTCTAATATTCTGTCGCCAGTCTGTGGGAGGGAACATGGAATTGAAAAAAATGCACCGAAATTCAGTTAGAAAATGCCCTTCAAAATGTTGAAACAAACCAAACAGCGGATTCATTCTAATATTGTTTTGTTCTTGTAAGGCTAGAAGATGTACTCGGCTAGAACCATCATCATCATATTCAGATAAAAGACTTCGACAGCTGCAGTTCAATCTTGCGATTTATAAAAAAAAAAAAACTAGTCGGTGTCATATGCTGATACGTTTTTATACCTCTAGTTCCGGAGACCGAATCCAGAAATTCCGTAACGAAAATAACCTAACACCCCCCACTCCGAGCGGTATAGCGGTGATACTTTTTAGTTTTTCCATCTATCGATGCATAGCAGAACTTTTAATGACTTTTTGAAATGTCACGCTTGTCTCTTTAGTTCAGCAACCCGCCTTTAAAATAATAATAATTGCAGTTAAATAGTAATTGCATATGTTGATAAAAAATGATATGCAATAGCTTTACTGCTGCAGTCTCCGAATGCCACACGTCTTTTTTTTAGTTATGATAAAAAGAAGGCATAAAAGAAGAAATAAGTACCTGTAACTCTCCACTGTTTCCCGCCGGGCTATCAGGTACAACATTCTTGATGAAGATACCAAAGATTGCCTTCTCTTCACCGTCTTCTCCATCCCTGTTTGAGATGATGTCCACCTGTAAAAAAGTTACGATAAAATAACGAACAGAAAGATTTCCAGTTAACTAAATCAAAAACCTGCGAATTGTTCAGTTCTTCATATGTTTTTTATGCGTCTGTGTTTGGCAATTCAGCTTCATGTGACCAGCGGGTCATCTATTTATTTATTTATTTTTTATTTTAGACAAGATTAATAAGAAATAATTAGGTAGGTATGATTCTTCTACAAATGCCAATTATAGGTAAACACATAAATGGCAGGAAAACGACAAAGTTACACTAGTGCAAAAACAAACAATAAAATAGTTACAGTAAAAAAATAATGATACTGAACAAAGTTTAAAAAAAAAACTACAAGCAGCTGATATGTCAGGTTATTGTCTCTGCTCTGAAAGTCTGAAAGCGACAAATGCTTTCGAATCTTGTTCCTGAATCCGTTGAGTTGATCGAAAAACACGTCCAAGTCCGGTAAAGAACTGTTGATGCTATTATACTCCTCGCTCATTCTCACAAATGGAGAGTGTCTGCCCAGGTTTTGTTCTGCAAAGTGGAAGCTGGAATGTTTTTGTGATAGGATGTCTGGGTATGCGATAGGGAGTATGCAAAGAGACATGATTCAAGACCTGTTCACACCTCAGTAAACCATTGACAGAACCATATATTATCTGTAGCAACATCTAGCCACCTGATAACATCCATGAATGCTGACTCACTTCTATAAGTAAATAGCGCCGCATCCATAAATGAAAACTAAACGGCCGACTAATAAGACCGAACTAATTGACAATAAACTATTGGTTCCACAACGGGTCGTATCGCTCCTTTTTGGTTTTCGAACCCAATTGTGCCAAGGACGTCTTACCTTCCCGCCGACGATGCTGACTCCAAGTGGAGCTCCGGAGCTCCTTTTGAGTGTGACCCGGCGTGGGGGCCCCCACCGTTGGGCCGAAAGCGCTCCCCGTTCTGGGGACACCGTCACAGTCATCGCTGAGAGTGGGACGTGGCTGTGGAATAGTAGATGGCATTAAAAAGGGGATAATGATTGTTTAGTATATTTTAATACTCACAGTGTCATATTTTCATTCATAAAGATGACATAAGAAACCAAAAATTTGCGCACGGGCGGGACTCGACCCAGCAACTTCTTGGCTAACCGGGCCAAACGCTCTACCAATTTTTGGTTTCTTATTTCATCTTTATGAATATAAAATATGACACTGTGAGTTTGAAAAATATTCCAAACTATAGGATAGCGAAGCGTCATCAATTTCTAAGATGAATTTATTCTGTAAAAACAAGTACAGTACAATAAGTAGCAACAGTGGGCCAAGTAGGCCCACTGTTGCGTTAATAGACGGGTAGATGGCGCTAAACGTCACGCGTAATGACGTACCCATAAGAGACCACAAATTTCGCAAGGTCGGACCGACAGCACGGTAGCTCAATTGGTAGAGCGTTTGGCCCGGGTAGCCAAGAAGTTGCTGGTTCGAGTCCCTCTCGTGTGCAAATTTTTGGTGTCTTATTTCATCTTAATGAGCGAATAATAATTATCGAATAGGTACAATGATTCGCTACTTGCCCACGAAAATCGCAACGGAGCGGATACGGTATATGCGTTTGGAGTAAGATGTTGTGTGTCCGTTTGTTTGATTTACTTTTATCTCTTGTTTTTTTTTTAAATATCTAAAATATCAAATAGCAAATGCTAAAGATAAACTGTAGGACTTTCAACGCATATTTTGTACGGCAGTTCTCGTATGACTTACGTGTTTCATTTCACAGTTCGTTTTTCTTTTCACAGTTCTAACGATCCATTTACAAAGGAAATGTTATCAATATTCTGGTAGCACACTCCACAAAAATTTAGGTTTATCGTTCAAAAAAACAAATTAACCATCACTTAACACGTGGCCAACATTATTATCACAAATAACTAGTCGTGTATATTTCAACCACAAGCACATAAGAGGGCGATTATTTTAAGTGGTAAAGTGAACAATTGATGTCACGCAAACTGCCAGTTTAACGTACAAACGTAATAAACCTTTTCAGTTTTAAAGTGATTAGTATTCACCGAGTTCAAAAAAAGGACTAGCCATTTCAATTTGTAAATTTACATATAATACGGTGGAATGTGTTAATTAAATTGAATTTGAATGAATCCATTGAATTGAATCCATGAAATAAATCATTTGAATTAAAAATCATTTGGGGTATCTGAGGTTTTGCACATTTAACATTAATACACGTTGTATATGTACTGTAATAAACTAAGCTGTAAGCCAAAACATGTGCTTGCGGAGTGTTCATAAGAATGACTTGCCTACATCTTTTTGCAAAATAAAATTATTATTTAGGAGAAACAAATTCATTTGGAGTCGGTACATGATGTCCAGCATTCGTACACCAACAGTCTACGCTGATCATGCACCGATTCCAAATGAATTTGTATTTTCTAAATTGAAACGGCGAGGCTTATGTATTTTAGTTACTTCCACAGTATTATGTCTTACGGTCTTCTCTTGTGGGGTTCTGCTGCAGACATTGATACCATATTTATTTTGCAGAAAAGAGCCATTTGTGCTATTTATAATCTTAGTCCTCGTGACTCCCTGAGAGGTCTTTAAGAAAATCAACATATTAACTGTGGCTTCTCAATACATTTTTGATAATATAATGTACGTCCGTAAAAATTTAGATTATTTCATGAAGAAGAGCGACATTCACTCATATAACACAAGAAATAAACACAAGCTTGTCGTTCCTAACTTCAGATTAGTTAAAACTAGTAATTCGTTCATGGGAAATTGTATAAAATTCTTTAATAATATACCACACAATCTTGTCGAATTGCCGGTTGATAAATTTAAGAAACACGTTAAAAACACGCTTATGTCTAAAGGCTATTATGAGGTTCAAGACTACCTGAACGACACGAATGTGTGGTCCGTCCAGCCTGCACCGACTGATGTACTTACCTTTGATGATTTTGATTTTACGGCAGCTAGTGGTGACTGAGTTTGTTCCGGCGTTTCTTCTCAGCACTTGCTTAATTGTCTGTGTTCTGTCTCGAAGCGCTGGTAGGGCCCAAAAGATAAGGAGACATGATTCGGCCCCTTCAGGGCACAATTATTTTTATTTTATTTTTCACTGTATATTTGACGTTCATAAGTGACATATTGTGTCCTAAATTGAATAAATAATTTTTGAAATTTTGAATTTTTTTGAATTTTGAAGGCAAATTCGTTATTTAGAGCTTCTCAGTTTTTAGGGTTCCGTCCAACTAGGGACCCATGAAGGTTCGCCATGACCGTCTGTCCGCAGTCCAGCTCCGAGACGTAAAGTACTATCGGTAATACTGTAATTTGGGGTATGTGATCTGTCAAAGTGATAATAACAAAATTTTGAAGAAGAAAAAATGGAAAGTGGGATTTTTTTATTGTCTTGCCCTGTCAATTAATTGTGTGGGGTATCGTTCAATTGTTATTTAAAAATGATGACATAATTTTTCGATAAAGTGATATTTTTCTTTTTCCTTTTTGTTGTGTGTTACTGGATCGATGCTAAAAGTCAAAGTGTCTAAGGGGTCTTATTCTATCGAATTAGTTCAGATAAGTAATCGATGATGAGGCAATTCTCCCATCAATCGAACTTATTTTGTACGGTAAATTACGAAAAAAATCAAGCAATTTATCAACACATAAAAAAAACAAACGCATGGACGAAATCAAAATAAAAAGAAATCATGACCCTAAGAAATCACATCACATCGGTGAACTTTTTTCTCGGGAATCTGTCCCCGGGACAAATACTACTTATGTTTTTCAATCAAGTATTGCTGCGTTAGCTGAATAAGACATCATTAGGCTATTATTATATTCTGAGAATTATTTGTAAAATGAAAACATACCACTTACAAAGATTTATCTAATGTTTTCTTCTCAGAAATTTATTTTATTTCCATTTAATTAGGTACGTTGAAATCTTCTTACGATTGCTGAGAATATGACGAGTTTACTTCTGAATCAATTAACTATTAGACATGACGGGTCTAAACAAGAATAAAAACTTATGATATATTATTATTATTTTTTTATTTGAAATGACTTCGCTCTTGTCACCAGACTATACCTGAAGTGGCACAGACAGTGACGACGATAAAGTGAGCTCACCCAGAAGAAGCCTGTTCACTCTGCCTTTGAAAATTTTAGGGTTATAATATAATCCACTAGATACGCTGATGTGGGTCGAGGGTTCCACATTTTTTGTGTGCGCATTATAAAAGTAATTCATTTACTATACAGCCAAAACATCGAGCAGTGAGTAATATCATTTCTCATAAGTGCGCCTTCACATTAGTTAGAGCGTCAGCAGCGCGGCAGCAGCGGATGCCTTTACATTAGCAGCGCGACGGTCGCGCGACCGGGTCGGTCCGACTACACCCATTACCCATTTCAGTGGTAATACGGGGATAGTATTACCACTGCAATGAGTAATGGGTATAGTGGGACAGACCCGCGTGACTTACGCGCCGCTGCGGCGCTGCTGCCGCGCTGCCGTGTATAGTATGAAATCATCGGCAGCGCGACTGTCGCGCGTAAGTCGCGCTGCTAAAGTCGCTAAATATGAAAGCGCTTTAAGTGTTAAACGCGTTTAGACCCGTCATGTCTTATACTTCTATACTCTGATTTTTAATTAGATAGACCAAAAACACATTTGGTGGGATGCCACTTTTTCGTAATACAATAATAGTGATGTGCCTAAATATTCGGCAAATTCAATTCTGATTCAATTGTTGCTTTTAAATGATTATAGAATAATAAATTGGATATAGTTTGAATAATTTGTGTTGGGCAGAAAATTATGTATTACAAATAAAAATACCTAACAAGTTTTGTTGTAAGATCATGTTACCTGCAAAATAATATCATAATTTCTAATAGTTTATTTAAGTAGTAAATAGTCAGAATCAGAACAGGCTAAAGTCATACAAAATATTGGTATTGCATGTAAAGGGAGTTAATTTTTTACCTATTAGAAAAAAATATATTTTATGTATTACGTTTCCTTGTAATTATTTATCTAAATAAGTAGAATCACGAAATTGAAAAATCGTATCACAAATTCAATTAATCGTACACAACTGCATTGTTACAACACTAGTAAACTACGCTTGCAACATTAAAAAGTGCGATTGAAGCTGTCATTTTGGTCTATCTAATTAAAAATCAGAGTATAGAATCTTATATTACTCCTAAATCAGTTTCAAAGTGTATTTGTTCCATCTATCTATTCAAAGGAATAAAGAAAATTGCAGTCTATTATGCAATGAAAACAGCATACAATGTTTGCAATAACTGCAGTCTGCAGCTGGGTGTATGAAAATTTAATTCGATTTGCGAATGGGATTCAGCGAGGTCTTTGACCTCTCACCTCAGTCACCTCAATAAAACTGGTTCCCTACTTTTTAACAATTTTACGAGGATATGCGTTTTTTTATTTATTATATATTCTTTATTGCACAAACAAAATGAAGTACGGCGAAGTGAAGTATGGCGGACTTAATGCTTTAAAGTATTGTCGGTCAACCATTGAGGCAGAAACAGTTGAGGCGGCGTAAAAAAACAAAAAAAGTAACATAATTAAGAATAAACTACAAATACTTACATAAATACTTTTTAAATAAATCGACATAAATAAAATTAAACCCATACTTCAAGGTGAACAGATATCATGTTATTTATTCTCATTGAGAAAAAGATTGCGTATAGACTTTTTGTCATATTTAACGTTGCGTTTAAATATGATATATCTCTTATATATTACAATGCATATGATATGCAGCGCTTATGTTTCAAAACAGTCAAAACGTTACGTTAATTAAAATTTTACTGATCAGTGCTTGGTGAAAGAATGATGTACCTACATATTAAAGCAATAAAGAATTTTGTAATTTGTATTTGTATATTCTAAAGCCGCTAGTCAACGTAGTAAATATAAGACATGTATGTTACGATGCGTTTTTTTTGCTAATGTCAATTTTTTTTATACTCTTATCTTACAAGGGCGGAGTGTTTGCCGAAACGGTGTAGATATTCTGGGCCCAATGGAAGATACCTATGCGGTTATTTTTACAAGTACAAGGTTCGAGGCGTCCGAGTCCTTTTGCCTAGAGCTCGGTTTCGTTTACAGGGCCCGTCTCGTTTGTATGGCGCCCGGCGACTCGGGAGTCTTTTTCAGAGCTCGAGCCCTCTTTAAAGGCTCGATTTCTTTTAGAGCCTCGAACTCTTTTGAAGGCTCGAGATCTTATGGAGGCTTTACATTTTACAGCTTCAATACAAGCTCCTCAAAATCAGTATTTAAGCTTCAATGGACAACATGATTTATTATAACATAGCATGTAAAATAATACTACATATTCTTTTATCGTGAAAACAGCTACATAATTTATTGTTTGATTACAAATATATTAAAGTCATCATCATAAGCTTGAGCTTCTATTGAAGGCTTGCGTTCATTTTAAGACAAGGCCTCTTTAAAGGCTCGAAATCTTTTGAAAGCTCGAGCTCTTTTGATAGCGCTTAAGCTCATAAATATGAAATAAGAAACCAAAAATTTGCGCACGGGCAGGTAAGATTCAAGACTCAATTGGTAAGAGCGTTTGGCCTGGTCAGCCAAAAGGTTGCTGGTTCAAGTCCCGTAAAGATGAACTTAATGAATATAATAAAATGACACTGTAAGTGTTAAAAACATTCTAAAGCATAAGGGCTTAAGCTCTTTCGAAGCATCAAACTCTTTTGAAGGTACGAAGCATGGCTCAAAAAGTTCGCAGATAGGCTAGGCTCGATGTCCCGAGCCTATGCAAGTAACGCCCGCTCGTCTCGAATCTGAAAGCTCGGCCATGCCTAGCATGTGGCACGCATGTAGCCTAGCATGTAGCACGTGTAAGTAGCTGGCATACTTTCATGCAAGCTACTTGCACGTGGCATCTACTTATGTGTACGGAGACGCTTACTGGTATGCAATGTGACAAAGGGGACGCGGGGGCTCCAAAACTGGCGCGTGTGAATATCAATAGTATGATTATAGGCATGTAAAGACGGAATTTGCTAAACTAGCACATGCCAGAAACTGGCATGCAACCTACTGGTCTGTTTTACAGGCGTGTGTATAGCCTTTATGTTATGCAGTATGCTCAAGTCGGTTTCTGGATAGTGGGAAATCGCAAAACAGTAGACGCAGCTACAATACAATGTCTTAACCCTTTGTGGAATAGATAAATATTAACTAAAGTCCGTTTTTCTTTGCTTGTCAAATATTGTAAACAATCTTCACAATCCTTTTTTACGTAAGGATGAAATGAATGATTATTATGATAAACATAGAATTCCATACATAAAAAAACTATTAATCGTTAGACACTTAATTAAATTGTAAATTACCTAGATTTTTTCACTGATGTCATTTTTAAATGTAATGCAAAGATTGATAACAATACTGGACTAGCTAAAATTCAGTCTTTAGTAGATAGACCTAGACTAGATAAAAACATTTTATTTACAGAACATTAATGGACGTTAAAATAAATAAACGTAAGTGCCGGCAGAAGTGATAACTTGAATATTAAAGTTGTGCATTTTAGATTTTTTGGAATAGTTAGGGAATAATTTTGAATGAATTGCTTTTATTATCAATATAAAAGAACTATCATTTATGTGATAGAATACAATATTTATTTATTGCGCTATCGTACACAATCATTACAATTTATATTACATTATATTACATTAAAAAGTTTATCTCCCAGAAAAATCAACTTACATCCATGATTTTGATGACTTTTCATTTTCTAATTCTTATAATTTTTTTTTCACACTGAAAAAAAAATTTTTGAAACCAATTTTTTATAAAAATAGTTTTTTTTTTTTTTTGATTAATCGTAACCCTTGCAATCGATTAAAAAACATCCCATCCTACAAAAGGGCTCAACGGCGCTAAAGAAGTTTTCACTTCAACCGTCTTACGGTTTTTCGATCAGCCCACGTGTCCTGACGCGAGTTTCACAGTTTTTACCCATCCCACAAAAAGGCTCAACGCCGCTAAAGAAATTTTCACTTCAAAAATAACAACACAAAATATTGCTCGTATTTTTGGCCATCTTGCTCGCTCACACTTCAACTGGCATGAGGTAAGATTCAAATCCGATTCGGATTTACATAGTAAGACCTGTCTGTTTCATTATCTGTCTATTGATATAAATCAGGTTAGAATATGCAGCTTAAAAACTTATTTACTGCTATAAAGTTTGCGCAAAAGCAAAATTCTATTTCCGTCTAAAAGCTTTTCTGACACAAAACTTGCTTAATAGTAAATACGCAAACTCTCTTTAAGGGAGTAATTGAATTTCCTTAAGCTTGAAAGAGTAGCTACCAGCATGGATATTTTTTAGTTTCACACAAGGTTACACATTTGTTATGTTTGTTCCATTTAAAATTCATGAAGTTCTTCTGTTGACAATCATGACAAAATAAGAAAAAAGGCTCATCCTATGCATTTCATTATCTTAAAATGCAAGTGTAGGTAGTTATTTTGTTAAAATAACGCATTCGTCTTCTATTTAGGAGAAACAAATTCTTTTGGAGTCGGTGTATGATGTTGAGCTTACGTACACATACCTACAGTTTACAAACATCATCACGCGGTTATTTTTTATTTTTTTTAGTTATAACTCTCTCAAAAACTACTGGACCAATTTTAATGAAACTCACACTGTACCCAAGTTGAACCAAACCTGATTGAAATTTTAAAAAAAGCATCTCGCTATGAGATTTTTGTTTTCGAGAAATACTGAGACAAACATACAAATATACTAACATAATTACACTTAAGAAATTGTGCACAAGTGAAAGCCTTAATACTATAGTATAATCACCATAATTATTGTAATCACCATAATTATTTTTTTTCCCATTCCGACGATAACACATGCAAACGAATTGTAAACGTCCTTTTTTTAAGTCAGTAAGGAAGTGAAGAAAATGCTGAAAGGGACATACGATCGTATCTGTATTCTGTACATTCTATAAATTGTATAAATGTCCTGCAATTTAATAGAAGTGGCAAAAAACTAATTCGACAGTGACAGAGGGCTAATTTAAATAAACGCCAGTGCGAATATTTGATGGAGACTTGAAAATTTTCCTATCAACCTCCATACTCTATTTCTGTTTATTGTCCTGTCCGTATTTGATTACGCAACATGTAACAATGCTGTGACCACTCATGCATTTCGCTGGCAATTGAATACAACATACGTCTATAGATACAGAGTCTAAAGTTCCAATGTATTTGTTAGCAGTTTCATATAAATATACTCGTTACCAAAATAGGTCACAGATATTAATTTACGCAAGAGTATACAGTTAACATTGCCATAATCATTTATTTATTGCAATACAAAGGTATCGTTTAACAGGGTGCGATTTTCTCATTTTATAATATCTGTAATATAATACATTTAATTGATGATGTCTAAAAAACAAGTCTCAACCTTATTTAGTACTATTTGATTTATTACTAGACAGTAAAACTGTTTAGATATAAATATTATCTATGAGTGAAAAGTTACACCAATCCTAATAACAAAATCAAGAATAAACATAAACATGAATGTGACATCGTTAGAATTTGATAATATTTTAATCAGTTAACAGCCGGTTTCTGATTTGAGCATTTGAGTGAAAATCTGTTGAGATCTGCTCAAATAGTTGATGAATACTTAAGTTTTCTACGTTTCATTCGTCAATTTAAGATTGTCTTAAACCATATTCAACTGAGTTTTGTCCTTGATTATACAACGTTCCGTTACAAGTAAAAACAAGCGATTTTTACCAGTTTGTATTTATACATGGCATTAATAAATTCTGAATTTCATTATGTCAGTTATATATTCCTAAAAGCATCAGATTGCAAATAAGATTTCAAGTTAAATAGTCACTATTATATATTTTAAATAAAATGAAATTGTAAACGACTGCCGAGAACGGAATGTCTTTTGTCAATCAATCAGTGTCAGTCAATGTCATACTCAAACTTGATAAAGTTTGATTTTCTGCAATGTTTGATGATTGAAATGTTTATAAGTTGAAGAAGTTCAAAATACACTCATCATCATCATCATTATCAGACGTTTACTACTGAACATAGGCCTCCCCCACGATTTTCCACTGCGACCGATCACAAACGGTCTGCATCCAGTGTGATCCCGCGATCTTAACAAGGTCGTTCGTCCATCTTGTCGGTGGACATCCCTCGATGCACTTTTGATCGAAAGGTCTTCTCACTCCTCCTCCGAATCTAAAACTTTTTTGCCCCAACGGCCATCATTTCTTCGCGCTATGTGCCCTGTCCACTGCCACTTGAGCTTACTAATTCGTAGGGATATGTCCGTTACCTTAATTATTCTTCGTATCTCCTCGTTTCTGATTCGATCTCATAGAGAAACATCGAGCATAGCCCTCTCCATCGCTCGTTGTGTGATTTTTTCTCTCCTTTATGAGGCTCATAGACCACGTTTCAGATCCGTATGTCATCACTGGTAACACACACTGGTTGAAGACTTTCGTCTTCAGACACTGAGGTAATTCAGACGAGAAGACGCTCTTGCGCAGTTTCCTGAACGCTGCCTAGCAGATTTGTATTCGACGATTGACCTCTATCTCAAAGTAGAAATACATCCAGTGTGCCGATCCTTTTTACTGTTACTTGTTTTCATCTTTGTATATTTGTGATTAATATAACTTTGTCTGAATTATAGTATTTTTTGAGATTAATATAACTTTGTCTAAATTTTAATAGCGTTTTGCCTGCACTTCCTTATTACATGTTGTAGTTAATCTTTTACACCAATAGCAAATTGTCGCAAATTTGAATTTAAGCAGGACTTAAGTACCCTCATTGGGTTGCTTAGCTTTCAGACGCTTAAGTTCACAGTGAGCAGGCTTTGAGTACTGTCAATTTCATGTTAAGCACTAGTTGATGTCAAAGTTGAGAATTCTCAACCTCAAATACTCAAATTACACTTAAACCTAATTCAAAAACAGAAATACTTTTGAGACATACTTAAGTCGAGCTTAAGTTGTTCTCAACGTCAAATGCTCAATTCAGAAACCGGCTGTAAGGCTCCTAAATACGAATAATTTCGAAAGTGTATGTTTGTTTCTGTTTATCCACGGATTTCTCGTAAACGAGAATTCATAGCGAGAAGAATCTTTTTTATTTCAATCAGTTATATTCCAACTTAAGGCACAGTGTAAGTTTCATCAAAATTGGTCCAGTATATTTTAACACATGGGTAATAACTAAAAATTATCAAATTAAAACGTTTTTAAAAAACTGACTAAAAAGCTCAAAATAACACATTTACTCTCTGTTTAGGAGGAACAAATTCATATGGAGTCAGTGCATGATGTGCGAAGTCTATTGATGAACGTAAGCTTGAGATCATGCACCGACTCCAAATGCTTTTTGAAAGTGGTTTATTTACAACAGTCAAGTAGCCCTAAGGGCAAATCAGACGGAATGATTCCAGTAACTCGTATTAGAAGCCGTTTGTACGGCATTTGTTATCTCGCTCAGCGGAGCGGACAATCGTGTTAGAATCCCGGTGCACCTGATCGGACGGCTCTGTTAATTAATCGGAAATAAATATTTAACTCAGCAGAAATAAAAATCAAGTACAAAAAAATTCATGAACGACGTTCTAAAGCGTTTTAGAAGACATTCCGATACCTCGATTTTGTGATAATTGAAATAGAAAAAGCTGGAAACTTCTTGAATAATAATAAAAATGTTGGGTGCTTTAGTAACGAGGCGGTGAATAGTAGAATACAAGGGGAGAAAGTCACCCATTTCACTCGAGATGTTCCTGGCGCTCGAACAAAGTGAGAGCGCCAATAATTTGAGAGTGAAATGAGCGCTTTTACCCGAGTTAAACATACTTTTTATCATTTCGACTATGAGAAAAATAAATAAATTTAGCTGTGTGACTGAGGATGTGAAAATGTGGAAAATTTCTTGCTATACTCAGGATTTTCTTTTGCCTAATAAACCCATTAATGGCCTGCCTTCGCTTGTGATTCAAGGTTGCGCCGGCGCCGAATGACACCACTATACGCCGAGGGTGAATAATCTACCATTACATTATAAATTCTGATAAGCCAAGTTCATTTCAGTTCTATAGCATTTTTGATCAAAACCCCAATCTTTAAAGGCTAGAACTGTCTTTGAAAACAGCATAAGGTATAGAGACCTGTAAAAGAGGTTAAACTATAGACAAATCTTATAAGGCGTTTCTAATCTTACAGCTCCTTTATGTTCATCATAGTTTCACAAGCCACCTATGCTAGCACATCCTCGTATAGTGTCCGGTGGCCCGACAATAAATATTGGTGTACTGCTCAGTGAACCGAATAAGTCCTACTCTGATCGACTGGTGTTTTCAGATGCAGCCCTCTCTTTTATTTGCAAGCTCATGCTAGCATGAAAGACAAGGGGGCAAGATTCTACGTTTTTTTTAAAATATCCGCTAAGGCAGCACCAATAACTCTGGAGAACTGTTCATCAGACAGTTTGACGACTCAAGATTAGGCCTTATTTAAAATGCTCAGCTTTTTTAAGCTGAACTTAAATAATAATGGAATAAAACCAATAACATGGTGGCTACTTCATCTTGCAAAAAAAATACTTTTAGATAATAATGGTGTAATGAGTAATCTTACCACATTGACAAGTTACTTGACATTACAGACGGATAACGAAAGACGTGGCGTTCCAATCTTCAGCTTAGACTTCTAAGTTTTACAAAGTGTCAATATATTATGTTTAACTTGCATTGTCAAACAATTAATCACTCTAAAAGTATGACCAAAATATAAACAAAAAGACACCGTGTTACAGGGTAAGCCTCCAGATCACAGTCCAGTGGTCTCGGGTTCGATTTTCGTACCTTCTAAGCTGCATCTTTCATAAGGCGGCTAGAGGAAGGTGAACTATAAAGATAACATAAAAGGAGAATATAGATTTTTGCTAACCAAAAATAAAGATGTTTGAAACAGATGGTTATAAAGTTATTACTCGGGGAAAAAAATTAAAGCTAAAGCGCTGGGTGTCTCGTTCACCACGCTCCCCTTTAGGACGCCATTAGAAGAGCTCTTGGGACCATTAATGTCCATTCCATGCTGGAACCACGTGGTTTGGTCCGTGGTGATAGCAAGAGACCAGATGGTCTTACGCTTTTTCCCTGGGAACGGGTTCGGGCCTTTGGGATTCAACTTGTGTCGATACTTTGGCCCTTTCCTATCTCAGAAAATCAGTCCTTAAAGCTGAAGCAGCAGCGGAGTTGACTGGAATGCCAAGCGTCGCAAGTACGTCTTACTTGCAAGTGATTATGTATTTGCACCATTTAGCGTTGAAACATTGGGGCCTTCTGCTCAATATCTGTTTAGAAAAAATACTCCAAAACTAAATTCTGCTTTGGTCAATTATAAGACTGGCTGGTTCCTAGCATAAAAGATTGGCATAGCTATCCAACGCGGCAACGCAGCCAGCATCATAGACTCCGTGCCGCAAGGAAATGGTTTCGTTTCTAATTTGGTAGGTTTCAAGATTATTTTCATGTTAGATGACTTAGTTTTAATTTCAGACTTTTTGTTTTTAATAGAGTTACCAACTCTACAATAAAATATTTCTATTATTCGGGATTAAGATTGTAAGCAAAGAAAGCATCTACCCACTTCCGTTAAATTCTAATGTTAAGTAATAGTGTTAACGGAAGTGAGTAGGTACTCTTTAGCGATTTGACATATAAAGATAATATGTATATAATGTTCTGTTTAGCGAGTTTGAGTTGAAGATTAATAATGCTAAAACTAAAACTCCGAGAGAAACAAAAATAATACCCAAACACGAACCGATTAAATTATATAGAGCAGGTTAAATGTTTTTAATATCTTGGCAGCATAATTACGGATGATTCCAGGTGTACAATGGACACAATTAAAACAAGGTAGCCATGGCAAAGAAAGCTTTTAATGCCAAAAAATATATATTCAAAGCCAGAATATCGAGGCGAATTCGAAAAAGACTTATAAAATTGTACATCTGGAGCATCGCTTTGTAAGGTAGTGAAACGTGGACGATGACGCAGCGTGATAGAGAGAGAATAGAGGCGTTTGAGATGGGGTGTTGGCGAAGGATGGAGCGGGTTAGTTGGATAGAAACGAAGACGAACGAGGAAGTGCTAGGAATTGTGGGTGAAAATAGACATATATTGAAAACAATTGAAAACCGGAGAGGAAAGATGATAGAGCACTTAGTACGACATGACGACTTAATAAGAATCATCATAGAGGGAAAAGTTGAAGGGCGGAGGAAAAGAGGAAGACCTAGAAGGGCATACATAACGCAAATTAAAGAAAAGTTAGGAGTCAAGTCGTACCTAGTAATAAAGGAAATGGCATGGCATCGAAAAATTGGAAAAAACTCCACCGACAAGAGCATAGCTCTTAAATAAGAAGAAGAAGAATGTTCTGTTGCTAATATACTTGGGCCATTAAATAAGTATTTAAGACTAACGAATGAAGTAAATATTTATAACAATTAGGGGATACAATGCAATTTCCAATTGAAATCTGAAAAAAAAATGTGATTTTTGGTAACCTGCACAATACCTAAACTATCTAATTATATAACTACATACCTACATCTCATTTAATAATAGTGTCACAGTGCAATAAATAATTTAGGTTAGTTAAGGTACAGTAAAAAAAACTTACCAATTACTAAAAGCACTCCAATCCTAACTGACAGCGGCATTCAGGCCACCCATTTCCCTAATTGAATTAATCACTAATTAAGTTTAAAACTCACCAATTAATTCCGAATATCTCCCAACATTCCCGTTTTAGTGAAGTGCACTCAAAAAGTTTTGATACCGGATTTTTTGGTATCGGTATTCGGTCGTGAAACCGAAAAAAGGACGTGGATTTAGCGCGCGCTGTCAATCCTGAATGGTGCGGTGAGGTCGCGACGCGTAATTCAATTATGGGTATTAGCAATTTTCTCGTAGTGATGTCACACGTGTTGGAGTGTCGATAAAATATATGGTATTTATTTTGGGGATAAGGGTATATTTGGAGAATGCTTGTTAATGATAAAATAGTGCGTTGAGAACATGTCATTCTAAAAATAAAGGTCATATGGTTTAGAATATTTTTGAAACTCAGTGTCATATTTTATCAACCGAGAAGTTGCTGGTTCGAGTCCCACCCGTGCGCAAATTTTTGGTTTCTTATTTTATCTTTGTAAAAACAAAGGTCATTTTTATGTACACCTGTTATTTATTAAGCAGTTGCTTTGAACTAAGTTAATTTAATTAGTTTAAACTGTAAGTTGACACTAGAACATTTTCTCTTTTTGTACATGAAAATTTCCTGGGCTACAGCGTCATTTATTAGACAGTGAGATTTGCAGGCTACTCTTTGATGGTTTAGGATGTTTTTTTGGCACTGACAGTGTTATTTAGTATTCTTAAAAGATAAAATATAAGAAACCAAAAGTTACACACGGCCGGGTTCGTACCTGCCTCTTCTGGATTCTCCTGTTACGCATCTATACGTGTACGTGTTACGGATAGGAAAACATTACGTTATTGTTAGTACTCTACAAAAATTGGACTAAACTAAGTCAAACAAGCAAAACTATCGATATCGCTTAACATTGTTCACAATACGTTGTCCCCGAAGGACTGTTTCTATAATCCCTCATAAGCCGCGCACGGGTCGGTCTGGATTGTTTTTTTAGTATTTTTCTTTCCTTTTTTCTTTTATTTTATTGATTTGTAACAACACTAGCGTTGTGTGTTTAAATGAAAAACACAAACAACAGTGATGTAATGTTATAATGAATGATCATTATGATTCGTTCATAAATGTGTATCTACGCACATAGTAATTTGTGATTTTAGAGATTATAAAGACTAAGCCGTGAAATAAGAAGTGTCATCATTTGACTTTGTCATAAGTTAACTTATAAAATGAAGCTACAAACATTTTAAATGAAAATAGTTTTAGGTTTTAGGCCGATTTTTCAATAGTCAGATAAAACTTATCAGACTGGTAAACTATAAGGCGACAGATTTAAAAAAATGACAGGTACATATGATTGCTGTCAATTAGGTGACGTTTTCAAATTAGCCATATTGTATTTTGTTCGACGAATATTTCTTATCTGACTATTGAAAAATCAGCCCTTAATATATTTAATAGACGATAATATATATGGGCCTCGAGGTCTCCTAGGGTATAATTTTCAAAGAACTAAAGGTTTTTAAATATTTTGTTTCTCATCCTTGCTTGCAAAGCATAGTCATAAAAAGAACCACTGTTCAAATTACATATTTTAGCAATGTTAACTCGGCCATGCACTTCTAGTCGTCCCTGCCCGTCTATTACGAAATAACCCCCCTATTTAACTCATTATGATATTACCTCGTATTCCCCCAGGTACTAGAAGTTTTGCATTCAATTACATCAACTCCCAGTGGTCATCACTTAACGGAATTACAAAACACAGGTTACCTGGACAGGTGTATCGTTTTCTGGGTACGTGGTAGCAATTTTCATTGAATAATGAAGAAATTCCATAATTTCAATAGGGCTGTAGACGCAAATTAGTTTCCAACTCCAAGAGGATTAGCCAATGCAATGTAGCAGAGAAAATATTCGTCGATATTACAATGGTATTTCGGTAAAAATATCTTCGTAACTTCGAATAAATAAATAAAAACAATTCGATCTGTATGAATGTGATATTGTTAGAATTGGATAGAATTTTATTATGTTGGTCTAATAAGGCTTCTAACACATGTGCAAAATTTCGTAAGTGTATGAATGTTTGTATATTCGTATGTTTGTCCCAGGATTTCTCGAAAATAAGAAGTCATAGCAAGATGATTCTTTTACAATTGGGTATAATTCAACTTAGGGGACAGTGTAGGTTTCATCAAAATCGGACTAGTAGTTTTTTAGATATGAGTAATAATAACTAAAAATCATAAAACGGAATCACCAAACGAATTTGTATTTAACCTATGTGATGTGCAATAAAGAGTTATCTTATCTTATCATTAAAATAATAATAATTTGAAAACTAGAACTACCTTAAAAAAGCTGATTAAAGAACTGAAAAAAACGCATTCGTCTTCTATTTAGGAGAAAAAAATTTTTTTTGGAGACCGTCTTTTTTGATGATGATGCATGATGTCCATTTTACCTACACCAACAACTCTACACACAACATGCGCCGATTCCAAATTTGTCATCAGAATTTGTTCACCTATAGTATAAAAGATGAATACGTTATTTTAAGTTTTTAAACAGTTTTTTTGTATCAAAAATGAACATTAACTACTCATATAAAACAAGTCACTGTCTATAGCCCGTTTTTCTTTGCAAGTCGAATATAGTTAACAATCGTGACTTTCCTTTATAAAGAAATGATTAATTTTAAAATGAGATGAACATAATCTCACAACTTACATGGGTAATTTTTGTTTAATTCATCTTTTATACTGAGATCTTTTTAAATTAAATAGTTTAATATATTTATTTGAAAATTATGTTTATTATTTTGTTTAGATTGGTGGAGAATGAAAGCCAAGAAAAACGGAGTTTATAAAATGTGTAATTTGGTTTATATCCTGGATAAAAACGCAGAGTTTTTTATCAGCTTTACATGAATTGGTATAATAGTAGTAATAGTCCCCCTAGCCGATTTCGACTACGGTGGCCAGTCACAATGACTAACCGACTGCGCGGGACATATTTTAGTGCTCAAGTGTGTGCGCAAACAGAGGTGCACTCTCTATTCCTTTCACTCTCATAGCCCGATGGGACAGCAATCTGACACGATCGGAGAGAGTTAAGGTGCAGGACCAACAGCTTTACGTGCTTTTCCGAGGCACGGGGGTGAAACACCGCCAACTTTCAAACTCCGGGCTACCCTAAGAATTTCTGAACAGAAAAACTCAGGTATATATTTTGGCCCGACCCGGGGATTGAACCCGGGATTGGTATCACACAAATATGCAAGGCCTATTTCCAACATTGAACCAATCGTTGTCAACTTGAACTTGAGTATTTTAAGCTCCAATGTTATTTGCACGATCACACATTTTCTTTTACAATACAAATAATCAACTTTCACTTTCTGCTAATAAAGTTTATTTTCTTTCAACACAGTTAAACTATGTGAAAGTGATCAAGCTTAGTTCGATTCTGACTCTAAAGTCAAAGAAAATAGAGTTTTTTTTTTGTGTAAGTTACGTAAAGGGATTATATTAGGAATGTCCTTACTGTAAGACTTCATCGCATTAGCTCACGTGCTAGGAAATCTCTCAGTTCATCTGTTTGTCATATCCAATTTACTAGAAGTGACAGTATTTTGTTTAAATGTGCGTGGTCACATTATTGGATTAGTAACAAGTTTGACAACAATATTGTTAGATTGCGCAGAAATTATTCATTATGTATGTAAAAGAGTTGTGACTTTATCGAAAAATTTTTTTTATCGATGTCGATTTCGATAAATAAATGCACGGCATGATTGATCGGAATCAGGAACTTATTTGATTGTCACACCAATAGATAATAGTCCCTGTAGCAGATTTCGACTACTGTGGCCAGTCACGATGACATATTAAGTGAGTCACTCTCTATACCTTTCACTCACATAGCCCGATAGGATAGCAATCTGACAGAGTGATCAGGCGCGAGACAAACTCCGGGCTTTCCAGAGAATCACTTAACAGAAAACATTTGTCCCGACCCAGGGTTCGAACCCGGGACCTCCGACGCAGCCGTCACTTTTAAGTGCAACCCTCTAACCACTGCGCCACCGAGGCAGTTGTGCCACACATAGTATCAACAAATTGATAATAGAAATAGTTTTAAGACAGAAACCCCTCAGTTGCTTTTTACCAAACCCAAATTTGGTCATCTAGCCTGTGAAACTGACCACAAGTAATATCAATGAGACAGACAGAAGGATTTACAATGAAGTTTTACACACGGCAACTTTTACTGCGCTTTCACATTAGAGCGACAGCAGCGCGACTGCAGGGCGTCTCTCTAATGTCAAAGACTTAGTGCTGTCATTTTATCTATGAAATTGACGCTGCGCGCGACCGTCGCACTGCTAAAAACACCTCTTTAAGCATCCATGCAGACCCGATGCAGAAGCTGGAAATTGACAAAATATTTACTTGAACTGATTTTCGTATCAAGTCTACTACTATTTAAACAACAAAACCTTATTTATGAGCCATTGCAAATGCAAGTGTAAATATGCTGCAACCTGTTCCACATCGTACTAACAAACTCCAGACACCTAACCCAAGAGACGACTTCATAACTTTATTAATAGAAGCACACGTGCATTTCAAGTGTCTACGTTTTATTAGCCAGTTGAGAAACACTCCATCATATGGCTGTTAAATTCTTATAGTAATCTAGCGGTACCCTACGACTTCGTCCGCGCGTTTTGAGTTTGCTCCCTCCTCTCCCGTTGCAGCGAAATGTTTGATAACCTAAATCCTTCCTCGATAAATAAACTATCCAATACATTTTTTTTCAAATCGGTCCAGTCGGTAATTCTTGATATTAGCGCGTTCAAACAAACAAACAAACTCTTCAGCTTTATTAATTAAATACTAGTATCGACTCGACGACCTCTGTGGTGTAGTGGCTAAGCATAGTGGTTTCAAGGCGTCGCCGCTCTGAGGTCCCGGGGTCGATTCTCGGTCGGGTCAATATAGAAATAAATAAATAAACTATATTGTCTCGGGTCTGGGTGTTGTGGTGCCACCGTTGTGTCTCATTTCCAGAACACAAGTGCATTGGCTACTTACTTTGGGATCAGCGCAATGTATGTGATTGGTGTCCAATATTTATTTATTTACCCCCTTATTTATAATACATCAAACAGAGTAATAAACCTGTTTTAACTATTACACTGTTTCGTCTCGTTATTTCTTGGATTATTTGAAAAAAAGTGTCAAAAAAGTGTAATAGTTGAAATGGGTTTATTAGACTTTTTTAGTTAATATGAATAAGAGGGTTAGTATAGAAGAGTTTAAAATTCTGGGAGTGCAAGTTTAATTTTGTCAGTTCCTTTTATTGAAATCGTGCAACATATGACTATATTTTGTAGAAGGTCTTTTGCAATTAATACTAAAGCGCTTTTCTACCAAGAGCTAAAATTTGTGTGCTGTGATTTTGTGACTTATGTTGACTACCAATAACATAAGAAAAACACTTTAATTAAAATAATTCCAATACTTTCAAATGAATGACATAACAGTCATTTTTTTCTTGTTTTCTAGTTTCCTATTCATTTTTTGTTATTAAAAGAGTTGACAAAAAACTAAGACAGGTTACCGAAACACAAATGTATAAATGTGTAAATGACACTTACCTCCCTCTTCTCGAAGGCACAGGAAATTTCAGTGGTCCAGCAGACTTTCTTCTATGCTGAGACACAGGCACCATCAGCAAATCCTCATCATCAGTATCCGACACCGGGCTATCCAGATTTACCAATGCCGGAGCCGACATTCTTCTATCAGATAAACCTCTAGGAACTTCCAACATATCTCTTATTACTTCACAATATTTGCACGCACTCGCTTCTGCCACATAAGCTTTGGTAATCGCATACGCGTAGTTTTCAAGGAAACACTTATGACACCCTGGAACGTAGCTGTTTTCTAGATCTGTTGATTCTTCGCTTGGATCTTTCTTCTTTAGATGCAATTTCTTCTCCATCACTGCTGTGTTGTTGTCTAGTAACTTTTTCTGCTCTTCTTTGTATTTCTTTTCTTCTTCCTCTAACTTCTGCTGTCGTATCTCTTTCAGACACTCGTCTTGATCGTTGTAATATTCGATGCACTTTCGTTCGTGTTTGGACGGCTTCGTTGGGCTTTTTTTCTTGAGCTTCTTATGCGCTATGTTTATATTCAACGGTTCTATTCTCAATGATTTCATTTGCTTAATTATGTGTTCCTGCACATACGGCCGGGTGTAGGTCACTTCGTCGACAGCATCGTTAGGGATCTGTTCAAACGTTTTGGCACTTATGTCGTTGTCTTTGTTTCTTATTTTATTGTGTTTACTCTTCTCTTTAATGTGTTGATCTGTTGAGTTTTTACGAGCGTTCCTTACAGTACACTTTGCAGACGAATCGTCGTCAAGGCACGTTTCGTAGCCGTCTACTTCGTGATCGATGTATAATAGTGAGTTAGTTTCTTCCTGGACGGATATTCTAGTGGTTGCGTCGTAAAAGCTAATTGTTTCAGCGTTTGGGGAGTTTATACATTCTTTCCAACTCTCATCACTTTTCACTGCTTCTAGTCTTTTCTTTTCAACTCTATTATCGTCGTTTTCTTTCCAATACTTATCGAAGCTTATTCTTTCTAATCCTGTAGGTGTGACTGCAAAAACCATTTCATCAGACGTGGATATATCTTTACTTTGTTGCTTAGATAAACTCCTTTCTCCGTTTTCTTTTCTATCGGCAGATTTACTTCTAAGGTTCAACTCTCTAGGGGCAGTTAGGACATCATCTTCAGTTATTGTCATTTCATCATCTGGATCATCTAAGGATTCGTCTGATTTGGAAGATTTGAAGTCGATTCCGTTGACTTTTTTATTCTGATCATATTTTTTACAGTCTTCTAGGCTGAGGTCTCCTAAGGCTGATAGTTCCTCGTCTTTTATGGAGGCTTCTTCTGGTTCAAGGCAGATCTGGACCACCTCGAGACCCTCGCCGTACTCCTGAAGGCACTCGTGAAAGGAGTCCATGCCGGTGTGGTCATCTGACGCAAGCGAGTTTATGCATTCCTAGAACAAACACTTTTTGATATGAACACTTCATTAAAATATATAAAATCTAAAATAACCTTATGAAAGGTACATCAAGAAATAAAAAGAAAATAATTGAACCTTTTCTGAATAAAAGTGTCCACATACGACTGTGGAAAGTAAAAAAAAATACACAAACTATTTCAAAAATCTATATTTTTCTGTTTAACATAAAAATATAATAAAACAAACATTAAACTTTGGCAACATTTATTCTGCAACACACATAACAAAGCATTTTTGGATAAATATATTTTTACCTAACACAGACTCTTAAAGCATTGGACATCGACTTATTTATCTATTTCTAACAACAACAATAAGATTCCTAGTCACAACTTTCCTAAAGTTACTTTAAATTTTTTTTTTAAATATAACTTCTACTCGTACTTATAAAACATCTTTGTAAATAAAAAACAAAAGTTAAGAAAGAAAAATATTGTGTTTTAATAACTCCCAAATCGAGGTCACCGCTGCACGTAAAAAATACTTTTACTATACTGGCTAAAAACCGTTCAAATTATCATATGGAATATTGAATCGCCATGATAATCAATATATTTTTTGTACAAGTGTAAAAGTGCCAATGAGCAATTTTCTCTTATCACTTTGCAACTCTCACTAAATGGCACTAGCATAGCTTTTATATTTTTTTGCACTTTAGCGAAAACCATAGACAAAGAAAAAAAAGTTTGTAAGTTAATATTGTTCAATACGTTATTGACCTTGATTATTTAGGATACGAATTTTTTGCCATAATTGAGTCTTTAATTTACGAAAAGCACACAATATTATCGTTCTACTATTTATTATTTACGTTCTCGAAAGGCAATTACCCTCTGTTAAAAGTTTAAAAAGTTATTTCCCACAATCCCAGCGCCGCCATCTCTTGATAGTAAATATAAACATCTAAAAACAAGAAAACTGTTCATTCAAAATAAATTTAATACCTAGAGAAACAAAGACAACTAACTTAGAAAACCACATTGATTTCTCTACCTTAAAGATAGTAATATACTTACATTCAAATTGATAATATTTTATGACACTACAACGCGCTTTTTTCATTAAAGGTAGTATGGGAATGTTGTATACGCGTACTAACAGATATAAGATCAATATAGATTGACTGATTTTTTTTTTCCAATTTATTTGGCACTTTTCAACAAGAAACTAATATACCTTTGGATTCTTTAACAGTCTTACGATAATGATATGTTACAAAATTCCTGTAAGCGAATGATATCAAATGCTTTTTAATAATTTGAGCATATTTTTTATTCCATACATTAACATTTTATTTTAATGCTCCTACTAATATGGCTATACATAATATTGTAAAAAATAATAAAAAATACACGTAATATTGAACATATCTTCTTTTAACACCATATTAATATCAATATTCCTACCTAAAGCTACCTTTACATTCCGTAAATTCTCCAAAATGTTTCCGCACACAACACACCACAATGTATCTCACCACTCTGCACCATTATGATTATTTTATCAATTATAAATTGCACTAGTAAAAAGCAATTTTGGCTGCGTCAGACGAGGAATCGAACCCCTTCGGATATTGTGATAGCAATCTTGCAACATTGATGACGTCACGCAGCCTACGCGTTAAAGAAAGCGCTTGCAAAATTCAACAGTCTTGCTAATGTAACGGTGGCCGAGTGGTATAGGCATACGACCGGAAAGTGTTAGTCAAGGGGTTCGATTCCTCGTCTGTCTCAGCCAGAGTTGATTTTGCAAGTGGAATTTATATCATTAAATTTGTAAAGTGACAAAACACTATAAAAACAATAAAGTTATTATTTTATCAGTTTTCATAATACACACATTCATCAAAGTTTAGGTAAAGTTTTTATTACACACAATAATGTGATCTTAGAGAATTGACACCTAATTGCACTATACCTACCTAAAATAACATTATTATTAGCTCGACAACCTACTTCAATATTCTTGTTTCTGAAGTTTACGCAAATATTACTCATCGAAATAAAACCCTTTTTTACGGATGGACTTATCGCGAGTTTATTAATTTTAACCCGACGTTTCGAACACTTTACAGCGTTCGTGGTCACGGGTAGACTAAGATGTTATTTGTCATTTACAGAGTTTTGAAAAAATTACACTACCGTCACTCAATAATATTAATTAACGTTCCTATCCGCGCAGAAAGAGCTAACTGTGTCTTGTGATCGTACAGTGGGTGGTCTGGCTTGGGTCTTAGTTAGAACTGGATCCCATGCTGGTGGAATTTTTCAACTATCTTCTGTGTTGAAATTTGGATGTTTTCTTATAGGTGATGTGTTCAAAGCTGTGGTCTCAAAATCTTCCATGAAGATATCAGCAACAACAGGTGATACTGGGGATCCATCGCTACACCATCAATTTGTATGTAGAATTCACCGAATCATAATAAATAGCCGTGCCATTGCCAAGCCCATGACAGTTGAACGCCCACCTGCCGTACTACCTTACATCAAAGGGGTCACTGACAAGATTGGAAATATCTTGAAGCGAGCTTCCATGAAGACTTATTTCAAGCCGCCAAAGAAGATTAACCAATTTTTATCACCAGTCAAGTGCACCATACCTCTTCAAGATGCAAGGGTATATAGACTGGAATGTGACTGTGGCCTTTCCTACATCGGGCAGACCAAACAAAGTATAAGCGTGCGGATAAAAAAATATATAGCTGACGTTAAACACAGACGGAACAGAAAATCTGCAGTGTGTGAACATGCCTTAGACAAACCCAACCACTTTATACGTTTTGACCAACCCAAAGTACTGACAAAAGAACGTCGGTTCGTTCCACGTATGCTACGCGAAGCTATAGAAATAAGAAAACATCCAAATTTCAACAGAGAAGATGGTTGGAAAATTCTGCCAGCATGGGATCCAGTTCTAACTAGGACCCAAACTAGATCACCCACTGCAAGATCACAAGATACAGTAAGCTCTTTCTGCGTGGATAGGAACGTTAATTAATATTATTGAGTGGCGTAGTGTAATTTTTCAAAACTCTGTAAATGACAAATAACATCTTAGTCTACCCGTGACCACTAACGCTGTAAAGTGTTCGAAACGTCGTGATAAAATTAATAAACTCTTGAAAAGTCAATCCGTAAAAAGTGATTTATTCTACTTCAATATTTATAATATTTTCGCCAATTTCCATGAATACGTTTTATAGTAGGTCGATGAGGTGATGAAAGTGTCTAGGAGCCACAAAATACTATAAAACAGCAATATAACATACATAACAGCAGGCAGTAGTTAGAAAGAGGAAAAAGTTAATTATAAATTAGTAGAGGTACATATTTTGGGAGATCATTATTTTTACATGTACACAACCCTATTATAATAGACATTCATTTTTTCCAAGTCACATTTTTCCAACTTTAGCTGTCATATCATGACAGTCAAAATAAGTCCGGCACTCGAAAATATTTTCGCCTTTTAAAGAATGTATTCCTGATTTTTACAGATTTTCTCTGCATTAACTGGACGACATTCACCATTATTTTTAATTGTCATAGAATGATTTTTACATATCACCGAAATTTATTCAAAATTTTAAAGTACTAAAATGGATGGAAAACATTCAATTTGAAATGAAGCTATAGAGTAAAACGTAAAAATCATTATTACATTTACATGATTATAAACGAGTAAATCATTAGTAGAGAGAGTATTTATTCTCTTAAAATGTCACAAAAAAATGATTGTGTTGTAAGTTTTTTTTTAAATTGAAAATGAAGCTTAAAATACCGTTGAGTTTTAAAATGACACTTTTTTCAGATCGTTTGTACGAAAAACTAATCGTTTTAGGGCCAATGTTGATATTGACTGGTTAGTTCGTTTGTAAAGTCTGGCCCACTCATATAAATACTGGAACCGGACTTTAAAATACCACTGTGTTTTAATCAATATCTTGACACTCCAGCACTCCGGAGTTATCCCCATCTGGCACTTCCACCATCACAGTGCAGCGTCCTTCATGTCATTTCATAGTGATCTCCGCCTTTATCTTCGGAGGCACTCTGAAGGAGGTCGGTTCGTACTCATGGGAGCATTGCAACTGTAGATCCATTATGTCACGGTGGAGTGACATAATCAGGCGAAGGATCTTTGTGAAGTACTCCAGTTTCTGTGAAGAGAATTGAGATGAGTTTTGATGTGTTCTTTTATATTTTTAATAAGACGAGTAGTGACGCGCACCGCGCAACCTTCAGTACCAACAACATAAATTCAAGAAAAATATTTGTGCTAGTAATCTCTTTTTGGATTCCGAAATGCGTTTTTAGGGTTCCGTAGCCGAATGGCAAAAAACGGAACCCTTATAGTCTCGTCAAGTCTGTCTGTCTGTCTGTCTGTCTGTTTTTTTGTCAAACCTATGCGTGTGGGGTATCTATGGATAGGTCTTTTAAAATAACATAGATGTTTCTAAAACCATTGTCTTTTAAAGTCTAACGTTTCATAGCTAGACGCTTCCAAAGTGGTAAAATGGGCGTCCCCCCCCCATCTAATTTCTAAACCAAGCAAGTGTAAATTTTGAAAAAAATATATGATGTAGATCTTATAAATACTTTCAACAAAAATTGGTTTGGACGAGATCGAACAAGTAGTTTTTGAGATATAGCACATTTTCAACTACCGCACACATAACTTTGTACTCCATACAAACACTATGAAAAACAAAGTTATATTTGTAGTCAACAAAATATTGTGGTATTTTACTAAGTAGAAGTAAATGGATTCCCTAATTCAGTTAAAGTTGGCACGGAACCCTCAGTGCGCGAGTCCGACTCGCACTTGGCCGGTTTTTTGTTTTAGAAATATAATCGAGAGTTGGTATTCTATTATTAAATGTTTTATGCACTATACACGAAATATGTATAAAACGGAGCCCATGTTAAGAAGGGTTACTTTTGTAAATATTTTATTTCTTAGAGAACAACACGCGACGCCATTTTACGACGCAAGAGAGAGACAGAAGATACGTGTCACGCTTTTGGCGCGAATGGGCGCGCAAGCTGGGAAAGGAGCTATCTTTTTTAAATGCCTTACAGTATGAAAAAAAACTTTATGTAAAAAATACCATAACCGTCCGTACCATAAAATACTAATACAATATATTCACAGATTGTCATATATAATTTTAATAGGATTGTTAATATATCTGAAGGCTGCGCGTCATGAAGCTAATTAATCTAAATAGATGAAAGCATGCATTTTTTATTGTACACTAAAGGGAGATCACAGCAAAAAAACATACAAAATAAATAAATAAATTTTTATTTTAACACCTTAGAGCGGTAATTTTGAATTTATTCCCTTTACTGTACAAATGTTAAGATTATATTTTTGAAGAAAAGTATTAAAAATTGCATGCTACATTGTAAGTACTGCTCTAAGCGTAAAGAAAAGCTTATAAATATAAAAACTAACTTACTTTGAGAATATCCCCTCAGTGTACAATAATCACGACACTCATACAAACGAACACACTGTGTTTTTAAAAATACGTGTTGTAAAGTTTTGAAACTCGATATTTGACAATAGCCACGACAAAAAAAAACTCGAAGAAAAAAAACATAAAACAGGGGATTTAAAAAAAATCTTTCATTTTTGTGTTGATATATTTTCAAATAATTATCATCAAATCAAACAATCGTTCTTGTGTTTCTTGACACATTATATTTCCGATAGTATTTAATGACTCAGACAGGTCACCAAAATTTTGGACATTTATGGACATCAATATTGGTATTGATGAACATAATTCTACAAACATTACATAATACTACGTTCCATACTGGCATGGAAAGTAGTTATTTCACAAATTAAAGATATTATTACATATTTTTTACGAAAATATTAATACCCTCATTTTTTTATTAGGTAGACCAAAATGACATTTTGGGGGTGACCAGTTATACGTAATTCAAGTAGTGATGTTCATAAATAATAGAAGAATTTAATTTATTAAATCTTTTTTGTAATTATTCAACAATAATTAAATAATTTTCTTTTGTTTTTGTGTTGTGCAGAAATACTAATAGCATGAATTATAAAAAAAATACTAAGTTACATTATGTGTAACAATCATGTTTTTTAGAAGTTTTATTTTTTAATCAATGATAAATTATTTACAAAAAAAAAAAAATGGTGGTAAAATATCAAAATGGGTAAGAAACAGACTT
Source organism: Pyrausta purpuralis (assembly GCA_963924145.1). Lineage (NCBI taxonomy): Eukaryota > Metazoa > Arthropoda > Insecta > Lepidoptera > Crambidae > Pyrausta > Pyrausta purpuralis. The sequence continues at coordinate 19,614,521 of OZ001667.1, read as the reverse complement.
ATTGTCTTTTACTGCTATTTCATTTCAAAAGAATGAATTTTTACTTATTAGTACATACATGTACTATTCATCCAAATACCTATATAAAATCTGATTATTGAAAACTCATATCAATAGTTCAATTAATCGCACTCAATCGAATTGCCACAACATTATTGCACTACGGTTGCATCATAAAAAAAGAAAAAGAGCGATTGAAACTGTCATTCTGGTCTATTTCATTTGAAATCAGAGTATAGACATGGTAGGTTAGAGACATTTTCACAATCTACGATTTGGTGACGACTGAAAACAACAGCCTTTATTTATTTTAATAATGCCTTAAATTATGTGTTGTATTATTATTTATTATAGACGTTATCAAGAGTAGGTACATACCTGGCTACTCTGCATACTGTGTCCGTTAGCCTTTTCTCCGCCCACTACGGTGCTGCAAGGCAGAGGTTTTGCGATGCCTATCGTTACAATTCCTGAAACAAAAACACACCCGTTAAGCACATGGAATGTAAAAACTTCTGGTCTAACAAAATAAACAGCGCGACCTTGATAGAAAATACGCTTTGCAACGAAAACTTGCATGTATTGTCGGATAAAATTTACAAGAATCGGGTCAAGAGTTGAAGATGTTAATTATTTGTGACTGCAGTGTTTTTGTACAATAGGCTTGTGCAGTACATGTACTATGTACTTAGGAACTAGTTCATTCATGTGAACGAGAACAAACTATTCTGTTCTGGGGTGGAATTGTGTAAAGCAATCGTATTCATTTGACAGTTCATAGCGTTTAATATGATCTGTCAAACGTTTTGTTCTTTGCCGTTTGACAGATCATATTGTACGTTATGAACTGTCAAATGCTTAACACAATTCCACCTCTGGTCTTTCAAATCGGTATTTAGTACAGTTCAAGCAAATCTTGTATGTCAATAGTTCATCAGATCAGTTCGCAAGAGGCGAGAAAGAACGAATAATTACGAGTGACAGAGTTGAAAGATTATAGACGTTTGTGCGTGAGGGTGATGGAAGATGTACTAGATTGAGCATTAACGAGACAGATGCGTGTGCGTTAGTGTGTCGGAAGATGAACTAGTAAAGATAAAACGCGACAGACGCGTGTGGCAGAGCAGGATAGAAGATAACTAAATTGAACGACATGAACGTACGACTATATTCACTATGATCGACGGACGACTTATATGAGAGTAATAGGTGAACTATTGATAATAGTACTAGAAGACCAAACTAGTTCCTTTCAACAATGGTACTAGTTCGGAGCGCTCAATTCAGTGTCCGAATAAGAACAATTATTGTACAAAATAAGGTTTCTGAACTTATTTATTACACACACATTTACGATATCAGTCGTTTATCTTTGTGTTTTGACGGGTGAAAATATAAAGAGACAGGTCGCCTTTTTTGTCATTAGAAAATTTTGGAAAATTGGTTATAATAAAATATGATCGGAATCAAAGTACTTTCTTTAACGAACACTAGAATATTGTTTGGAACAAGATAAAAATTAGGACTTGAATACGAAGACGCTTTATATATATTTTTTTAAATATTCCAATTCCATGAAATAGCCGACTAGGCACATAACTAGTTAGCAGGAACAGGTCAGGAAAGGTTACCCGCCTCTGTATATCTTCACCCGAACTTGTTACATACCGACACTAATAAAAACACGTTTATTTTTATTAAACAAAACTTCAAAAAAAGAAATTGTATAAGTAATAATATGATGTAAGTACAAATGCAAAAACACGAATGAGCGCTACCACAAATAGAGACTCAATTATTTGATATATGATAACGGTATGTTAGTCAACATCACACTGTTTTTTTCAGCGGTAACTTGCGAATATTTAATTATTTTAAAATAAAATTTTGTTTACAATTCGACACTCCACTACTTTCTACCTATCTTCACTACTATGATATATTTGACTTTACTTAGTATTAAACTACAAACATCAATTGAAAATTGGAGACTTAGGAAACTTTTTTTTTCTGTTTTTTTATGTTTATTAATTAAGGTTAATATTAGAGAAATTCAGAATTAAGTTTAGGCATTGAATGGAAGGAGTCGAAGCCGATGGCGAAAATAACTTTTAAACTGGTCAGGGTCCTGTTTCCATGGATACTTCTTTTAAATTAAATTAGTCTTCGTAAGAGAGAAAAACAAATCATTTTCTCAAAAAAAAAGTTAGTGCCCTATTTCTATTGTATATACAAATACAAGTTTAAAATATTTGCACTTAAAACGTTTTGACCTTATATACACCGAGTCAAGATACTGTATCTCCACAATTTTTACTGTGGTTCTATCATGTGTAGACTAACACACATATCTCCAGTTTTCAAGGTATCATTTATTTGGATTAGGTTAGGTTGTGACTTGTTATGAGTATCATATTATTATGTGATGATAAAATTCATTAACAAAACACATAGTATGTCCATTACATCTGTATTGTAGTTGATTAAAATTTAATTATTTTGAGATGTGGTCAAATAGAACTTATTTGGTGTAACCAGCGGGCGTAGTCTGATGCATCGTTTTTGACATTTCGCGTCGACAATTTCAATTTTATGATTTTCTAATTCATCAAATATCATTTTAACTTACGTAGCTATATCTTTAGTAAATCTTAAAAAATATTTGTAGTTATTTAAGCATCATTCAAAAAATCTTTTCAATCAATAAATACATGAAAACACCAATTTTGTCTCAGCATTCTTCGAGCGCCACCTGGTGGTTTTACACGGAACTATGTCGAGACTTCCGACACAGGAACATTAAATTTATGGGTGGAACATAAAAAGTGTATGCCCTCACAGTTAATTGACTATCAGTAATAAAAACAACACTAGGTAATTCGTATGTTTCTATTGGTTCGCTCTGTGTTTGTATCTTGATATCTGCAGCTAAAGTATATTGGTATCCTTATACGACGAAACAAGGAACCAAAAATTGTGTACAGGCGAGACTCGAGCCCGCAACCTTTGGCAAACCGGGCCAACGCTCATTCCAATGGAGCTACCGTGCAGTCGGTCCGACCACGCAAAATTTCTGGTCTCTTATAGATACGTCATTACGCGAGATATTAGCGCCATCTACCCAACTATTTTGCAACAGCAGCTCTTTGCTAAAGGTTGTGGGTTCGAGTCCCGCCCGTGCGCAACTTTTGGTTTCTTATTTTATTTTATAAGAGTATACAAATAACACAGTACTAACACTACTATACTATACTAGTGGTAGTTAAGCATCGATGTCATGTTATAGGTATCTGTATCTGGGTACAGGTATATTGGTATTGGTATCGGCATTCAGGTATAAACCAGTTATCGTATGACAACCGGGTAATACTTCTATTTTGATATCTAGGTAAATTCGTTTTTTTTGGCTTGTCCAATAATGTAAACGATCGTTTCATAACTTTTGAAAAAACATCAGTAAAAAATAATAATAAACTATTTGATTTAAAAAGATCTCAGTTAAAACGATGAATTACCCATGTATGTTGTGAGTGTTGTGTTTATCTCATTTTAGAATTAATAATTTAGTTAAAAAGACATGTCGCCTTGTCTACAATATTCGACTTGCGAAGAGAAGCGTACCGATATCTCAGTACCGATATCTTGATATCAACTCACTTTTGGGCGCGCTCTTATAGCGCTGTCCGGTATCGGTTTTTAGATCCAGTGTCTTGGTATCATAATACAAATGTATATTGGTATCGGTATGTAGTTTAACTCTCCTTTAGACGCGCTCTTTGTAGCGATCACATCAGTCGCGAGCAGTTTCATACCTAGGTTGATTTCATTGACTAAAAGAAGTGCGTCCTCTGGTGCTTGTTTATATAATATTAGTACCGGTAGCTTAGACTCGGTACCATTACTAGGTATCAGTAGCTTAAAATTGGTAACATGGTTAATATTACCTATTAGTATTTTGATATTACATGCGAATGATTTTAATTTACAAAACATATCTTTATGAAATGCTCTTGTATGTATGATTATGATAATATCAATATACTAGATATGTTTAAGTATTTAATCGAAAAAAATGTGCCTACACTATTCGAACGAAAAATATTATTTTGCTTAATTGCAACCTAATGGTCCTAATGATCTTATGCGTCAGACTATGTAATTTATTGTAAACCTACCTAATAATTTGCATGCTATTTATTTATAGTTCGAAAAAGAAGAACTTTACTGTCTGAATTCCACCAAAATTGTGACCTTTTCTAACGTAAATAAATTTCATTTCATTTAGTATCTGTAGCTTTTATCTAGGTACTAGTACTGTAGGCGCGGCAGTGGCAAGTGGCTTTCTCGTTACGTCTGCTCCTGGCTCCTGGTGCAAGTATCCTGATCGGACTACTATGACGAAGCTGCTTAATTTACCAAGATCCGTTTTAATTCGATTGTCCGTTAACCTTGATACCCAGTTCTCGGTATCTATCTTTGGTATACCAACATACACCGACGCAGATAGTAGACACCGATACCAATATTAGGTGTCTAAGTACCGGTATGTTGGTATCGGTGTCTAGATACCGGTATATTGGTATCGGTATCTTGGTACCGGTTTAAAGATATTGGTATCTATACTCTGATTTTCAATTAGTTAGACAAAAATGACATTTGGTGAGTGACCTTCTTCGTGAATTAAAAAGGTCCTAAATAATGAAAAATTCAATCTTTATTTAATCGTTATTTTTTAATATTTTATGAAATAGTTGTTCTTTGAATTTGTGATTCGCTGAAGTATAATAGCATGATTATTTTTTCTTCCTAATGATTAAAATCATATAATTGAAAATTAATAGCTCAATTCAATCAATTTTGTATCATTGAATTGTTACTTCACTAATGGTACCATGTTTGCAACATTTAAAAATAAAATGTTTCATCAAAGCTGTCATTCAGGTCCACACCTGTATATTGGTAATGGGATCAAGGAACCGGTATGTTGGTATAGGTATCTAGACCGGTACCCAGATAGGTATCGGTTAATTGGTATGGGTATCTAGGTACCGGTATGCTGGTTTTGATATATAGGTACCGTTTCCGTATCTTAGTATCGGTATCTAGGAACCGGTATGTTGGTATTGGTATCTGGGTACCGATTTATTGGTATTGGTATCTAGGTACCGGTATATTGATATTGGTATCTAGGTATCGTTATGTTGGAATCGGTGTCTAGGTACCGGTATTTTGGTATCGGTTTCTAGTTACCCGTATGTTGGTTTTGATATCTAGGTACCGGTACCTTAGTATCTGTAACTAGGAACCGGTATGTTGGTATCGGTACCTAGGTGGCGATTTATTGGTATTGGTATCTTGGTACCAGTATGTTGGTATCGGTGTCTAGGTACCGGCATATTGTTATCCTTTGACATTCCCACACATTGCCATCTAGTCCCAAAGTAAGCTACTCAAAGCTTGTGTTATGGGTGCCAGACAACGGATATAATACTTAAATACTTTTTGTTTGTAAATACATACATGATATACATAGAAAACACTCAGACCAATACAAACAGACATGTTCATGCTCACAAATGTTTGTATTGTGCGGGGATCGAACCTGCAACCCGCTGCGTAGTAGGCGATTTCTCGACCACTACACCAGACGGGTCGTCTGGTGAAGTGGTCGATATAGCTACCGCTATTATTTCTACTCACCTTTAGGCGCGCTCTTGATAGCGCTGACGGCAGCGGCGAGCGGTTTCCTAGCTACGTCGAGGCCGTTGACCGAGAGCAGCCGGTCGCCCGGCGCGAGCCTGCCGTCCGCCGCCGCCGCGCCGCCCGCTACTACCGACCGGACTACTATGACGGAGCTACCCGGTTCTGATGGGTCCTGAAGTGTGAGAAATTTAGAAAAGTGTTTATGCAGTCGGACGATTCAAGAACATACGACTTGGCTACTGGGAAAATGTTTTTATTCCGTTGAGGAATTCCTAAAGACAAATGTTGATATATAACTAATTTATTGACTACGTGATGACTAGTGAGGGTATAATCATTAATAATAATATGTTTTATGTTTAAATTAATATGGTAATGTATTAAATTGAATTTATGTAACCAAAAATGTGCAAATTATAATAATAAATGTTAATTTTAATATTTTTTAATGATGTTTTTAAATTAATGTAATTTGATATAATTAATTGTATAACTTATATATTCCAAGCTTGCATGCCGTCTGTGACAAAGTATGAGGTCTAAAATGAAATCCTGTAATCACATAAGTTTACCATGTTTTACGCAAATAAACGATTCTATTCTATGTATTGCTGAATAATGGAAAGGTAATTTCAATGAAATAGCCACAGTTTTATTGTTTTTGGTAGCGAGCAGATTTGGACTCACTTATAGGCTCGTTTTTTTTTTAAATTAGCAATATCAATAAATAAACGATTCCTTGCAATATTTTACATATAAAATATTCTATGCCAAAATCTCATAAACCATCACGTTGAATTTAAACTAAGCTGTTAAGGACGCTCGAGTTTTAGTTTAACATCTTTACATAGCTAGTTAGTTTAGTTTAACATCGATACATTTATACGCAGCTTTCCTATGAATTAATCATTACTTATTTAGAGCTATGACTCTAATATCTGCTGTACAAATACCGATATAAATTCAGTATCAGGGTTAAATTTCTGCGCCATGATTAAGGATTCATTTTAAGTAAAAATACTTTTTTCGGATAACATTGCATTGTTTTTTTTTTTAAGTTATTTGTGATTTTAAATCTTGAAAGCGTAATTTTACATGCAAGGCTATCATAAAAAGACTAGAACTTACCAAGTAATCTAATATCGAGAAGCCCAGCCCTCGATCTTCCTTCTGTAGCTGTATGTATTCGACGTGATCACTCCACATGGCAAGCCCACTCAATGGCTCCAGAGATCGCGATCGATTCCTCTCCAAATCGTCTGTGCAGAATTCTGAAATAGTATGAGTTTTACCTTTATTTGAAAGAACTAAAATACTAAAATTAAAAAAAAAAAACAAACGAGTAAATAAAAAAGTCAAAAAGTATTGAAGTATTGTATTGGACACCAATCACATACATTGCTCTGACCCCAAAGTAAGTACCTAATGCACTTGTGTTATGGATATCAGACACAACGGTGGTACCACAACACCCACACCACAAAAAGACAGTCTCTTTAATGCCATTCTCTAACAGCCTTATCTAAGTCTAATCTTGAAAGTTATTTGATATTTGCTATCACTTGTTTAACGGTTCGACTATTCGCTGTGTGCTAAGTAGGTGGTGGGAGAACCGAATCGATGACAGCGCTCGCAGTGACGAAAAATAACAACGTTGGCGGACTTCTGCCACCATTTCTCTTCAAATTTGAATCTTCAGATTTTCCAGTACAAAATTTACGTAACCGTGCATTTTTTTATAAATATAAGAAAATCGACTTTAAAGATTAACTTTTTGAATGGGATATATTGATAATAAAATAATTCATTGTATTAATTCGTTATGACAATCACCCATTTATCACTTCAACGTCCACAATAGTATTTTTAAAGTTGTCTCATTTAACTCCAGAAGCCTGAAAACACCAAGAAGACTTCTAGTTTATCTTTAGTTTCCTTACTATTGTCGCAGTCACTCCCGGCTAGTGTGGACAAAGGGTGTTTAAAAGGTAACTAATATTCGAATGAAATAAAGAAATCCGGGTATAGCATTTGGCAACAAAAGTTTATTCAAATTTGCTATTTCACAATTACCTTTTAACACCTTCAAAAAAATCAAATTCAAAACTTAATAGCTCAGAATACAGTAGAGACTAGGTTAGGTTCTAATTTAGTTATCAATATCTATACTATTACAAATCTTAATGTTCACAAATTTCTAATTAAATAAAGATAAACCACCAATTTAAGTGTTTAATTACCTAAATAAATTCCAAAATTTATCCTCAAAGGGATTCCTAAATTATGCCTAAATTAATAGCTAAATTATCCCACTTTTCCTAAAGTTAAAGTAATACAAGGAAAACCAACCTTTGATTTCAACGGAGGTTACTATTTCAAATCTTTGTTGCATCAAACTACAAACAATTCTGCAACATTACCCCAAAATTTCACCGATACCGATCCATCCTCAAAACAGCAGACAAGAAGCAAATCAATCCATAAGGAAGTTCTGACTTCAAAAATTAATCCAAATGAGGTCTAAGTAAGGTCTTAGTAAGGTCTAAGTAAGGTCACTGAGGTTACAACATGATCACCAAATTGTGACTGTTCAACTTACAGACACATATCAAAAGAGAAACCTGCAAAAGCTGGCTCGCCATATAATTTCTGAATTAATTACTAAACATTTATGCTAATTTTTCTATTTGAGACCATTTTTCCAGTCATTTATATCAAATCATTTTTGAAATTAATTCATCCAAATTGACATGTTGGCGGCGTCAGGAATAACTATCAAACTACAAAATAATTTGGGGCGTGCCCCATATTCAAATATCTAATTTTTCATTTTCCACACACGTTCCACTCCGACGCACGACCAACAGTGCGGAACCGGAAAAAAAGCAGCTGTCACACTTGACAAATGTCAGTGTCACCATCCATCTTATCTATGCCAAAATATGGACTGGAGTCCTACATCCATTTAGCTTTTCGTTTCACGCGAACTTACATAAAAATATACAACGTTACACTATTAATAACGACAAAATACTATTATTAAGTATTAAGACAGGCGACAACGTGTCAAACCAAGTTTAAGCAAATAAACTTAGCCAGCTAGCCAGCGCCATGTGTAATATCAAACTAACCACTTTTGACCCTTACGTTCTATTTTATAGAACATTTAATTAGACATTACATTAAATAGCGAAGCGTCATCAATTTTCAAGTTGAATTTATTCTGTAATGAATAACTACTTGGTCCACTGTTGCATAAACAGACGGGTAGATGGCGCTAAACGTCACGCATAAAGACGTATCCATAGGAGACCACAAATTTCGCAAGGTCGACCGACAGCACGGATACTCAATTGGTAGAGCGTTTGGCCCGGTTAACCAAGAAGTTGCGGGTTCGAATCCCGTGCGCAAATTTTCGGTTTCTTATTTTATCTTTATAAACAAAAAATATGACACTGTGAATGTCAAAAACATTCTAAACCAGTATTACCATCGTGATCGTGGCCAGCCGACATAACAGTAGTCGCGCTACAGAGTGACGCAACGGAGCTCTCTGACTTCGCCTTTATTAGCCTTTGGGGTGGTGCTAGAAGGTCCTGTAAACTGCCGCCAATGATTTGGTTCTGTAATCAAAGAAAATTACATATTTCAGTGGATTACTTAATAGTTACGCTGAATATTTACAAAATAAATATTCAAGATTAGAGATGTTTGTACACGAAAAATGTAAGCATTTGATTCGAGGTCCACTGTCATAATAAAAACGGAAAGTTTTAAACACTTCAACTCAGTTACCTAAGTCATGAGTTTAGTTAGTAATGCGTAAGAATGTTTTTAACACTCACAGTGTCATATTTTATATTCATAAAGATGAAATAAGAAACCAAAAATTTGCGCACGGGCCGGGACTTGAATCAGCAACCTTTTGGCAGACCGGGCCAAACGCTCTTACCAATTGAGCTACCGTGCTGTCAATTGGTAAGAGCGTTTGGCCCTGTGAAATATGACACTGTGAGTGTTAAAAACATTCTAACGCATTAAATAGCGAAGCGACATCAATTTCCAAGTTGAATTTATTCTGTAAAGAATAACTGCTTGGGCCATCTGTTTCATAAACAGACGGCTAGATGGCGCTAAGCGTCACGCAATTGACGTTTTCATAAGAAACCACAAATTTCGCAGGGTCGGACTAACAGCACGGTAGCTCAATTGGTAAGAGCGTTTGGCCCGGTCTGCCAAAAGGTTGCTGGTTCAAGTCCCGCCCGTGCGCAAATTTTTGGTTTCTTATTTCATCTTTAGTTAGTAATTCTTACCCTCGCTATGCCTGCGTCGTTTGTGTCCATACGATGTGCTTCTTGTTTCCGCACGCAGACAAGCACGACAGGAGAGGTGACAGCACGCAGACGCGTTACTACTTCTACGTGATGCGCTCCTAGTACTCGCCAGCCGTTCACCTTTAAAAATGGGAAAACGTATTTTAGTTTACGGAATCTCCTACAGTAAATCTACAACTAGGATTCACGTTACCCGTCACTGCTAAGGCAGGTGACAGTGCTACGGCTCGCACTTATACTACGACACTTGCTACCATGCGTCGTTTGCTGGCTACGGAATTCGTAGCAGTGGCGCTGCTACAGCAAACGCCACTGCTGTAGCATCTCCTATGATAAGTTGTTATCCTTACTAACACCCCTATACCAATCTGCACTGAGCCTGCGTAATAGAGTATGGCTCCAACTACCTCATAATTGAGGTAAATCTTTTGCCCAGCAGTGGGACGTTACAGCCTAACTTTCTATCGGCTATAGTTGATAATTGTCGTTGAGCCTAGTCAGAGGCCCTATTAAGGGCAAATTGACAAAATCTAACAGCAAGGTTGTTCACTGGCCTTGCAAACCCTCCACCAACCCGCACTAAGCCCGCGTGGTGGAATATGACTTAAATTACCTCATAGTTGTAGTAAAGATTTTGCCCAGCGGTGAGACGTTACAGGCTAACTTTACTCTTACTTTAGAGTATTTCCGCTCTTTGCTCGTGTCTCACGTTAAGCATTTGGTCTCATCTATTTACGTTGATATTAGTTGTTAAGCTTAGTCAGAAGCCCTATTAGGGGAACCTTGATAAAATCTAACAGAAATGTATTTCACTCGCCTTGCCAACACCCCTCCACCAATTCGCACTAAGCCCGCGTGGTAGAGTATGTTACTTTTACATTTAACTTACCTCTAACAGCTCATCGCCCACTTTATGCAGTCCCAGCTTGGCCACGGGTCCGTTGGGCGCGATCGCTCTGATGTAGTGTCTCGCTTGCACCTCTTTCCCCGCTACCACTCGCACTGTGCCTTCCAGGGAAATGCCGAGCCCACTGTCCTTCTCTTTCATTATTGTGCCCACCTGCGATAAAAAGAGAAAGGAAACGATATATAGACAAACACGTACTATATACTCGTAAGTATTTCAAGAAAGGAAACAAAAATAAGAAAAGAACTCATACGGCTTTCCCTGCTACAACAAGCACCTCTGCTATGACTATTAGTTACATGCTACGGATCTAACCATACTGCGTAGCGTACCTATTATTACGAGTGACATTGAGTGTCACTGCTACGTCTGGAAGCAGTGCTATGAGTCGTAGCAACAGCGATGGCTACTATATGTAATTTACATCTTAGATTACAAGTCTGTTTCGCTTTGTAGCTGCTACGGTTAGTCTTACTGCTACGAAATTTTCTACAACAATTGCTACGACTTCTATAATTGAATTGGGCTACTTACTATGATTTCATACTGGTGTCTATGCCCCGGCCAGTCCTGCTCATTACTCAGTATGTCCCGCCATTTATCCTGTATCCTTCGCGCCTCTCTCTCTTCCGTTTCGTCTGCACGACCGATCACTATCTCCGCCTCTTCTGAAGGGGAGGTGGGGGAGGGCAGGTGAGGCTGGATTTCAGAGTCTGGCTCCACTTCTATCACTGTTGATTCGTCGTACTGCAAAAAGTGGAAATAACAAGAATAATCCACCATTACCTAGTTTCGACACACAATAGTATATACATTATTGTTATCGCGGTCTATCACTTAAATTATTCCATACGAAAGTAGTGAGGATAATGTATGGACTTGCATGATCTCCACAAACATTGTTAGACTTTTGAAAAGAGGCATTGTCAATTGTGACTGAATTTGTTGCGCAGCTTCTTCTCGGCACTAGTCCCACAATTGTCCTGAAGCTGTGGTAGGGTTTATATTGGGACGTGTAAGTGGGTCTATTTGCATAAATAAATGACGTTTATGACTTTTTTTATGACTGGTGATAAATGATCTTATGTTCTAGACGTAACGTTAATGTGATCTATGCTTTATTACAATTCATAATAACTAAAATACTTACCACACTGAAACTATACTTGGCAAGGGATGTGACGGAGGGACTGGGAGGTGCTAAGGGTGATCTTCGTCCATCCTGCGCTGCTAACGCCTTCTGAAGCCTCTCAAACCCCGCCCCGCGGAGATACCTAAAAAAATTAATACTTAATTTGCGAATTTTAAAGACTAAGAGCAGCAAACATCGCACCACCAGACGAAGCTATTAAACGAGAACCAGACGCGGCCAATAATATTAGATGACACCATCAATGGTTGATGTACATTTTATTTATTATCTAAACGCTACTCTTCCATTACAATGACCATTTAAAACTATGACGTCGTATTTTTGTGTCCTACTGTCGCACGTTTCACTGTTTACAGAAAAAATAAGAATTTTATCGTGTTAACGAAACAATTTGATCAATGACATTTTTTTAAATATTGGAGTCGTTTAACCATCAGTGATTGCTGAAAACTTCCCTATAGTTTCAAGCGGTTTAGTCGCTGTCACCAGTCGTCATCACTACTTAACTTAAAATGAGACTGTGGTCGGCACGCCGATGTCATACAAAATATAAACAATCTTGTTCACAGTGTATGGTTATTCCGATTTTCCCCACTAAAATTGGACTTGTCCATTTATCTATTTATATAGGTACACCGACGGCTTGGTGTGGAAAAATGGACATGAATTAATGTAATACTTTTCTAGAAACGTTATTCTTTAATGTTAAAAAATATGTAAATAAGTGATTTAGTAGATATGAAGCGTTTTTTCGTAAAAAAATGTAGATTCTGAAGTTTACTCCTACTCATAGATCATAACACAAAATAACAGTATTATTTGCGGGGTGTAAAAAACACGCTTAAAATAAATGAAAACACATCGCTTTGCTTTGTTTCTGTTTAATCAATTTAGTTGAGACAGTAGGTGGAAGTACTTAAAATCAAAAATAGGTATTAATTTCGTACTTAATAATCTGAACTAATCTATTTCTACAAATCCCTACTGATGTAAAAAGTGAAATATTTGTCAGTTTTTCCACACTAAATCAGTGTGGATAAATGGATAATAAGTCCAATTTTTCACACTAGTGTAGATATTTAGTGTGGAAAATAGGCATAATCCTTAATGTAGTGGCCGCTGCTCAATGAGTGCTTGCTCTGTCTCGTAAGAAATGTCATTAGATTTTTGCAATTAGAGTAGATTTCATTTATTAAGACCTTGGTTGTAGCGACCGTTCAGCTATTGCGACGTTAAATCTAAGTCCCTTAAATATTAAGCATGCTTAAGTACAAAAATCATATCGCTATAGATTTTTCATGTAACTTTTTAATCAATCATTTGGAGCAATTCATAGAAATCCCATGCAGTATTGCGACCAGTCAGCCGCCAAAGAAACAATGTCTTTTTTCTTTCACAAAAAATTCTGACTTATCTTCTGTTTATATTGACGACCCGTCTGGTGTAGTGGTTGAGAAATCGCCTACTACGCAGCGGATGCGGGTTCGATCCCCGCACAATACAAACATTTGTGTGCATTAACATGTCTGTTTGTATTGGTCTGGGTGTTTTCTATGTATATCATGTATGTATTTACAAAAAAAAAGTATTTAAGTATTATAACCGTTGTCTGGCACCCATAACACAAGCTTTGAGTAGCTTACTTTGGGGCTAGATGGCGATGTGTGGGAATGTCCAAAGGATATTTATTATTATTATTTATATCAACCCAGATGGTCAACAACTGTGGAGACCTTCTCCTTTTTCATAACGTGTCTTTAGTTCTACCTTTGTAAGTACAAATTCCGGATATAACGACGAAACTAAAATGGTCCCTTCATCGGCACCCGCACCCGAAATCCATTGTATTTGAATGCAGGAAGGATAAACATTATGCATACCGTAACGCCTTCAGTCGGACTACAGGCCCCTTTGCGTCTCTCAGCAGTGCTACAGCCCTGTGATTTGTCACCCCATGGAGTGATACTCCATCTACCTGCAGACAAACAAATACATATGAAAGGATACGTTATGAAGGTTTATAATGTATCCACCGATTATCACAAAAGCACCACGACTGTATAAAAAGGTTAGCAATATATTTTGTTGAGATACAGCCTGTAGTTGACTGCCTGTAATGTCAAAGTGGGGGTTTGGTAAATGGATCTATTAGTCTGGTGATCTGGTCACCCATCTAATACTAATTACACCTGGACTGTCTACACCTGAACCCGAATAGTATGCTCACGCAATTTCAAATAAACTTTGTATTGGTTCAGAATTTATTTTAACACAGTGAGTGTTATATAAAATATTAGCGGACCCAGCGAACTTTGTTTTGCCCCCATCCTCGTCTTGCCCGGCCTCGTCCCGCCCAGCCACGTAATTAAAGAAAAATGTTAAGGGTGGACAACCCTTATCGCTAAGGGGTATGAAAAATAGATGTTGGCCGATTCTCAGACCTACTACCTACAGATATGCTCACAAAATTTCATGAGAATCGGTCAAGCCGTTTCGGAGGAGTACGGAAACGAACATTGCGACAGATAATTTTATTTTTTAAATTTAAAATTTGACACTGCGATGGTAGCGCCGTCTGTCGGATCCAATGTAAAACCTTCCAAAATCAACAACTACTAATAAATTAAAAATTAATTAAAAAAACATTGTCCAGCGGACAAAATTGTGAATCTAAACCATTTCCAGATCCCCTTGGACACACACAAAAAATTTCATCAAAATCGGTCCAGTCGTTTGAGAGAAGTTCAGTGACATACACGCTCACAGAAGAATTATATATATATGAAGATTATTAAAGATGAAAAAGAAATAAAAAAATCTCGAACCTGATAGTTGCAAGTTCAAGTCCCGCCCGTGCGCTATTTTGGTATCTTATTTGATCTTTAAAAACATTATATTTCCTTTAAAGTAAGAGGCTTCTAATTTGCAGTCCCACTGCGCAACGAGCTCATAGATAGCGGGAAACAATACGCGGAGAGCGCCTACGTGCAAATTAACTGTAGCGTTAGCAGAAAAAGAGAACATTCCTTAATATTATTATATATTTTAAAGTAAAAACATCATCCTCGCGTTATTTGTATGTGAAGACCCCAAAATAATTATTTTTCCAAATTTTATTTTACCACCCTGGCAGGGACATGAGAATACATAACCATGCCAAATTACAGTTTTCTAGCACCTCAGATCTCTGCGCTATCTGCAGACAGAAGAACAGACGGATATGGCAAAACTATAAGGATTTCTTGTTGGACTACGGAACGGTCAAAGGCACTATAACTGGTCACAGTCCCTTAAACCAACATCTTTTTACAATTGGTACCTATCAAAGAGAGCCCCCTATGCAAAAATTGCATGGGGGCAGAATAAACACTCTATGGAGTGCATGTTGCGGGTCGCGGGTTCGATACTCGCACAATACAAACATTTGTGTGCATCAACATGTCTGTTTGTATTGGTCTGGGTGTTTTCTATGTATATCATGTATTTATTTACAAACAAAATTATTTAAGTACTATATCCGTTGTCTGGCACCCATAACACAAGCTTTGAGAAGCTTACTTCTCGGGACTAGATGGCGATATGTGGGAATGTCCAAAGAATATTTATATTTATTTTTATGTGGCGAAACAACAAGCAAATATTCTCAAATCCCCGGCTACATTCCCAAATGCCTTTAGTAATCTGAGCAGATTGCTAGCCTTCTGGGAAAGCCTGGGGTGGCTAAAACATAATAGAGGGACATGCGTGCAATGGCCCAATCGTGAGGCTAAGTGTAGAAATCACCCCAGACAAACTAACTAACTGGACTACGGAACCCTAAAAATTGCACGTGTCCGTTAAGCCACGGATTCAGTAAGCAACAAATATCGGCCGATACGTGTTGCTAGCGATGACGAGCGATGTGGCGCAACTTTGCTCGACATGTCTGTGGGCACTACCCGCCCAACACTTTGTTAAAAAAACGTGTGACAATCATAAAAAGTCTTAATTTTGCAATGTGTCTAGTTTTATTGTTTTCATTATTTATTTCCATAAGAAAGAATTACCAACCTATCGAAGCCTGGTATGTGAAATAGCAAGCTTATCCTTATTCCTAGTCTTATAGTTGTATATATCATTATGTTTCGTGAATGAATGTAATTTTTTGCGTACATACATGAAATTTTCGTAATTGAACTGAGAGGTTTAAGTTAATATTCGTATTTCTTTAAACCTCTTGTGAGGAATCTTAAGGATTCAGATTAGGAGTATAAATAGCTCACAGACCCTTTTATACAAAAATTGATTGTACATCAGCAGCCGAGCCCCACAGTAAAATGCCGTATCAAGCTATTGAAATAACTAAAATATTTTTTACCTAGCTGTTTCTATATCAGTCAAATGTCTAATCTTCCTTACAGCAATACAGTGTCGCGATGTCTCACATTTCGGGCGAATTCGCCCGACTTTGATGAACATGTTGCCGACACATGCCGACCGACATTTATCGCCTAGTGTCCGTATCGAAAAGTTACTCGTAGTTATGATTTCTTTTACAACCGAGTCATAGTGAGATGACCTCCGTGGTCGAGTGGCTAGCACGTTGGTTTCAAGCGTCGACATCTCGTGAGGTTCCAGGTTCGATTCCCGGTAGAAAGCGATCTTTTCTATATTGTCTCGGATCTGGGTGTTGTGGTACCACCGTTGTGTGATTTCCATAACACAAGTGCAATAGCTACTTACTCTAGGATTAGTGCCCAATATTACTTTACTTTACTTTAATAGTACACCATAAAGTATATCCTTTTTTTAAATTCCGATAAAAATAAATCTATTCTGCTGTCGCTACTCTGAAGAGTCATCACCGTAGTACAGGCTGTAGTGGCTCAATCGCGCATTCGACCCACTCCCGTTCGTTTGCTCGAGGTGACCGAACGTGTGCCTCAGCTTTGACCTGCTTTCAGCTTATTAGGAATCAGTGCACATCGAATGGCTGCGCCCGAAACTGTTTGTAAATAAATGGCCTGGTAAGGTTATTTTGAGACGTGACTGAGATGTATATTAATTGTCCACATTAAGCATTTTCCTGCATATTTGCGTCTGGAAAATTAATTTCACTATTATGTATTTTTTTAAGTGACAGGTAACAAAGATTAAGGCTCAGTAATGTGTATCTAGATCTCACACGCCCAAAATTTTCAACACATTTTTTTTAAAAATATCCTCACGAAATTTTAATGTATTGACCTTGAACTTGATCATGAACTAATTCGACGTTAAATACTGAAGATTTCTTCAAGCATCGGAAACGTGGTAACCCTCACAAGTAACCGTGGTGAGGTTCAAAACAAAGACGCAGCGTAGGACGTCCACCGACAAGATAGACAGACGACCTTATAAAGATCGCAAGCCTCAAACAAGATGCAGACCGCTAGTGATCGGTTACTGTGGAAAGCCGTGGATGAGGCCTATGTTTAGCAGTGGACGTCCTTCGGCTGGAAATGATGACGATGATAATAAAACTGCCCGTTGAAGGATTGATTCTACGATTACATACCTCAACAATCCTGTCATTGACCTGTATCTTGCCACAGAGGTCGGCGGAGCTGCCTTCGCTGATACTCTTCACGAAGATACCGCTTAGCTCCTCTGAAACAATAATTCAGTTATAAAGATAAAAAATATGTAATATAAATATTGGTCACCAATCACATACATTGCTCTGACACTTGAAACCAGCGTGCTAGCCACTCGACCACGGAGGTCGTCAAAAGATGAAATAAGAAACGGCGGGACTCGAACCAGCAACTTCTTGGCTAACCGGGCCATACGCTCTACCAAATGAGCTACCGTGCTGTCGGACTACCCGTCTGTTTATGCAACAGTGGGCCAAGTAGTTATTCATTTCAGAAATTATTCGAAGTAGTTTGAAAGATTTTGATGTAGGTTTTTGCGTAAAGTGAAGAAAAAAGGTTAGCTTGACATGAGATCTCATATCTTTTGACACTGAAAGCCATACGATCTCCGCTATCGGCAACATTTTACCTGACAATGGTTTTGGTTGAATGGCATTACATCTATAAATGTTGTATCTGCGTCCAAGTATGGATTCAATGGATATTAACAACAGCCGAAGTTGAAATCAAATGAAAAAAAAAGTATCAGCAACAACCACTGATGGATGCTCAAAGATTCATCGTCTCTTAAAACAGAGTAATTATTTTTATTGTCTGTTTGTCTGTCTGTCCGTCCGTATTCTGAAACTATAAGCATCACACTATTGAAGTTTGGTAGAAAGACGTATCCTGTTAACAGCTTTACTATTCTTATATAAAAAATAAAAATAATTATACCGAAAAAAGTTTTCGGTTTTAGTTTCATGTATAATTAAACCTATGCGTGCATAGTCAAACCAATTTTAAAATGACAAAGAGGTTCCAGAAACATTTTCTTATTAAGTCTCGTTAGGCTTCTATCTATCAAACGTTTTGATAAATAGACGCTTCCAAAGTGGTAAAGTGGGCGTCCTCTCCCCCTAACTTCTAAACTAAGCGAGTGTAAATTTTGAAAAAAAATAGGTATACAAAGTAGATAAATATTTAACGAAAATTGGTTTGGACGGTATCTTCATACAAACGCTCTGAAAAACAAAGTTATATTTGCTCTCAACAAAATATTGTGGTATTTTAGCTAAGTGGAAGTAAGTGGATTCCCTAATTCAGTCAAAATTGTCACGGAACCCTCAGTGCGCGAGTCCGACTCGTACTTAGCTGTTTTTTATGTACAAAGGTAAATAAAAATAAATAAATATTAGACACCAATCACATACATTGCTCTGATCCCAAAGTAAGTAACCAATGCACTTGTGTTATGGAAATCAGACACAACGGTGGAACCACAACACCCAGACCCGTGACTAAATAGATGACAGACAGATAGAGACAGGTGGACTAAATGCTAAAAGCATTCCCTGCCAATCAAACATTTAGGTCATTAAGAAAGATAGCAACAGTAAAAAAAACAACAAATGTAAGCAGGAACAGTAACAGGAATCTAATAAATATGTTTACTAAAGCTAAATACTTTAAATACTGTTAAATAAACTAATCTTTTGTTTATACTGGTTCTGATATGTCATGAACTAAACATAATGTGTATTAACATTGTGTATTATCCGACATAAACTTATTTTATTTTATTTTTTTATTTATTTATTGTGGACCCAAAAATCTTTAAGAACAAACACAGTATAAATGATGTATGGGCAAACTTAGGTGCCCAATTTAACATGTTGTTTGGCGCAAAATTTTAAAACTTGGCTGAAGCACAAACAGAAAACTGCGCAATTTATAAAATGAACAATAAAGACGTGTTGCAAACTTATTTTCCCGCAAAACCGCCCTACTCGAGTATATTGGAAAAGTTTGCGAATACCGGCGACGCGATAAAAACAAGCAGAGCAGGGTCAAATATGCGAACAACAACATTGAAATAAAACTATAGAATAGCAATAATACTAAGTAAATATAACAAAAAAAGCCTCTAAGACTTCTAGGTTTACCGCTCCTGCCTACATTAGATGTATTTGTCAACAACTTATAGGTATTATAATTATATTAATAACTGATAATTGTGTTTTCTCAGTCAGTGAATGCGTAATTCTTATGCGAAATAAAGATCATAAACCATATTTAAGAATGTTTATCGTTTCATTTTACATTTCCAGGATTATCTATAGAAGTATATTAATATGATCCTTCAAATTCATCCCACAGCTTAACAATCCTAGCATTTTTGCACAAATGTCTGCTGATATTTTGATAGCAAAAAAAACAAACAGAAGTCGAGTTGATCTCAACTCACAGTTTTTTTTTTAACTATCTGAAACTGTAAACCGATAAACCTCATTAGAGTTTACTCATAGTAAATTATTTTCTCTGCGTTTGTTTTATTTTATTGTATTTTATTAAAACACAAAACAATTTACAGTTGAGGAGAAACAAATTTTATACATAAATGAGTATTATGCTAAACTGTAAGCCAAAACACGTGCTTCAGGAATGTAAATAATGAGTTACATCGTTTCGCAAATTCAACTCTTACTATGTCTTATTACACACGAATTTGTGAGGATAGAATATTGCTACTTTACAAACTGCTACTTTTAACTTAACAAAAAGTATACAAAATTATTTAAACGTTATGGTGTTACACTTTATTCATACAAATATAGCTATGTGCTGTGTTTTGTAAAACATTATAAAATATGTATAAAAATAGGGTGTTGTCGCGGGAAACTATTCAAATACTTAATACATTTAAACAAGTATAACAATAAAGAGCATAAAACAAACTGCCACGAAGTCTCGCGCACACTGTTTGTATTGGTTCTAATTGCTGGTTACCATCTCTTTACTATGTGAGTCGCGAGTGCTGTAAAATATTTTTTTTGAATATTTCTTTAGAAATATGGAACGGATAAGTGAAATAAAACGTAACCAAAAAAATATGTATTTATTTACGTAAACACGTTTACAGTTGCTTAGTATTTACAAGCACAGTAGCAATATTTGTCAATTAAATTAATTACATTTAGTTAGTATCACCAAAGCAAGGCATTTTTCGTATAGGTACTATGAATTCGTATACACATTCAAACAGAAACTAAGGAAAACACAAATTCTCTTTTTCATATCGTGTATATTATAAAGCTGAAGAGTTTGCTTGTTTGTTTTTTTGGACACGCTAATCTCAGGAACTATTGGACTGATTTTAAAAAATATTTTTATGTTGGATAGTTTATTTATTGAGAAAGGTTTTAGGCTATAAATTATTTTAATCTTAAAACTCACGGCCGCAGTCGCGGAGGATCGCTATAGTTACTAAATGTTACACAATCAGTATTTTTACATCTAATAACCAACACTAAAATCTGATTAATCACCTCAACCTAAATCTCTCAACCAAACCTTCGAATCTCCATGACAAAGCGCCGTCTTTAATTCAACACAGGCTTTGGGGTAAATCTCCCCATCTTCTACAATCCCTACTTTCGAGGAAAAACCTTAATAAAGGCGACGAACTGTCGTTGAAGCACAAATACCCACAGACCTATTATGTAACTCAATCGCTTTTGTATTGATATCGTTAACGGTATAACGACAATATTTTGAAAAATTTGAAGCTTAAAATTAGGCATTACTTGCAGCCCTAACATGCAATTTGCTGTTGTCGAAGTGTTATCAACAGAATCTTGTTCGTGTCATTGTGTATCAAAAAATCTAAATTCACACACAGATTGCAATCGCTTAGCGATCATTTGCAAGTTACGTAATAAGGGTTAATGACGGGGTTAAACTACAAGACGATTTAAACAAATATGTAGTAATAAGATAAATCTATATCTATACTAATATTATAAAGCTGAAGAGTTTGTTTGTTTGTTTGTTTGAACGCGCTAATCTCAAAAACTACTGGCCCGATTTGAAAAATTTTTTTTGCGTTGGATAGTCCATTTATCGAGGAAGGCTTTAGGCTATATAACATAAAGATACGACTCATAAGACTACAGCAGAAATGAAAAATGTTGCGAAAACGGGAGAAAGATATTCCTTTTGAGAGCTTCCGCTGCATACGCTGCGGAAACCGCTTAAGTTACACAAAAATTATGTATGACAGGATTGTTCAGCATTAAAAGTTCTATAATAAAGTCCGCGACAGCATATGTCTATCTTCTATGGTTGACTTACTACAACCTTTTTTATGTTAATAAATTTGTAAAAAAATAATGCATTATTTTAGAGGTGTATTATACACACAGGTATTTATTCTTATCAAAATAAATACATTCATCATCACGAGCATTTCATTAAGAACCAAGTTGCCCTTTATACCATTTGATTTCAATAAATATCTTAGGAGCTATCACAGTTTTAACATAACTCCGCACCAAAATAATGTTCGCAGCTTAAGTACAACGTGCGCTTGCGCTAATCTATACTAATATTATAAAGCTGAAGAGTTTGTTTGTTTGTTTGTTTGTTTGTTTGTTTGAACGCGCTAATCTCAAAAACTACTGGCCCGATTTGAAAAATTATTTTTACGTTGGATAGTCCATTTATTGAGGAAGGCTTTAGGCTATATAACATAAAGATACGACTTATAAGACCACAGCAGAAATGAAAAATAGTGCGAAAACGGGAGAAAGATATTCCTTTTGAGAGCTTCCGCTGCATACGCTGCGGAAACCGCTTAAGTTACACAAAAATCATGTATGACAGGATTGTTCAGCATTAAAAGTTCTATAATAAAGTCCGCGACAGCATATGTCTATCTTTTATGGTTGACTTACTACAACCTTTTTTATGTTAATAAATTTGTAAAAATATAATGCATTATTTTAAGAGGTGTATTATACAAACAGGTATTTATTCTTATCAAAATAAATACATTCATCATTACGAGCATTTCATTTAGAACCAAGTTGCTCTTTATATCATTTGATTTCAATAAATATCTTAGGAGCTATCACAGTTTTAACATAACTCCGCACCAAAATAATGTTCGCAGCTTAAGTACAACGCGCGCTTGCGCTAATCTATACTAATATTATAAAGCTGAAGAGTTTGTTTGTTTGTTTGTTTGAACGCGCTAATCTCAGAAACTACTGGCCCGATTTGAAAAATTCTTTTTATGTTAGATAGTCCGTTTATCGAGGAAGGCTATAAGCTATATTACATAAAGATACGACTCACAAGACCACAGCAACAATGAAAAATGTTGCGAAAACGGGAGAAAGATATTCCTTTCGAGAGCTTCCGCTGCGTACGCTGCGGAAACCGCTAAAGTTACACAAAAACCATGTATGACAAGATTGTTCAGCATTAAAAGTTCTATAATAAAGTCCGCGACAGCATATGTCTATCTTTTATGGTTGACTTACTACAACCTTTTTTATGTTAATAAATTTGTAAAAAAATATTGCATAATTTTTAGAGGTGTATTATACACACAGTTATTTATTCTTATCAAAATAAATACATTCATCATCACGAGCATTTCATTTAGAACAAAGTTGCCCTTTATATCATTTGATTCCAATAAATATCTTAGGAGCTATCACAGTTTTAACATAACTCCTCACCAAAATAATGTTCGCAGCTCAAGTACAACGTGCGCTTGCGCTAATTATATTATAAAGCTGAAGAGTTTGTTGGTTTGAACGCGCTCATCTCAGGAACTGCTGAACCGATTTGAAAAAATATTTCTGTGTTAAATAGCTTATTTATTGAAAAAGGCTTTAGGATATAAAACATCACGCTGCGACGGGAGGGGAGGGAGCAAACTCAAAACGCGCGGACGAAGTCGCGGGGGACCGCTAGTTATATTATAAAGCTGAAGAGTTTGTTGGTTTGAACGCGCTTATCTCAGGAACTGCTGGACCGATTTGAAAAAATATTTCTGTGTTGGATAGCTTATTTATCGAGAAAGGCTTTAGGATATAAAACATGATGTTGCGACGGGAGGGGAGGGAGCAAACTCAAAACGCGCGGACGAAGTCGCGGGGAACCGCTAGTAAATAAATAAATGTTGGACACCAATCACATACATTGCTCTGATCCCGAAGTAAGTAGCTAATGCACTTGTGTTATGAAACACTTAACCACTATACCACGGAGGTCGTCAAGATGTAGTTAGTAACCTTTACATAGAACATGTATTGATTCCTTGCATCCTCCAAAACCTATAAACCTCTTCAATTTTGCAAATTATGTCTTATCTCATCTTTAGTAATCCTCTTAGCCGATTTCGACTACGGTGGCCAGTCTCAACGACTAACCGACTGCGCGGGACATATTATAGTGCAGAAATGTGTTCGCAAACACAGGTGCACTCTCTAGTTCTTTCACTCTCATAGCCCGACGGGACAGCAATCTGACACGACCGGAGAGAAATCAGGCAGGATCAACGGCTTTTCGTGCTTTCCGAGGCATGGGGGTGAAACACCGCCAACTTCCAAACTCTGGGCTACCCTAAGTGTTTTTGAACAGAAAAACTCAGGTACATATTTTTAGCCCGACCCGGGGATCGAACCCGGGACCTCTGGCGCAGCCGTCGCACGAATCGTCGAATTTTTAACGCGCACACTAGCGCCACTTTAGTAGAAAAATCATAACTCGTTAAATAAAAGACCAATCAAAAATTTAATTGATGTGATTGTAGCTCTGGTTATGTGGTTTAGATACAATGTTTAAGTTCAATAAAACAGAGTTATCTGCAGTTACAGTTAGAAAAATTGCTACAGTAAACTACTTTTGAAACAATTTAAATAAACTATAGAACCTATACTACAATCGTGTCTACCAGATTTTTGATTGTTTTTGTATTTAAGGAGTAATAATTATTTTAAATAGAGTGGCGCTAGTGTGTGCGTTAAAAATTCGGGGTGCCCCCCTTAAAGGGTGACCGGACCCTCTTACCGTTGCGCCACCGAGGCAGTTAAATCTTATCAGTTATATAGTATTATATTATCTGGGGTTATATCTAATCCACATAAAACAAATAAAGTACAACCACCAACAACAATGCGTACGTTTTACGTTTATTTAACAAAACCACTGTTTCATTTCGTTTTATTTTCTTTGGGCGCCGGGTGCCGAAATTGCGACGGACAGACAAACACTACAACCGCTGTTATGTATGCACGTTGATTAAAACAAGCGTTGTGCATGTTGGTATTAAAATTTTAATAACATTTCGCTAACGTACAGAACGCGGGACGTAAGTTTTTAGACTGATTAAAATTTGTTGTTACGAGCATATATACGTTCATATTTATCACAGCACAAGCTCGCTAAATTTATGTTAGTTATGAGTTATTGTACTGTTATAAATTCTTTTAAAGTTGCAGCTACAAGGATCATCTTAAGATGGATTGGTGAAGATGAATTACAGTTTTGTTGAAATCTCTACATTTTTAATTGAAATTAATAAACACTTTTATGCTTAGCTCTTAACAACCTCTACGACTTTTCTCTTGGCTAGTCCAATAATGTAAATAATCTTTTCATAATTTTTAAGATAATATCAGTGAATTCTTTTTACAAACTAGTTGATTTAAAAATATCTCGGTATTCATCGATGAATTACCCATGTAAATTACTATATTCCCTAAAGCATTAATCTTTTGATAAAACATTGACAAATAGGCTTATCACAACACCTATAAACACAGTTACGTCCAGTTGAAGGCGCTACCCGAGTAACTCGTTTACGAGAGGAAATAGGCGTCAGGATGTATCAGTGTCAAGTTTCGTAGATTAATCCTGCCAAAAGGCTCTATTCTGGAAGACTGGACACATTAAGAATCCTTAATGTTTTTGTTACTCATGCTAACAAGGAAGGAAATAGACTTTCACGAAGTTTTCGGGTTTAAATGTGTAATTTCGCTTTTTTTTTAAATAATGGACACCAGTCACATACATTGCTCTGATCCCAAAGTAAGAAGCCAATGCACTTATGTTATGGAAATCAGACACAACGGTGGTAACACAACAATTCTATAGTGTAATTAAAATTATTCAGAAACAAAAATAAATACAATAAAAACGGTATATGACAAAACTAATACAGAAATTGGTAACCAGTGTGTACAGTGCAATTTTATTTTGTTGTGAAAACATGTTCATGCATCTATTAAACTAAACAACAAAAGAAATAGTAAAAAAAATGCTATAAAATTGAGAAGAGGATTCTGTACTAAGTTTCAAAGAAGGTTTTGAGGCTCCTCTTGAAAACATTTGGACTGGCAGTATAAATATTGATATCTTGCTTTAGATCATTGTATAACGGACACATACGGACAATCGGATTGTAGAAAAATATATTATTCTAATATACCTTTAATGAAAAATGTTTGGGATTTCGGATTCTGTAATATATTTCTATTCAATAACGTTAATCTATAGTGTAGATTTTTAATTATTTATAAAATCTTTTGCACGGCCACTGCTAAAATTACAAGAGAAATGGCGACAGAAGTCCGCCAACGTTGTATTTTTTTTGTCACTGTGAGCGCTGTCATCGATTTGGGTTCCCGCGACACCTAATTCGCACACAGCGAATAGGTTTGAAAAACGATTTCCGATTACGACCTTTTGTTCTCACTTACAATTAATTTAATATGACTGAAAGAGATGGCTAGCAATAACACAAACTTATATATATAGAACAGAACCCTTTTTTTTCTTTTTCTCTTTCGCGAAGAATGCGTTACACATACTCCCCACCGCGAGGGAGGTGGAGAGCTATGTAGGACTCCCGGTATGGTATACCCACTAATTTGCGGCGTTCCTTCATCGCCTAAGTGGCGGTGTCATGGGAGCGATCTCCCATTTGCCGATGCAAAGCCTTCGCTTTTCCACTCACCGCCGGCGACTGCCTTCCTTATACAGTGGGCCCTACGTGACCCCCTAGAGGGAGGCTGATGGGAAATGAATTTATGACCACAACTTGACTTCATAATAGTTGGTTTTACATCCAATCGAAGTACAAAAGGTTCAATAATGGTCCAATTTCATAAAAGGTAGAATGAACTCTACAGGGCTGTTATCCAGCTCTCTTAAGCTGTCAAAGGAACTGATATTCGTTAGGAGAAGATTGTTTTTATTTATTTTTATATTATGTTATGTGACGTGTTTTTATTTTTCAGGAGAACGTCACTGCATTTCTGCTTCTGCTAATGTACTAGTGGACCATAACTATAGTATAAATAGAAGACCCAGAGCAAAACGATCTGTCTAAGGTAAATAATTCTATACAAATACATAAAATTAAAATGCATGTTTGATATTCATATCAAAATATCATTTTTTACTTAACACTAATAGACTTCTACTAATAGACTAGAAGCGCTAAGTCATTCCCATTCGGCAGCTGTGGAGACGCGTACAATGCGGGTGGTTCTATCCCCGTACTTGCTACCAGCAGGTCTCCACCAGGAGAAGGCGTGAGCTGACATATTGTTGAGAAGCTTTTTCCTCCTACGCCTACGAAGCAAGGAGGCGTGAGGATCTTCCTCAAGTTCTCGCTCCGCCGCCTCTTTTTGCGTCGTTGCAATAGAATAGAACCCTAATTCTGCCAAGGCATCACGGGCAACCGACGATTAGACTTGACAAGATTGCTTCAACGCTTTACTGTAACGGACATTATAATTTGTCACATTTACACAATTGTGTCGTGCCTTTTTACGACTTTACAAATAAAATATACATTGCACTTGTAAAAAGGAACTGTGACACAGGGTTCGAATTCTTATCTGACACAGTTGATCTTTAAAAATACCATTTATATTATTATGTTTGCATAGTGATAAAACATTATAAAAACTTTTAAAAAAACGTAAAATCCGACTTCAAAACCGAAATGCACTAAAAAGTCTTAAATAAACTCTTGATCATTGAAAGGAAAGGAACCCATTTTGCCTGCCTTTTTGACTCAAGTCGCCTGCTTTTCTAATATATTTGTATACTATGCTTGTATTTGAGTCAAATAAATGTATTTTCTTTCTTTCTTTCCATTTTAGGCAAACAATTTCTTTTTGGAGTCGGTGCTGTGATAGTTGATGCTTGATGGCCAAAGTAATGGTACCGACTTCAACCAACTTTTAAAGTTCATTGATTTTTTATATTTTTAAAGATTACACGAGAGGGGGGGAGGGAGTTACACCTTATGACTCTGTTATTTAAAATTTAAAAACTACCTTTCATAAGTTCTGTCATTATAATAACTGAACTCCTGAGCGTTAAAGAGTTCTACCATCAGCTCAGCCCCACAAGATGGTTGATTACCAGACGTAACGACACGTCAACATTAAGGTTCTGGAAAAATTTGAGGGTATTTCTCGATTCCACCAGGATCCTATCATCAAATCCCAGATTGACAAAAATGGGACCAACTAGAAGGTATACCCTCTAAGTAGGCGAAAAAAATTTTCGAATCAGTCGATAAACGACGGAGTCGATTAAAAATTAAGCCCGTTGGGACAGAAACGTTCTAGATTGGAGACCCTTCGGCCAAAGATGCGGCGTAGGACGTCCACTGACAAGATGGACAGAAGACCTTGTAAAGATTGCAGAACCAAACTGGATGCAGAACGCTCATTTTCTTCTCGAAAACCTTTGAATTATGAACGAAAAGGCAAACCTGCTCTATTTTTGCCTATCTGGATAAGACCGTAAAAAAGAAAAAAAAATATGGATTCATTGCCTTGAAAACAAACTTATCTTTAACCGCGTGTTCGGAAACCAACCGGATTTTGATTTAAAGGTCGATGATAATAATTGGGTTGAAGTTATCCCGAATCAATGATTCTCTTTGCTGGTTTACCGAAGTGTGAAATATGAATTTGCTTTTGATGTGTGTATTCAGCATCATACGGAATTTAAATATGAGTTTAAAAAGTTTGTGTTTTCAGTTATGAGAAAAAGGTTTGACTTTAACTTTTTTGGAGAACGGAATGTCTGCCAAGAGGATTTCACTGGACAACATTACCTACTAAAATACTTGTATTGTCAACAGGTCATATGTAGAATGTGACACTTAAGTAGGCATAGCTTACATTTCTGGTTATTAAAAGATAAGCCTTTTAATAACCACCTCATAACTTGCTATTCTCTCTTTACTTGATCTACACACCCTATTTTCAGCCGCAGTCAGTTAATTTGACGGGGGACAGTAGTCCGACCCGTTCTAAAATTAACCCTCGTACTGACCTAACGAAATAGCAGGTGAGATCGACCGACCACCGTAGGGAATGAACTGAAATATTCAGTATCTGTGCTAAATGGATTAAATAAAACCAAAAAAGATTCCAGAGCGGTTTTTCAAACGTCAGATAAAATTTAACAAACTATAAGTATAAAGCTATTGATTTTAAAATATAATTTACATAAAGGATCAGTGACAAACAGTTAACATTTTCGACCGATTCGAATTTTTTTTCGCCTATCTAAAGGGTATACCTTCTAGTTAGTCCCATTGTTGCCAATTTGGGATCTGATGATGGGATCTTGGTGAAGAGCAAGAGAAGAACTAATGAGAAGAAACAAATTAATTTGGACTCTGTCAAGCTTATGCACACGAACAGTCTACGCACATCATGCACAGACTCCAAATGCATTGCTTTCTCCTTAGTAGTAAAAATATGCGTTATTTTAAGCTTTTCACTCAGGTTTTTTAAGGCGGTTGAATTTTTTGTTCGACGAATACTTCGTATCTAACTATGGAAATATCAGGCCTTAAGCATTCACATTCTGGTAGCTTTATGTTTGGCACTCTTGAGTAACCCTGGCTGGAGTGAGGACCAATCTATTAGAGAAACTAAACATAATTTTGTTATGTAAGTGATAAGTTTAGTGTAAACTTATTTTGTTGATCATAAGTTTAAAAAGCGCTTTTGAAGACTTTTTTTTTCAAAAAAAAAAAACAAGTTTCAGAAGAGGTTGAAGAAAATTTAGAAAAAGATTTAGGATTTTATTTTGTGGTTAGAATTTTTGACGCGTTCGTGAAACGATGAAATTATGATCTAAAATATATTTTTTAACTAACATTGAAAGAATCAATGTCACAGTACTACTAGAAGTAGCTCGTAGTCAAAGGCTAAAAACTACATTTATGCATTACATGAAATGTTTTCTGCCTTTACGTCTATTTCTTTTACTAGCAAAAGAAATACATCTTCAAATGAGAACGATTATATCCGAGAAAGTTGGTAATAATTACTAAAAAAGACGTATTTCCCGAGGTCCACAGAAATTCGGGGCGAACGGAGGAAAAATAGTATAAACCATTCGGATCTTTTGTGATCGCAGGCAGTGACCTGGTTTTTCGCTATTTATGGCTCGTAAAGATTTGATTTAGGACTTTCAGGGATGTCTAGAACTGGGGTAACTGTTATGCCAGTTTGAGTCGTTTTCGATTTAGGATTGAATAGACAACCTTAATTATAAACTCTTGAGTGTTGGTAAGGAAGTTTAAAATAACTTTGAAAATTAAATAAACGGTTATTAAAGTCCCTGAAATTATAAAGAAAAATTCTGTGTTCTTTTATCTTATATAATAAAAGATGTTGATTTAAGAGAAATGGATGTATATCACTTATGTTATCGATTTTCATGCGTTCATCATACTTTGAATATAAGTAAGTATCAAAAACAGTTAGGTAGTAAGACTAAAGTTAGGCTTTTAATCATAGAACCAGTAAATAATTTAATTTTAGATCGTCATTTCGTATCATAAGCATTGGACAGATAAGTACTAACCAGAACTTATTATAAAGTTAGCCTGTAAAGTCCCAATGCTGTGAAGAAGCCTTACCTCAACTATGAGGTAGTTCGAGCCATACTCCACCACGCGGGCTCAGTGTGGATTGGTGGAGGGATGTTTGCAAGGCAAGCGACTAACCCTGCTGTCAGATGTTTTCAAGCCTCATAAGGCCTCTGACTTTTAGAATATTGAAAAACAATTGTATCTACAATTAACAGTGCAATGAAATTTCAATAAATAAGTAATTTAAAAATTAAACAACCTTCAAAAACTTACATTAAATCTGAAAAAAAACGCATTCGTTTTCTATATAGGAGAAACAGATTCTTTTCGAGATTTAGTCACGTTTTTGAAGGCGATAATACTTATTTTTGAATATTTTCTTATTTTATGATTTTAACTTAATACTCATATCTCAAAAACTACTAAACTAATTTTGATGTAATTACCATGTACCCTAACTAGAACTTTACCTTAGTGAACTAAAAGAAGAATCATCTCGCTATTACTTCTCGTTTAATTTAAATCTTAGACAAACATACGAGTACATATATTTTGAACACATGTAAGAAAGTCTTAATAGATCAACATACCAAAATTTTATACAATTCTGACGATATCACATGCATTCGTTTTGATTACCTCCTTTTTTCTTTGAAGTTTATAAAAACAGCCCTTAAGATAAGTATTGAAAATTCAGCTAAGCTGAATTACTGCCCTGTATTTCATTTTATATCCTACAGCCATAATTCTGAAAACAATATCCTCTAAGCCTTCAGGGACAAACCTCAGCGGATTACAAGAGGCCTCGAACCGTAACACTTGTTATTTTGGCGATACCCAAGACGCCGGGTGTTTTGAGATAGCCTCTCAAAAGATAAAACGCTGGTAGGTACGTTTTACTTGACGTGGGAATTAATAGTCCATTTTTACCACGCTTTTACTAGCTTGGGTTGTATGTATGTATGTATGTAATGGAATCTTTGAGCATAAATTTGACCGATTTCCAGAAGTTTGATTAATTTGAAACTTTGCACACGTATCAAGGACCGATGATAATGCAATAATTTAATAACAGTTTCTCAATATCCTTATAAGGACCGCCAGGATTGATAAATTCTTTCGTGGATCCTCTGTAAGGGAGTAAGAAAGATAGAGATATCGCGTGTCGCATGTCTGCAAATAATTAATTGAAACATCGAACTAAAAAATTAAAAATAAATTATACTTTAAAGAAACTAAAAAAACACTTTTTTGTAGCTAACCGAACTAAAAAGTAGAAAATAATTTCTAATTTCAAAGAGTTAGAGAATAATTCAATTCAGAGTAAAAAGCGTGGGTATATTAAATGTTACAATTACTCTACATGCAACTATCTATGTGCGGATAGTTATGAAAAAAACATAGTAAATAGTTATGAAAATATAGTAAAATGCACCCCACGCTTTTTACTCTGAATTGAATTATTCTCTAACTCTTTGTAATTAAAAAAAATATTTTCTACTTTTTAGTTCGGTTAGCCATATAAGCGTGGTTTTTTAGTTTTTTTAAACTATAATTATGTTGTGCTATCGGGTAGGCTCTACTGGCAACTCCTATGCACAGTTTTAAAAACCCTATATACTTTAGGACTGACTTACTATAGACAAATCGCTTTATAAATGTTGCAGAATGGGGGAGAGATTTATTTTTATTTTTTAACCTCCAACGCATAAAGAGAGGGGTGTGATAAGTTTTACGTGTCTGAGGTATTGTAGCAGCCAGACGGATAAACCGATTTTGGTCTAGTTTTTCTTGCCATAGATGAATTTATTCCGAGTGATCTTATCCAAGTTTCAGGAAAATTAGTTCAGCCGTTTGAAGATCATCTCTATTTAGTTTCTGTTACTTCAAGGATATTAGGGTATGGTATGGATTGGGTCATGGACACCTATCCATGACCCGATCAGGCCTTCGAAGATCATCAGCTCATTAATAATTGATTAGGGGATTTGACTACCTTCCGTATGTCCTACAGAATTTGATTTCGAATTTTGGTAACGCGTTACTTGAATTATATTGAAATAACTTGGTAAGGCGACCATGACTTAAAATATGACATGTCGGAGGGTTTTTTATAATTGTATTTTTTTCATAACTCGAGAATTTTTCGATATATTTAATAAGAGTAATTCTGTTTTTTTTACAGATGCAAAAGGCATAATCATGTGAGTGATTTAGTCTTTTCTTATCCTTATCTTATTGTGCATTTTTTTACAGCGTTTGGCGTGTAATAGAAACAAAAATATTAAGTCAATGAGGAATCATTGACTTAATATTTTTGTCATCATACTCTGTGGAAACAGAGTATACGTTATCATATCATTGTCATATTGCTCTAAAATGCCTTAACTCAAAGATATGATCGCTAATGAATGTTTATAAAAATCGCAAACTCATTGTAGTAAATGTCAACAATTCTGACTGGCACCCATTACAATTTGTTTGATACATTGATTGTTCAATTTACTTTATCAGAAAAAAAAAGATTTTTCAGTATATGAAATTAGAATCAAAATTGGATACTTTATGTACCTATATTCCCTTGGCCTCACCTGTGAATCTATTTATTATAATAATAATAATATTGGACACCAATCACATACATTGCTCTGATTCCAAAATAAGTAGCTAATGCACTTGTGTTATGGAAATCAGACACAACGGTGGTACCACAACACCCTGACCCGAGACAATATAGAAAATTTTGATTTGTACATTGACCCGACCGGCAATTGAACCCGGGACCTCGGAGCGGCGACTCCTTGAAACCAGCGTGCTTAGCCACTACACCTCGAAGGTCGTCAGATTATCAAATAAATATTTGCATACTATTTATAAGAGGCATATTGGGTCTACAATAAACTATTGTAAACCTTCCACCTACCCCATTTCAACGCAAATAAATGATTACTTATATTAAATTCTAAGAAATTATGTATTAAAGTGTGTAACAAAGTTGAAGTGGTTAAATTATTTGTCTCCCAATGCCTGAAATTAGGTTTAGTGAAAGAGAACTTTCGAAGCATTAAATTAAAGCGATAATAATAATAAAACTTTATTGCACACCATTTGAGCGATGTTAACTAAACGACACATTTAATTTTTCCTTCAATATCTTCCACGTTTACTATTCCACCTTGAAGAAAACTCCCTCAAATCTAATCAACTCCACACACCTCATTAAGAAAAGCGTCAGCACTAAAAGCGCTTAAGGAAGCGGCACAAAGCGAGTGGACCGCTTCAAGCTCACAAACGACGAATGCTGGAATTGCAAGAGGTTTTTACGACACGCGCGGTAATTAACCTTCAGAACCGTGCAGAGTTTAACCCTTGCATTTCGTGAAGGCTTAAAATTTATAAGGCGTTACACCTTTGACCTAGGAACTATTATCAGACTTTTTGGAAATGCAAGTGACATTTGTATAGTAAAATAACATGGGCGAGACTTACAGAAAAAAAATCACTAGTTTTTAAGGTGGTTGTATTTTATATTTATTTTAATAGTTCATATTTTTTAGTTATTTACCCATATCTCAAAAACAACTGGACCGATTTTGATGAAACTTGCATTGTACCCTAAGTTGAAATATACGAATTCGAACCAAAAAAAGAATCATCTCGCAATGATTTCTTGTTTTCGAGAAATCCGTGGACAAACATACATACACTTACGAAATTTCGCACACATGTTTAAAGCCTTTATAAATAAACATAATCAAATATTATCAAATTCCAATAATATTTCATAGATACAAATTGAATTGATTACCTCCTTTTTCGAAGTTGGTGAAAATTGGCTGTGAATCGTTTGCTGCACATACATTGACGACCTCCGTGATGTAGTGGCTAAGCACGCTGGGTTGCAAGGCGTTGCCGTCGCAAAGTCCCGGTTTCGATTCTTGGTCGGGTCAATGTAGAAATCAGAACTTTCTACATTGTCTCGGGTCTGGGTGTTGTGGTAACACCGTTGTTTCTGATTTCCATAACACAAGTGCATTTGCAGGTGCTACTTACTTTGGGACCAGAGCAATGTAATCGTATGTGATCGGTGTCCAATATTTATACAGGTTGACCAAAAAAGAGACTTCCAATTTTTTTTGGATTCTTTACATCCAGGTCTATCCAAATATACCATATTTATGATAGATTTTTTTTATACTTATCGAGGTTTTTAAAAAAAAAACTTGTTAGTCTCAGTTTTAGAGAGCTCATAAATTTATCTGCGTAAATTTAATTTATAAGGACCAAACTACAGTACAAAAAAACGACATAACACCATAAAAAGTGAGAAATAATTTGTTTAAAATTTCTTAAAATTCGCAAAAAAAAAATATTTTTCTAAAACTTACGAAAATTCGGCTAACATATAAGGATATATTTGAAAGCCCTGGATGAAAGGTTTCCAAAAAAAATGTTGGACGTCACTGTTTTGGTCACCCTGTATATTTCATTATTAATTATTATTAATCTCTTTCCCCAAAGGTTGTCTGGAAGAGATCGCTTATAGCGATATTGACCGCCTAAGTTGTACATTTCCTTAAAACGAATTTGTAAATCAATGTATGTTAAGTGCAATAAAGAGTTATCTATCTATATTTACATTATGTCAGAAGATATAAAAAGTGAAATGAAGTAATAGTATCAGAAAGTCTCAGCTATTTTTGTTTACGTATTGATGCAAAAGAAAAAGTTTTTTTACTCAGTATTGCAAAAAAAACGGCATATTCCAATTGCACTTGAAAGCGAGTCATTTAGAAGAACAGTAAGACTATATTAAATATTAAAGTCGCACTAAATGTCTCACGCTGCTAAAAGCTATGTAAAAAAACAAAACTTTCTTCCGTACTACAGCTTTTGTAAGGGAGCACTTGACATTCAGATGCTTAGGCTCAGAGCGTCCTTATGATAAAATTTTCTCACGAGACTCACTGAGTAATATTTATTCCAATGTAAAAGTGCTGTAGTAGTATTTTTTTTAATCAATCATCAAATATCTTTCTTTTATTCAAAAGTTTGGACGATTATACATTTGTACTCAGTATTTTTCAGGGTTCCGCAGCCGAATGGCAAAAAACGGAACCCTCATAGTTTCATCAAGTCTGTCTGTCCGTCCGTATTTCACAGACACTTTATTCTGAAACTTAGTAGGTAGATGTATCCTGTTAACCGCTTTAAGATTCTCATACAAGAAATAAAAAATAATGATATTTAAGGGTCTCCCATACATGAAACTAAGCCTTTATTTATTTTATTTTCAAACCTATGCTTGCCATCGAGTTTTTAAAATAAAACATTTTCTCAAGTCTAACGTTTGAGAGACATACGCTTATAACAGTGGTAAAATTGGCGACACATCTAACTTTTTAACTAAGCGAGTGTAAAAAAAAATGCATTATGAAAAAGACTTTCAACGAAAATTGGTTAGACGAGATCGAACTAATATATTTTGAGATAGAGTACATTTTCAATCCGCAGACATAACTTTGTTATTCATACAAATACTATGAAAAACAAAGTCATATTTGCTGTCAACAAAATAGTGTGGTATTTTGGCTAAGTGGAAGTAAGTGGATATCTAATTCGGTTCAAGTTGCACGGAATCCTTAGTGTGCGAGTCCGACTCGCACTTGGCCGGTTATTTAATGAAGTAATTAAATACCACTCTCAAGAGGAAGTACTCACTTAATAGAATAAAAGGCTTTTAATTTACCATTCGATGTAAGTAGGTCGCGTAGAGAATTCTCCATAAATCAATAATAAAATAATGATTAATTCATATTAAGTGCGCCTTCACATTAGAGAGACGCGCTGCTGTCGCTTTAATGTAAAGGCGCACTTACTGCTGCCATTTTATGTATGAAATTGACAGCAGTGAGTCGCACTGCTGTCAATTTAGGCCGCGCGACCGTCACGCTGCTAAAGTCGCCTTAGTGTGAAAGCGCTCTAATACAAATAAGACACAACGACAACATACTTTATTTTTCCACTGCAATATTTATGTAACGGATTCCCCTAAAATGGACAACCTTGTCATAGTCCCCTCTTGCCTATAGTAATAGTCCCCCTAGGACTACGGTGGCTAGTGACAACGCCTAACCGACTGTACGGGACATGTTATAGAGCACAAGTTCGAAAACACAGGTGCACTCTCTATTCATCTCACTCTCACAGCCCGATGGGACAGCAATCTGACACGACCGGAGAGAGATCAGGCGCAGGACCATCGGCTTTACGTGCTTTCCGAGGCACGGGGGTGAAACGCCGTAAACTTACAAACTCCGGGCGAGAATTTCTGAGCAGAAAAACCCAAGTATATGTTTTTTGGCCCGACCCGTGGTTCTAACTCGGAACCTCTGGCGCAGCGGGCCTTAAAGTAAGCCACTGCGCCACCAAGGCAGTTAAGCTAACTCTATGTAGAAGGTATAGAAGTTAAAAATAACATACAGGTGGTAAGCGATGCAAACGTATCCTATGCTATGTCCTTATCCTGATTCTAAGGTACCTCCCCACCGTTTCGCCCCAGCCCTGTCCCACCCCAGCCCCGGCCCCGTCTAACGGGATAAAAAGTATCCTTTGTCCTTTCTCTGGTTCAAAGCAACCTCTCCACCAATTTTTTGCTAAATCGGTTCAGCCGTTCTTGAGTTATAAATAGTGTAACTAACACGACATTCTTTTATATACGTATTTCGATATAGATAAAAACAAGCAAGATAAACAACTCAACCGACACACTCGCTAGACTCCAACTAAGCTCTGAAGAGGGATGCTCGTCAAACATACACGAGGCTCAGAAAAACGATAACAGACAACACACTTTTTTACGCCCAGTGAAGAATGAAGGAAAGCATATAATCAGTGGCTAAAATTTCTTATATCGGTGGCTACTAATTTTCTACTGCAACTGGTGGTGAGTAAAGATAGCTCGTATACCACTGCATAACAAAGGTCTTACCTCAACTTAGTTTCAGCCATACTCAACTTTGGTGGAGAGTTGCTAGCAAGGAAAGCGACGAACCTTGCTGTCAGATGTTAACAAGCGCCCATAAGGCCTCCGACTAGACTTAACGACTGATATCAACCGATATTAGCCGGGACCAACGGCCTTGTACCTTCCAAAGCTCGGAGATGCTCGTGATATACGTCGCTTGTATAATCGAAATTCGAAATGGTAAACACTATGGCGCCGTAGGTTGCCTTACTTCGGAAATTACTACCCAAGCGCTGCCACCACTGCGCTGAGCGCCGAACTTTGGAGAACTCCGGTAAATATTTTAAGTACTCAGCATATTTAACAGCAAAACTTACTTTATCTTCGTTCGTTCTATCGGGATTTTCATTTTTGTGAGAAAAAAAGAGGTGTGATTTCTTACGGATAATAAAACCTTTGCGCTTTAAAAAAAAACTTTACTTAATGCGAAAGAGCTGTGTTTCCTATTCGTGCTACCGCTATTTAAATTTTCAAACCGTCTGACCCGCTCGCCACACATTAGGGCCCGTTAATAAAATATTATCTGCTAAATTGTTGCTCTATTTATCTTGCTAAATATAAGCAAGCCATTTTATACCTAAGACATGCTGAATACAGGGTATGTTGAATGAAACCGTGTATAAAGACAAACTTTAACTGCTCAAAGACAGCGCTTTTTTGTCGGAAAAGGAAGATCTATAGAAACATACATAGTTTTAATTGGATTTGGACTAACCTAGCATAAATCAAGCTGTGTACCTATCCTTGGCAATATAGTTTGCGCTCGAGTTTCCATACGAAAAAGTGATAACGGTTTTAACCCTACGTTGTCCAATTTCGACATTTATTTTACATGTTTGAGATATTTTTAAAAACGATGCTCTTACATCTTGAGTTAAAATAAATATGATTCAGTAAATAAAATAATCTTCCCTTTTCGACAGAAAAAACTTTTCTGAATTACATCCATTTCTAACCAATCAAACGTTAATAATAATTAAAATCGTACAAGATTAATTTCGAATGTGTGAAAACGAATGAGAATTTGTCTCATCCTATATAGGTTTACGGTTGAAAAACGTCACCAGCAAGCATATTTCGACTGCAAATGTAAACAATTACATTCATTGTTCCGCCTGCACACGATATTCTTAAGTAATATAAAGTGAATTTTGCCTTTTTTGCAGAGTATTAGTAACTTCAAGTTTAACGAGTATACCAAAAGTCAAGAGATAAAAGATAGCAAAACATTTACGCGTGTCATTATTCTAAGAACAAAATAACATGACCTAATGAAGACTACGTAATAACGTCTTAGAAATTACCTACTTACCTAGGTTATTAAGCTATAAGAATATTTTTTTGATCTTCACGGAGATTTAACGAACTTGTCATTTAACTAACTTAACTTGTTTTAATTTGCTATGCACATACTATTATTAAGCGTCCTAAACTGATTGCAAATATAGGGAAACATGTTATTGGCTTAACTTTATATAAGAACTAACGACTTTGTACACCTTATTATTAAGCTGTTGGTTTTCTTAATAAATAAATAAATAATAAATAAGCCTGCCAATAGCCACAGAGGCACCCTTTATACTGACATATTGTCACGTACCTTGTTCACAGACGTATCCCGCGACGGTGATGCCCAGTCCAAGAGCCGAGTCCTTGCTTAATTCCACTTCGTAGCTGAGGGTCTCCGGTTCACCGGTGCCTCTCACCGCCATGTCCAGTGGTAACCTATAAGGAGGTTACATAGTAGTAGTAGGTAGCTAAATAGCTTGGATCAAATAATACCAAAGTTCAGATTGATTAAAACGTCCAAAGATTATCAACAAGACAAGTTTTTTTTTTAATAAAGAATAAGATACTTTTTGTTCTTTGTTTAAGAGTAACTGTGGGATGAAGTAGTATTTGTTCTTAAAGGAAAATATTCATAATTTTCTCCCTGTATCAGAGGAAGTTTAAAGTTTTGCCATCTTCGGCAAATAAAAATATATAAGGCATAATTTGTCTAGCAGTAGTCATGTGAATTAGGTATTCTAAAGTTTAAGACTCATCATCATCATTATCAGCCAACGGATGTCCACTGCTAAACATAGGCTTCACCCACGAATTTCCATAGCGACCGATCACTAGAGGTCTGCATCCAGTTTCATCCTGCGATCTTTACAAGTGCGTCTGTCCATATTGTCGATGGACGTCCTACGCTGCGTCTTTGGTCAAGAGGTCTCTAATCTAGAACTCGTCTGCTATGAAAAATGACGACTCAGAGTCTTGTACCGATGGCAAAACACACTACACAACACTACGCCGGAAAAATACTGATGCATTTGTATTAACATTTGAATAATAGTCCCCCTAGCCGATTTCGACTACGGTTGTCAGTCACAACGACTAACCGACTGCGCTGGACATATTATAGTGCACAAGTGTGTGCGCAAACACAGACGCACTCTCTATTCTTTTCACTCTCATAGCCCGATGGGACAGCAATCTGACACGACCGGAGAGAGATCCGGCGCAGGACCAACAGCTTTACGTGCTTTCCGCGGCACGGGGGTGAACCACCGCCAAATTCCAAACTCCAGGCTACAGATCTACAGGCTAAAGATCGCAGGATCAAACTGAATGCTGACCGCTAGTGATCGGTCGCTGTGGAAAGCCGTGGGAAAGGCCTATGTGCAGCAGTAGGCGTCCTTTGGCTGATAAAGTGATGATGATTATATATATAGGCAACACGGTCTGATGGACTGACGAAAATAAAACCGCAAAAGTGACAAATAGACTGCATAGATGCCACACTGAACGTGTAATCTTTCCCTTTGGTTTACTCAGAAATTAAAGCTTTAAGTTAACATACCTCATCGGTTGTGGTTTCGGATCCACCGGCGCTATAATGAGTGGAGGGGGTCGCGGCGCCGGCGCCAGCGCACCGCGGGGCACAACCGCTACTATCGACGCCACCGGCTGCGGACAATTAGTTAGGTTATTAGATCATTTGTCATATTTAATGCTGGTTGGAGACTTGTCAAAACACAGCGGGAGACGAACGATAAGTAAGCAGATTAGTTCGACATTGAAGGCAGAAGATCTAAGACCTCTCACACACTGCGACTTTTAGCATCGATGTACTCGCGCGTTTTGAAAACGCGCGATCCACGCAGTGAACAGATTTAATTTAGCATCAATGTAGTCGCGCGTTAGTATCGATGCAGTCACCAAGATGCAGTACATAATTTATCAATTTGCAGCTTGTGCATCGCGATATTATTATTAATTAATTTATTCATTATTGTAACTTACTTAATTATTTGTATGCTGTTTTGTATGGCTAAGTAGGTCATTGTTCTATTTTTTGATTGAAGACCACATTTTTATTCATGTACTACCCTACTTAATAACAAATAAAGATATTTGTATTTGTATTCGCGACTGCATCGACGCTTAATGTTGAGCAGTTTGTAAAGGTTTACAGTTTGTGACTGTATAGATACTGCATCGTGACTGTATTGCTGCTAAAAGTCGCAGTGTGTAAGGGGTCTTATACACAAACGATTGAAGACGTCATAGGCAAAGACATAGTTGCTGAGAAAAGGCTATTGTCGCAACGAAAACGTTTGTCGTCGACCTAAAAATGTTAAATACATAGTTTTTTGTATTACAAAATTGAATTACAAAGTTAAATGTTAAAGCCGAGAATATGTCGGCTGAAGGTAAGTCAGACAAGTGAAGGTACCTGAAATAGCCTTCAACTGTCATACAATTATTATAAGGGCTGAGATGATGTTGTTTTTGGGGTCTACATGATTTGAAGCCAAATGGTATCTGAATTGAAAGAAGTTCCACTATCACTTGCCAATTTGACATGAAATACAGGTAAACAAGTTTTCTCAGGAAGTGAACTGAATGTAAGTGCTCTTCATGAGAATAAAGTTCTTCTAAACGTAACAAGGCAAATGATCTGCAAGACCAGGGGCGCGTATTGCGATGCAGTTTTGATAGGTTAGCGGCTCAGCTTTATTGTCAAATAAGCAATTAGTATTGCGATTTCGCATGATATTTATAATATTATTATAATAAAACAACATAAATATTCGGGTCGGAGTTGTGCTGCCTGGCAATTGAACGGCTAAAGTTGGATCTCAATACGCCCCAAGTCTTTTGAATCACTCCTGAACATAGCTTAATACTATGTTAAGAGTCTAAACCTGTATTAAAAGGCTAGACTCTTTACATGGCCATACATGGACCGAAGCATAATTTTTGGTGCTTCTAAAGCATCTTATGATAATTCGGCATATGCAGTTAGTAATAGTCACTTCGGTTTTGTGATGGAGAAAGATTTCATTGACAGTATAAAGCTTGACGTGTTGAAAGACTCAAGGACCTTATGCTTAGCCCATCCTTGGATCGAAGAGGAGTCTACAAGCTAACACAGGTTCTTTTAGACATACCCTATGGTGCAACCGTTCTTCAATGAAGGTAGGCGGCGGTGAAGGCGGCGCAGAGTCCTCGCACAAAGAACCAAACCCGTCGTGGCCAGCTTCAGCCAGCCGCCGCTCCAATTCTATAGGGTCTGTTAGCAGACGAGACGGGACGACCGGCGCTTGGGATGCTCCGAGTGACTGTTAAAAAGGATAGCAAAGGTTAATCTTCTATGTGGTTTTATCGTCAGAAATGCTTCACACACAACTAATTGATTTTTTTGTGATGGTAATAATAATAAGAATAATTGTCCTGAGAGCCGTGGTACACCTCTCTACTTCCCTAGCACCGCAACTGGTGTTACCCCCTTGTTGTCTAGGTCACTTAGTGCTAGCAACTAATTTGGGGGGCCCATCGAATCTCAGTCCATCTGAGTGTGCAAGTCACCCTCTGCCATTTATCCGTGTGAGAAACATACGTCAGGCAGGGGCTATAGTTCTTCCATAGTCCCGTTACCCGGTCCACCTAACACCCACACCCATAACTCAGTATCTTTTTGTCCATATTTTGCAATAGTCCTACACAAACCGGGTGTTGTCCTTGGGTGCACTTGTATAGTGCATACAGGGATATTCGCCGGTTTGTGTCACACAGCTTAGATTAATGTTGTCAAACGGGCCTCTGCGTGTTGGCTTCGGCCCCATGTACGCCTTCCAAAGGTCCGGGACCCTGTGGTCCCGAGATAGGAAAATGACCAACATAATAATAATAAATATTCTTTATTGCACAAGTAAGGACACAAGAAACAATAACAATACAGGCAAATCATTTGTTCAATATTGGCGGTCTTATCGCTGGAAGCGATCTCTTCCAGACAACCGTGGGGTAGAGGAAACAACGTACAGAGTACGTACGTAATAATTTCAATGTACAGAGTTACGTAGCGTTCTTGTGAAATAACGAGCTTTAGAATGGCTAACGGTAAATATATTTCACAATCAAAAACGAAATATCATGCAAAATATGTAACTAATGTGTTATTAGACGAATAGATAACAGATCGCAGGCAAGTGTTCTAAGACCTAAGGTTTTGAAGAAATTAGTATTGTAGACGAGAGGTCAAAATGCAATATTTGTAGTAAGAGAAATTATATTTCGGTAAACACATACAATATTTAGAAATCACACGACCTCACGAAACGTCCATAGCACAACGGTTTTCTTGAATGACAATCATAGACAGGTGTCTGTCATTATTACTTAATAGACTTCTAGTCTATGATCTATACCAAGAAGGAACATTGAATTTTATAACTCCAACAAGTATGATCCTAAATG
The DNA here is from genome assembly GCA_963924145.1 of Pyrausta purpuralis. NCBI lineage: Eukaryota > Metazoa > Arthropoda > Insecta > Lepidoptera > Crambidae > Pyrausta > Pyrausta purpuralis. The sequence continues at coordinate 19,571,340 of OZ001667.1, read as the reverse complement.
GCGTAAATTCCATCTTCATTTGTATTTTGTCTGTGCAAATGAGCTTTATAGCTAGTCAACTGATCCAGCAAATGATTCCAGTGTCCTACAAGTTTGCCCATAAACAAATATAACGTAATGACCTACACGGACACTAAGATTTTTGTTTCAATTTCATGCGATTGGACCGACTGTAAGCTCGATTAGCAATTCGTAAGCTCGATTGTAAAGAGCTTTGGTCCGGTTAGCCAGAGGTTGCAGGTTCGAATCCCGCCCGTATACAAGTCATGTTTTTTATTTCATTTTATAAGAATACAAAAATAACACTGGACTGTTAAAAACATTCTAAAACCATCTAAGATTTTATGTAGAAACAAGCACTGAGGTCTTCCATTTATGTATGTTGCCAAATCCCAAAAGATTGGATGTTAGCTTACGCCCAATTACTTGCGGTCTTAGTTACATCTAAAACCACAAAAACATTTTATCTTTCCAGTTGACCTCAAATCATGTTCAATAATTCAGAACGCAAAGCGAACGAGGATTCAGTTTATTTTCTTAAAGAGTGCCACAAAAGGTGGCATCTACCTGCGAGGCTCATCTTGAATTCATTTCAGATCCGCCCGAGTGGAGTAAAGGTCACCCTTTGTCTTTCTCTGGGGTAAACTACTGCGCTAATGATGCAGGAAAAGAGGCGAAACTGTTTTGATAAGCATCATTTAGTTTTAATCACTAATTAGTGGGCTTGGAGAAAGGATTTAGTATGTACGGTTAGGTGTCTATCTCAAGTAAACTTCGATTTTTGGATTTTGATAAAGACACAACATTCAGGTATATTTTTTTTATTATGAAAACGACGAATCTACATAGAGCACGTATGTGTGTATGTGCCTAGTACATTATGGTTAGCTGATGTTAAAAAATATACTTTCATTAGATAATTCTTATTTAGGGTATTTTTTGGAAATGACGAAGGACGTTTAAATTACTAAAATGAAACTTTTTTAAATCCAATAATTTACAGCTGTGACATATATAATATTATTTAAACCTATACTTTAGTTTTGCTATCAGGCACTAGATGGTGCTTTCCATTATTAGCTCCCACTGATTAAGTGTTTAAACAATACCATATGAATGCAAATATATTAGTTCCGCTGATCATATTTACATGCTATGTGTATGTTTTTCTACAATAGGTTAAGTCTTTTTGTGCTTTGTATGTAAAATGCACTCCATCTTTGATTTTTAGAACGCACTAAACTGGTTATTACCTTCTTCTTAATACTGTAATCCTTTCGTCAGTTCTCTAGAACGCACCTGTTTGATTTTTATCATCTTGGGCATCTAGTCTCTCCAATACTTTAGTGGTTATGTCGGGTTCTAGAATGCACCTTGGGCATCTAGTATCTTCATTACCATAAGTAATCCTATATTTTTGGATCTGTACGACACTGAGCATGAGCCTTTTTGCTGCTCAGTCCGCACCCTATTTGTTGTACTTCAAGTTTGCGGAATTAATTTCGGACTTTTACTAACGGTGACGTCACGCCATTCCCTTCGGCCCGTACTTCGAGCAAAATTGACGATAAAGCACAATAATGCTGTGCACCTGCTTCGGTTCGCAATACCAGTGACACTGCTGTACGTGTCCCGGCTCTATTATTCCACAAAGGTCGAGAAGATTCAAGAGTACATCAGAGAGAAGACCAAATACTCACTGAGGGTTGAACGGTTGGAATTTCGTCACAACACGAATTGTACACGTTTGTAGTGAGGGTTGCGACATAACAGCTGGCGACCTTCATGAAAGCAAAGTTTTGACCAAAGGGTGTTCTGTATCGTCGGTTTCGAGGACGGTTACCGGACAACAAGTTGCGCAATACTACGTTGGCAAAATAGTGTTATATTTTAAAATTCTTCCTTTTTGTTCTTTTAATCATGACATATTGTATGTATGTCAGTCTGTAAGGTATTTATTCTATGGGCCTAATTGCTTATTTAATCATTTGTAGCCTGATTATAAATAAATAACTAAAAATAATCACTTTACTGAAACAAAGGCGTCCTCCTCGGTTTATCATAGCAACCGGTTATTAGTAGTGAAAATAGCGCGTCATTGTATTGAGAAGTAGCTTTCAACCAATTCATTTGACACGATTGAAAAGTATGTTATATTGAAAAAGGCTTAGAAATTCCACGCTGAAGGTTTTCTCAATTCAATGGATATGTTGATATATCCAGATAATTCGACCCGTCTGCTCTAGATAAGAAAATCCGGCGTCTATTCTTAAGAACTTCTTTCTTGATTCTCTCCGTCCTTGTCACTCACGCTGACAATGACAATAGTGAGAGAGTGAGGGATAGGAATTAAAGCAAGTACGTCTGACAAAATGTAGGGTTTTATTCTAACCCTGAGCGAGTTAACTTTAATGAAATTTATGCAAGAGAATGGAAATTGCTCGTCTTAAGGAAATTTTCATATAAATTCAAAGTATTCTTTTTATGTTTTCAAGACAGTTTATTATTAAATGAACCCTAGTAGTAAGATTCCAGGCTTAATGACATTATGGTTTTGGACAAAACATGTTGCACGCAATCGTAAGTTTAACTGAGATTACAGAATAAAATGTTGCTAATTTAATATCTCAGGTTGTTTAAACAGTACCGATTAAACAAAGGTTTGGTCAGCATTTGATTTTGCAATAATTTTTGAGCCTTTTATTATTTAAGACTCAGAACTTAACAGAATCATTCCATATGTCGTTTTTAAACACTTTTCTAAACAGTAAAAGTGAAAATCAGTGTCGTGGCATGCTTACCATCTACTGTCAGGACATACTGAGCGGATACCTTTTTGGCACACTTGGGGGCTTTGTTTTTTTTAAAAATGATAATGTAATTTATTTCATAAAAGAATTCAATAAACCACTTTATCTGGGATTTGTTGACTAAAGAATTCAATAAACCACTTTATCTGGGATTTGTTGACTACTCCAAGGCGTTTGACAGCTTTAAACATGAGCCTATATCAAACACTCTGGAACGCCAGGATGTGGACCCCACCTACATACAACTCTTGCGACTCATTTATCAACAGAGTACAGCAGAAATAAAACTTCATGCACCAGGCACATCATTCCCAATATTAAACGGCGTCAAGCAAGGAGATCCACTTTCCCCTAAATTATTTACTAGCGCCGTACAAGAGTTATTTAAACAGCTGATCAATCCCTGGAAAACGATGGGTATCAATGTTGGGGCAAAGAAGCTTACAAACCTTCGCTTTGCCGACGATATAGTTCTTTTTAAAAACATCGCCAGAGCTTGAAACCATGCTCGAACAGCTGAGTGAGGCGAGCCTTGAGGTTGGATTGATGATGAATAGGTCAAAAACTAAAGTCATGACCAATGCCACTGAAAACGACATAGTGGTATGCGGGCAGAGAATGGAATATGTCGACGAGTACATATACTTGGGCCAGATAGTGTCCTTCGAAAACAGGCAGGATAAAGAGATCGGTCGTCGTATCGATAACGCCTGGAAGAGCTTCTGGTCCCTGAAAACGTATATGAAGGGAGACGTTCCATTGTCACTGAAACGAAAACTCGTCGACACTTGCATCGTGCCCGTACTTACTTACGGAGCGCAAACGTGGTCATTGACCGAAAGTCAAAAATCCAAACTCAAGGTTTGCCAAAGAGCTATGGAAAGAAGCGTATTGGGTATTAAAAGGCTTGATAAGATCCGGAATACCACAATACGCTCCAGAACTCGCATAACAGATGTAGGCGAAAAGACGGCAAAGCTTAAATGGGAGTGGGCGGGACATGTGTGTAGAATGTACCCGGATAGATGGGCCCAAATCGTCACGCGATGGATACCACCTGACGGCTATCGACGAAGGGGTAGACCGAAAAAGAGGTGGTGTGACGATCTGTCCAGCTTTGCGAGGGATTGGGAAATGTTGGCCGCTGACAGAGACACATGGAAAAAGTTGGGGGAGACCTTTGCCCAGCAGTGGGATGATGTAGGTTAGATAAAAAAAAAAACTATGTGTGTATGTTGAATAAATAATAATTCTATTCTATTCTAAACAAATTGATTTGGAGTCAGTGCATAATAATACGTACATAAAAACATAATCCGGACAAATTTAAAGTAGAAAAACCGATATTGGCTCATCGTCTTCGGCCTAGAAAACCTAGATTGCAAATTAGCATATGTAAGACAGCCCTTATGAGAAAGAGTTTAAAAGGTATGGCACCATAGATATACAATAAGCTTCCACAGTACAAAAAGGGGCTTTAAGACAAAATGTTCAAAAGGACATTAATTCATTTTTTGGAAGAAAAGAGTTACCACAGCCATATAAAATTGATGACTTTTTAATTGATTGTTTAGATGAACTTTTGACATGCTGTATTTATGCAACTGTTGTTTTGTTCTTGGAAATTTAATTGACATTAATTTTTATTTTGACTGTATCTAAATATTTATTTCAATTCAATGTTAGTACTTTATAATTTAGTTTAGATGACATTGTTTTTGTATAATTAGTTTGAATTCGTTTATATAAAATATATTTAATAAAAATTTGTATGCCTTTAAGGTAGATCATAGTGGAACAATATAAATGTATCAACTAACTTAAAAACCTATGATGATGAATAAACAACAATTTCAATTTCAATGTCAACGTCAAAGACACGCTCATGAAATAAATGAATTTGCAATTTGTTAACATTTCATTTCATTTGAATTCATTCATTCATTTATTTTTTATTTATACGCATTAACTCCAAATGAATTTGCTTCTCCTAAACAGAGAGTACAAGCGTTATATTGAGCTTTTTAGTCAGTTATGATTACCTTTATAGTCAGTGAGCGCTTCGGTGGTGATACCGAAGTGAAGCAAACTACAGTGCGGTCGAGTTTGGATGGGTGACCAATCCGACCATGTAAGTGATGTATATTCACGAGCATCTCCGTGCTTCGGAATGCACGTTAAGCTGTTGGTCACGGTTGATATTAGTCGTTAAGCCTAGTCAGAGGCCTTATGGGTGGCTTGATAACATCTGACAGCAGGGTTAGTCGCTTGCCTTGCAAACACCCCTCCACCAATCCGCACTGAGCCAGCGTGGTGGAGTATGGCTCGAACTACCTCATAGCTGCGGGCGAAGTCTGATGCATCATTTTTTGACATTTCGCGTCGACAATTTCAATTTTATGATTTTCTAATTCAACAAATAGCATTTTAACTTACGTAGCTATCTTTATCTAGTCTATATCTTTAATAAATCTTAAAAAATATTTGTAGTTTTTTTAGCATCATTCAAAAATTCTTCTCAATCAATAAATACACGAAAACACCAATTTTGTCTCAGTATTTTTCGAGCGCCACCTGGTGGTTTTACATGGAACTATGTCGAGACTTCGACACTGAGGTAAGGCCTTTGCCCAGCAGTGGGACGTTGCAGGCTAACTTTACTATTTTACTTTATGATTCCCTTACAAATCTCACTCCCTAAGTCCCTATTTCCCGTGTGTCCGTTATTACAGCGCCACGCTACGTTCAGGTTTATCGAAGACTTTACATAAACTCGCAATAACTCGTGTGCCGTACGCCGCGCCTCCGAGGAGCACAGAGGATTGTTATTGCCTGAACGTAACTCCCGGGAGTGTGGATGATGTCATTTGATATCGACACCCTTTTAGAATTTAAAGCCAAACTGATTTTTCAGTATTGTTTACTTGACGCGGTTTGTGTGTTTCGGTGGCAAGTCTCAACGACTAACCGACTGTGCGGGGCATAATAGTGCACAAGTGTGTGCGCAAACACAGGTGCACTCTCTATTCCTTTCACTCTCATAGCCCGATGGGACAGCAATCTGACTGGAGAGAGATCAGGCGCAGGGCTTTACGTGCTTTCCGAGGCATGGGGGTGAAACGCCGCCAACTTCCAAACTACGCGCTACTCATACCGTGCAAATGACTAAACAGAAAAACACAGTTTCGGATTTTTGGCCTGACCCGGGGATCTAACCCGGGACTTCTGGCACAGCCGTCGCTTTAAAGTGCGACCCCCTATCCACTACGCCACCGAGGCAGTTTTAAAAGTAGATAGATACCGTAAGCGATTAACAGCAGTCAAAGCATGATATTATAAAATAAGCCATCTAACACAAAAATATGACTGCACCAGCAGTTCCTGAGATAACATTCAAACAAACTCTTCTGATTTTATAATTCTATATAAATAGAAACACAAACTTAAATAGTACATTTATTGCACACCACATAATACAGTAAATCACACACAATAAAAGATTATCCATTTAAATGGTTTAGAATGTTTTTAACATTCACCGTGTCATATTTTATATTCATAAAGATGAAATAAGAAGAAGAATAAGCGTCACACAATGACGTATTTATAAAAAAACCACAAATTTTGCACGGTACTGTCGGTCGGTGTCAGACTGACAGCACGGAAATGGTAAGAGCGTTTGGCCCGGTCAGCCAAGAGGTTGTTCAAGTCCCGCCCGTGCGCAAATTTTTGGTTTCTTATTTCATCTTTATGAATATTATCCATTTTGTCAGGATTTTTAAGTTTACAGCTTATTTCAATGGTTCTCCGTTGAAATCAGAAAGTATATAAGGTTTACTTTTACCGACTTAAAAAAGGAGGTAATCAATTTATGTTTTTGTATGTGCTATCGTTAGATTTTGATAAATTTTGAGTACATTGATCAATGAAGTCTTCCAAACAGGTGTGTAAAATTTCGTTTGTGTGTGTATATTTGTTTGTTTCTCCACGGATTTCTCAAAAAAGGCGAGTCACTGCAATGATACAGTGTCAGTTTCATCAAAATCCATTCAGTTGTTTTTGGGATATGGGTAAGAACTAAGAAGTATGAAATACAAAAATCATTTAAATATCTTAGCCGCTTTTAAAAGAGTGACTAAATAGCTTAAAATAACACATTTTCCCTGAGTTTAGGAGAAACAAATTAATTTGGAGTAGGTGCAAGATCTCAAGCCTACGTTCATCAATAGTCTACATTTATCATGTATCGACTCCAAATGAATTTGCTTCTCGTAAACAGAGGCCAAATATGCAATTTTGAGCTATGTCAGTTTTATAGGCCGGTAAATTATTTTTTTACGATAAAGTTTCCACTTTAACAAACTACAGAATATACAGTTCATGTGAGAGTATCAATAGGGCAAGAAGCAAGAGTCGAAAGGCCCTATCGCCGCGCATCCCGTCCTCTTAGCGCTATGAACTTAAGTAGGTAGGATGACCACGTTTACAATAATTAGTAGGAAAAATCAAGGACTTTTTATTAAAAAGTTCTTTTAATGCAACGACGGCGGCCAATCACCCTCTGCTAGGCAAATATCAAAGTGCGCAATACACAAAGGCACTACCTATTTATTCCTTTCTTCATAACTGCCGATAAGTCAGCAGTCCAACATCATGGTCAATGAATAATCAGGATGCAGGACCAACATTAACACTTTAACTGCCTTAAAATGTACAAAGAAAGCCCAGGAAGCCGTAATTTCTACGCGAAAATATAAAATAAAAAAATCGTTACTAAATATTTGCGCTATTATGATTTTAATAAACATGCACACTCGGGCCCGAGTGGTCGGCACACAGCGTGCCGGTGGCCAAGTACTCGGGTCCGAGTGCCCGGCACTGAACGAGGTAACAAAGTCTATTCTTCTTGCCATCAAACAAAATCAAACACGAGCTAACTCACAGATCGCAAAATCACACTGATGAAGACCGCTTGCAACCCTTAGCAGTGGAAAACGTCTTTTGGTTAAAAATTATGATGAATAATTTAATTTATCTGTTTCATAGATCGACGTTGAGCTTATCATGATGTGTGTACATAATAGTGGAGTCGCAGCATACCTTTGTATTTTGCTTCGTCATCATCATCATCATTTTCAGCCAAATGACGTCCACTGCTGAACTTAGGCCTGCCACAGTTTAACGTAGGGACCGATCACAATGTGTCTGCATCCAGTTTTATTCCTGCAATCTTGATAAGTTCATCTGTCCATCTTGTCGGTGAACGTCTTACGCTGCGTCTTTGGTCGCAGGGACTTGTACCTTACTTACTTTTATTTATTTTATACTAGCGACCCGCCCCGGCTTCGCACGGGTGCAATGCTGATACTAAATCGCTGCTAAATTCTAAGTGCTATAGGGAAAACCGCGGCCTCAGACGTAAACGCTACGTCCCGCAATTTTTAAATCTGTAATATCTTAGAAAATATTCACTAAAATCATACGGTGTAAAGGGCCATATAGATCGATATTAAATGAACAATGTATTCAAGGTATTAAATTGGTTAAGGATTATAGCTGTATTGGTTAAAATAGCTTCGAAAATTATCCATTATTTGTCGTAAAAAGTAAATGACAAAAAAAGTTATTGTGGGTTATCCATAATAGATAGACATATACCATCACGGACTTTTCTGTGAACCTTTTTAATGTGTACAATAATTAATACATTATTTTGATAAAACTCGTAGGGTTCAGCCTGCGTTTGCAATGTAAGCGGAAAAAATGTAATTATTTACGACATCACATTAGAAACCTCAAAAATAACAGTACTTCTCCACTATTTGATGGATATTATTATGCATATAAACCTTCCTCTTGAATCACTCTATCTATTAAAAAAAAACGCATCAAAATCCGTTGCGTAGTTTCAAAGATTTAAGCATACAAAGGGACATAGGGACAGAGAAAGCGACTTTGTTTTATACTATGTAGTGATGTCAAGTCACTGTTGAAACTCTGTTTTGTACACCTAATAAATAAAAAAATATGTCACAAACTTGTTAGGGCAGTAATTTTGTCTAAACGGCGGATTAATTTTCAGCTTAAAAAGTAACTTCTCCTTCATGCCCATATATACATTAACAATTGTCCTAAAAAAAAAAACAGCCGAGCAGACACCCCAGTCATAACCCAGTTACCCAGCCAGCTTTAATGTACGCTGATTTCACTGAATTTCATTAAAATTAACATGCCACGACATAGTATACTTGTGTCAGATGATCTCGAGTATTCTACAGGGACCTGTTCGTTGCATACACGATGTCAAAGGTTTTGCCTATTTCTCCGTAACCATAACTGTGCTAGGAGCGTGTCAGGCAAAAAATAGTAGATTGTTATACAAGGGGAGAAGGTGACCCATTTATTTCGAGATGTTTTTATTTTTAAAAATATAGATCGTTTTTTGCTCATACAATAATAATAGTAGTAACGCAACTTTAATCTTGTCACCAAAACTAGCACATTTTATGTCAAATTCCAGGTTCAATTTTGCCTCCATGAGATAGTGCTATGAGTGCCAGCTAAAGGTGGGAGTGAGTAAGAAGATTAATGAACAACAAAATAATCGACCCAACTAAAGAAATGTTTTTCAAAGACAATTTAAATGTGACAATTTAAAATGAAAAAAGTGTCACTATGTATGGCGGGCAATCGATTATTATATTTGTAGATTTGAATTTTGAAAAATTAGACCATTTGTATTTTTTTTAAGATCAATGACAAACTAAAACACGCTTTTAATGTCTAACTAATCGTAAAAATATGGAAAGCTTTTTTATCTTAATAATATGGTGTGACTCAATTATCAAAAAACGACAAAAAAAAATAATCAGAAAACGACTCTCGCGAGGCGATTACCAAAACCATTACAGCCCAACTAACACCTGCACCGACCAAAGCTCCACAAAACTCAGCTTATTTTGTCTGAAAGCTATAAATTAAAAGCCCAGCCCCAATTACACGGCGGAACTCGCCTCTCCAATTAGTAACTTTAGGGTTCCCTGATACTGGAGCTATTTTTAGAACGTAACGTATGAGTAAAATATCTAACAGTGAGAAATGAGAATTGTAGGTAAATTCGTAGTCGTTCGTAGCAGAATTCGTAGCTTAAACTTTTGCTTACGGCATTTTCGTAGCGCCGTAGTAGCGTAGCGTATGAGGTACGCGAAATAAGGTCGCTGGAGAAACGTCTAGGCTGGTTTCACGGTCAGGCTGAGCGCATGTATATGTATGATCTTCTTTGTCGGTTACATTTCGGCTGTCGGCACCCTGGCTTAAGAGTAGTTGTTTGAGTCAACGATGAGCTTTTGACACCATGTGGTAAAATTTTACAAACTCATGCTCTAATTTTCATCACTCTAAACCCAAACACTCCATATTTTGTGTTAAAAGTATCTTAAAAGCGGTAGCAGCGAGACTGGACGGCAGTCAAAGATACTAAAATAAATTAAAATAACTTTAAAATGAATTCTATATGAATTAAAATATATAGAAATAACTTTAATGTTTATTAATTATTTTAATATGAATTCTAGTAACATAGTTTTTAAGCTTACATTGTCACTAACACTATGTGGACTCTGGTTCAAAATATTTTTTATTTTTAAGTTAAATGTATTTTCACCTCTCACACCACAGCAAAAAAAATTGACCAACTCTATGTGTTAAAATATACATACAAAATAAAAAATATATAACTTGTGCTGGTGTATTGCTTATCTAAAGTTTCACAACAGCAAATTCTTAGTGATGGGGCTGCAATTAATGCAAACTCTAATGATACAATGCAGCGAAGAGGCTGCTGAGAGCGGCTGCAGTGTCGTACCTAGTACGTCATGTTCTCATTCATCCGAACCCTTCCAAAATGCTCAGTAAGAGGGTACGGAATGCTACGGTATACTACGTGGCTTTCGTAGATAACTTTTATTAAGGTACTAGCGGTTCCCTGCGACTTCGTCCGCGCGTTTTGAGTTTGCTCCCTCCCTTCCCGTCGCAGCGTGAAGCCTAAAGCCTTCTTCGATAAATAAACTGTAAAACACAAAAATATTTTTCAAATCAGTCCAGTAGTTCCTGAGATTAGCGCGTTCAAACAAACAAACTCTTCAGTTTTATAATGTTGGTATCGATTTGAAAAATATCAGAATAAAATATGGTTAATATGTATGGATCATGGAGCACAATGAATCATGGAATACGGTGTTCCAAAAAAAATGTCGTGTGTTTAAAATTGAAACCTATTTAACTACAAATAAATAATAATCATTATTTTAGTAAAAAGACCCTGATTTATTTCCAATTCAGATTAAAAGTACATTAATTTCTCACAATAATTAATTCGTAATACAATTAAATTAAATCTACGAAAGCTACCACACTGAATGCTTTCGGAGCCTACCGTAGTCTACCGTTATTCTATTGAATACTTTGATAGGCTACACTGGACTTACAACTAAATTCTTACCTGCAGGGCTTTGAATACCGTTAAAATTCAGGTATCGTTACCTACGCCAGACCAAGGTAACGTTAATGGCAAAGGTAACTTATAACTGCGGGTCTATACGCGACGTATATAATGTAGTAGTATTGTAACTACTTACACCCTCGACTGCTGGAGACTGACGTGGTCAGTCTCCTCGTGACCACGACGGTTGCAACACCGTCGAAACGTCGAGGGTAAGTAGTTACAATACTACTACATTATATACGTCGCGTATAGACCCGCAGTTATAAGTTATAATGCAACGCGAAAGTTTAAAAATATATCTGGCAAAGGTAACGTTATGCTTGGCGACGATACCTTGGATGACCTTTAAATTGACCCAACGTTATCGACAATTTTATCGGTAAGTGATAATGCTACCATCTGCCTAGGCTTGATAACGATACCAAATGAATACCACAAGTATCGTTATCGTTAAGTATAATACACTAAAATCATCGCATCGTGTTTGCATCTATCTACAGGCTGACGATGTTGCCATTTCGCCGATCGGCCGGCCAGCGTAGCTTGGAATCGCGCACGCCGCCGCGCCGGATGGCAACATCGCTTTATGTAACGATAAATGTAGGTATCGATACTTGTAACTTTAATTGTTAACATTATTATACCTGAATCAATATTAAACTACCGTTACCCGTGTAACTGTTAAAATTGTAACTTGATGAAAATATCGTTAATTAACGATAATTGTAGTGTGACTTTGGTATCGTTAACAAGCCCTGCTTACCTGGTCGGGGGGCGGGGCCTGCCGCGCGACGAGCAGTCTGACGCAGGCGCCGCACTGCCGCAGCACGGCGGCCGCCTGCCGCGCGCACATCCCCACCACGCACACCGCGCCGATGCGCAGGAGCATGTCGCCGCTGCGGAGCCGCCCATCCTGGGTGACGGACAATAGCATGTTTTAGAGATGCGTGATGCGGAGAACTGGGATTATAGCTCCGCTTCGCTTATTTTTAAGGTTCTGTAGCTGAATGGCAGAAAACGGCATTTATAGTTTCGTCAAGTCTGTTTGTCTGTCAGTCCGTCCGTATGTCACAGCCACTTTATTCTGAAACTATTAGTATTACGCAGTTGAATCTTTGTAGAAAATGTATCCTGTTAACCGTTTTACGATTCTCTGACAAAAAATAAAAATAAAATATATTTAAGGGAAAACCAAAAGAAAAATTGTCAAACCTATGCGTGTAGGTTGTTAATGGATAGGTCTTTTGAAATGATATCGAGGTTCCTAAAACAATTTTCTCTCAAAATCTAATGTTTGAGAGATAGACGCTTCCAACGTGGTAAAATGGGCGTCGTCCCCCCCCCCCCCCCACAAGTAACTTTTAAACTAAGCGTGTGTAAAAACACACGATGTAGATCTTGACAAAAACTTTCAACGTAAAACTGGATTGAACGAGATCAAACTAGTAATTTTTGAGATAGAACCCCTTTTATAATAACTGCAAAGATAACTTAGTCATTCATGCAAATACTATGAAAAACAAAGTTATATTTGCTGTCATCATGGAGATTTAAATTCTGTAAGAGACTATAGACCAATATCTTTGCTTTGTTTATTTGGAAAAGTGTTTGAATCCCTAATTTGTCCGCACTTACAATTTTATTGCAAACAAAAGTTCACACAATATCAGCATGGCTTCCTAGGAACCAGATCAACGGTGACCAATTTGGTTTTATTTGAAAATAGTCTAGTTGAAGCCTTGGAAACACGATGTCAAGCAGATGTTATTTACACCGACTTTTGCAAGGCGTTCGATAAGGTTCTACATTATATTTTATTAGAAAAACTACAGTCATTCGGTTTCTCGGGTTCTATTTTAGAATGGTTTAGATCATACCTCACAGATCGTTATTTCTATGTTGTTGCTAATGGGTTTTCATCGGATCTGTTTCACATTACATCTGGCGTGCCACAAGGCTCTCATTTAGGACCAATTTTATTTAACATATTTATTAATGACTTACCACAATGCCTTAAAAACTCTTCTCCCATTTTGTACGCGGATGATTTAAAAATAGTGCGGTTGGTAAAATCAAGGGAAGATGCTAATCTTTTGCAACAAGATGTAGACAAACTGACTGAATGGTGTTGTAATAATGGTATGCAACTAAATGCCAATAAATGTTCGCAGGTCGTTTTTACACGTAAAATTAACCCATTACAAACGCAATACGCTATAAGTGGCATTAACTTGAAAGAAATAGACACAATTAGAGACCTAGGCGTCATATTTGATAAAAAAATAACATTTGTTCCACATATAGATAGCATTGTAAAAAAAGCATATAAAATGCTGGGCTTTATAATTACAAATACGAAATTATTCAAAAAACCTAAAACAAAAATACTTTTATACAATTGTTTAGTGCGTACTATACTGGAATATGGTAGCATAGTATGGCGTCCGCATTACGCGGTACATATGTTACGGCTAGAGCGGATTCAGAAAAGGTTTACTTGGCACCTGGATTACTCCATCGGGTTATCTAAAAAAAACGACCATATCTTGATAGACTACACCACTTTTCAATGTTACCGTTAAGTAAACGATTTGAATTATTAGACATTAAATTTATACATAAAGTAGTTAATAGTAAAATAGATTGCTCTGAACTTTTGAACCAAATCTGCTTAAGAGTGCCTCGACGCAACCCACGTCATCCCATTGCACCTCTATGCCCTCCACTTTGCCGTACTGTTTTAGGTGCTAACTCTGTTATAGCCCGGCTTTGCAGAATAGTGAATCAGCACAGCGGGCATATTGATATGTTCAATGATACGATTCAAAAAATTACAAGAACAGTGCTTAAAAATTTAGAATAACTAAAATTAAATTCACATATACATATATAATAATATAATTAAGTCTGTTAATATGTTAGATATTGCATGTGGTGTTTACCAGTAAAAAGTTTCTGTATTTAGTTCTTTTTAGAAATAATGTATTTGTAGATTAAGACTTGTATCGATGCATGAAACTGTTGGTAGACCTAATAAAATAAATAAAAAATAAAATAAATAAATCAAAATATTGTTGTATTCTGGCTGAGCACTCGGACTTGGCCGGTTTTTAATATGTGTTTGCCTTTGAGGTAAGGCTAATCCACAATAGCTGAGTCAGTCTCTACGATGATGGAATTGGCTCGTAAAAATAAAAATTATATTTAATAATAAATTACAATATTCATACTTTTTGAATATTTAACAAATACAGTTTTAATTGAGGCTCTCAATGAGACTAACCAGTTCCCATTACTTAAATATATTACATTTCTGATTGTTGTTTAGGGAATATATTAATTTCCTAGGTGTGCTGAAATGTAGGCTAAAGTGCCTAATAAAATTTTGAAAGTTGAAAATGTGCCACATCTCAAAAACGACTAGTTCGATCCCGTCCAAACCAATTTTCGTTGAAAGTATTGGTTAAGATTTCTTAGTAGTTCACTTTCTTAGTTTAGGAGTATACTTTTTTATGTATGTATCGAGTTGAAGTTAAGCCAGCTTAACTTCAACTCGATACATCGTCACCAAACTTATCGACGAAGTTCACAACAAACATCATGTATCGTCTAATGGATAATCCTTGTCATGTACTGATGCGACAAGTGAAAATCGATATCGATGTATTGGAAATCAACTTTGTAGAGATAGCTCACGTTATCAGGGTAATGTCATTTTTATCGAGAAATTCTCGGTGAGAGGAAAAATAAAAGTATATCAGGTTGACTTTTTAATGATAGGTTGAGTTTATCACCTCATGAACGCGCTATGATAATAAAGGCGCTATAATAATAAATCAATTTTAGCTGTAGTATCATTTTAACTTTATGTGATGTTTTTATATAGGTTGAAAAACTTGTCTTCCTAAAAGTATTATCACTGCACCATCAACATCAAAACTTTGTCGACTAGTGGCTACATACCTTCATAAGTTTAAATTTTAAAACGGAATAGGTAATAGTTTTGAATGTTTTTAACACTCACAGTGTTATATTTTATATTCATACAGATGAAATAAGAAACCAAAAATTTGCGTACGGGCGCGACTTGAACCAGCAACTTCTTGGCTAACCGGGGCAAATGCTTTACAAATTGAGCTACCGTGCTGTCTGTCCGACCTTGCAACATTTGTGGTCTTTTATGAATACGTCATTACGTTTAGCGCCATCAACGAAGTTGCTAGTTCAAGTCCCGCCTGTGCGCAAATTTTTGGTTTCTCATTTCATATTTATGAACGGAGTAAGTAAGCCTACGGTTAATATAAAAATCAGGTACCGTAACCAAAAGTACCCTATAGTAAACATTAGGTAATAAAATAGACATCCATGAAGTTGTCAGATCAAAAAATATAATAAGTATGATCGATCGATAATCGAGTTTAAAAAAAAACATAACCCTATAGTGAAGGTTGCCTGACCAGACTTATCTTCAATTAGGTGACGATTATCTGGATAAAATTGCCTGTATGTCCCCGATGAACCTTCATAATCATTAACCTTCAACGATTAGATCACTAACGCTAGCTCTAATCCTCAGTTTACGGCATCATAATGTTCTGTCGCGCGGACAGCGGCTCGGCCGTTGTAAAAGTATATGTCGCGTGATGTAAAGCAAATTGATGAGTAATGTCGTTAGACCACAGTGAGTTAAGATTCAGATGGCTCATTTTTTTGTGAGGACAATGCAAAACTACGAGATCAGCTACAGTCTGTTTTTTGCAAGTCGAATATCATAAACAATCTTGACACTCCTTTTTGATAAAATGATTAATTTTAAAATGAGATAAACACAAAACTCACAACTTACATAGGTAATGTATTCTTGAATACTGAGATATTTTTAATACAAATTGATAATGTACCGTCGTATCCTATGAAGGCATATGAATAACACCACTGGCCCAGACGTAGAGTTGTTGTCGACGCGCATCGCTAGATGGCGCTAGGAGTAACTTGACTCGCACTATGTTCTAGTCTCTTCGATTACTTAAGGCCTTCGACTTAATAATTATTGGTTGTTCTAAGTTCATAGCAGGCCCCGTCTAAAGGTGCAAACTTTCTGTTCCCACATAAGTTGAAGCCATAGGCGGTAACACGTCGTAGTTAGCTGCACGTTTAGCTGATCTCCTCGGAGGTCGACTCAATTGAACGCTCGCTACGGTGCTCGGATACAACTCTGTAATCTTCCAGATTATATAAAAAACGGCTAAAGAAGTGAATCGCAGTCCTTTTCAATCGACCACTACAGTCATTCCCGTTATAGTAATTAATTTTATTCACTGATATTATTTTAAAAGTTGTGAACTTGTTATTGTTTACATTATTGGACTAGCAAAGAAGACCAGACTTTAGGCTAGACCGCAATCAAAGCACAATCATCAGATATTCGTTGCAATCAACTTTAACAGTTTTTTCGTAGCAAAAAAAACCAATCTGTTTATTTACAATACTATTTTAGGGTTCCGTGCCGAATGGCAAAAACGGAATCCATATAGTTTCGTCAAGTCTGTCTGTCCGTCCTGATGTCACAGCCACTTTATTCTGTAACTGCTAATAGCATTTCACAGATTCCCATACAGTAAATAAAAATAATGAAATTTGAGGTGGGCTCCCACACATTTTTGCTTAAGCCTATGCATGTGAAGTGTCTATAACTAGGTATACGTATAGGATCTATACAAATTCTTTCAACTAAAATTGCATTGAACAAGATCGAACTAGTAGTTTTTGAGATAAAGCAAATTTTCAACAACCGCAAATATAACTTTGTCCTTCATACTAATACTATGAGAAACCAAGTTATTTTGCTGTCAACAAAATAATGTGGTATTTAAGCTAAGTGGAAGTAAGTGGACCCCTAATTTAGGTAAAGCTGTCCTGGAACCCTCAGTGCGCGAGTCCAATTCGCACTGAGCCGGTTTTCTATTTAGAAGTAGATAAAAGCGAAAGATTCACTACGAAATGTACTCAAAGAATTAAATTAAGCTGTTAGGCAAATCGATTTTAGACACAGGGCCATAAAAAAGAGCTTTTGATCGTGAATCACTTTTAGTCAAACATTTGATCATTAAACTCAACTGAAGCGTTTCTTTCCCAAGAACACAGTAAATAAAAAATATTTTAAAATTAAGTAGCACATTTGTTCAGTCTGGTCGCAGACTTATGGAGTGAGATTTCTGTACGTCTGTTACTTGTCGACATTACACAGTACAAGTATTTTATCGATTATTTTTATTTAGTTTTTCTTTTTTGAATATTGGACACCAATCACATACATTGCTCTGATCCCAAAGTAAGTAGCTAATGCACTTGTGTTATGGAAATCAGACACAAAAGTGGTACCACAACATCCAGACCCAAGACAAGACAAGACATTGATCCGACCGGGAATCGAACCCGGGACCTCGGAGCGGCGACGCCTTAAAATCAGCGTGCTTAGCCACTACACCACGGAGGTCGTCATCTCCTCCTATCGATCGATATTGTATGGCTCATGTAGACGACACGATCGTGAATGATTAATTGCAGAGCTAACTAATAACTATTAAAAACTAATTAGAACTATGTTAACGGACATAGCCTTGAGAATCGGTAAACTCAAATGGCAATGGGCAGGGCACAAAACGCGAAGAACTGATGGCCGTTGGGGCTAAAGTTCTAGATTGGAGACCCTTCGACCAAAGACACAGCGTAGGACGTCCAAAGATCCTGGACATACGACCTTATAAAGATCGCAGGATCTAAATCAAACGGGATGCAGACTTCACAGAAATCATAAGATAATACATTATGATTGAAGTTAATTTCGCTTACAAGACTGACAAGACTTACAAGTCACAAAAAAACAGGCCAAGTGCGAGTCGGATTCACGCACTGAGGGTTCCGTGCCAACTTTAACTGAATTAGGGAATCCACTTACTTCCACTTAGTAAAGTACCACAATATTTTGTTGACAGCAAATATAACTTTGTTGTTCATAGTGTTTGTATGAAGAACAAAGTTATGTTTGCAGTTGTTGAAAATGTGCTATATCTCAAAAACTTCTTGTTCGACCCCAACTAAACCCATTTTAGTTGAAAGTATTTATTGAGATCTACATTATATATTTTTTTCAAAATTTGCACACGCTTAGTTTAAAATTTAGATGGGGGGACGCTCATTTTACCACTTTGGAAGCGTCTTGCTATCAAACGTTAGACTTTAAAAGAAAATGGTTTAAGAAACCTCTATGTAATTTTAAAAGACACTATTCATAGACACGCATAGGTTTGACATATTTTTTTTTCGGTTTTAGTTTCATGTATGGGAGCCCCCCTTAAATATCTTTTTTTTTATTTATTGTATAAGAACCGTAAAGCGGGTAACAGGGTAGAACCGTGAAGCGGGATACACCTTCTCACCTAATTTCACAGTGTGATGCTTATAGTTACAGAATAAAGTGGCTGTGACATATGGACGGACAGACGGGCAGACTTGACGAAACTTTAAGGGTTCCGTTTGTTGCCATTTTGCTACGGAACCCCTAACTAGGTAGATAAAGTGCATGCTTTTCTATGAGAGTAAGAAAAATGTTATAATGTTTTAAACTTTTATGTCACTAACTGTGGTGTCAGTTACTAAACAAAGTACCTATATCCGTGATCATGGCGCTTGCAACACTGCAAAAATATCGGAAACCCTAAGGTACATGATAGCAATCCCGTAACTAACTATTCTAAAGAAAAATGTTTATAATTTTATCTTTTTAGTCCGCGGATTTAAAATATTCTTGACGGTTGGAGGTAGATCAATTATGCACCGGGGAACCTAGTACTGTGCAGTTCACATTACGAGCCAATGCGGTGATCAAGCGACAGCCCTACCTACAACATTGGGCTATTATCTAAGATGTTTTTAAATTATATAGATACGACCTACGCGCTCGAAAATGGCGACACGAAAGTCAGGTAATTGCCCGGAGTGCATTCAGTTGGGCACGCTTTCTCTTTATGGCTATACGTCCCGACAACGCCTTAAATTATTTCTCGTTTGCTGGTAAAAATGCCTTCCTGTGTGTTTAGGAGTAGTACCAATTACGCTGCAACTGTTAGAAACAAGAAAAACGTGCCATTACATTCATTCGTATAGTTTTTTGATTTAAAAGTATTAAAATTTAAAACACCTATTTATGCTTTACCATAATTTAGCTATGGCTGACATTAGGCTAAAGAGCGATATGTCACGCGCTCGCGCCAATGAGCGCTCAGTAGCAATCAATACGTAACGGATGTTATATATTTATCTCTTTCTATCAACAGGCATGCCTCATCTGTTGTCTTTATTAGCGCTTTGTGTCGTAATACACAACTATACGTTCGTATATAGTGTAATCCTTGCGCTACTTTAATGTTGGTGTAGAACGTGTCTATACTTATACGTCATTGGCTATTATCGCTCGCACGGGGCTTAAGTTGACGTCCTTTGGCTGATAATGATGATAAAAAAAAACAAAAAAAATATGATGATAAATTGCAGAGCACAACAAATGCATGATGTATTGAGACAGGTCTGTAAGTCAACAATAAGTTTTATAATTAAAGGACATGATTAAACTCTTGGTTTATTAATATCCTTTGTAGTCGCAATTTTCATTTGCAAAGAAGAATTAATAAGACATCATTAACAGGACAGGAAAGCGATAAACAAGCAACGGCGTTTAACTAAGCTTTATTTACTTGTTAAAGCGAGCATTATACTGTTTGAGTTATTATGAATAAGGGGGTTATTCTAAACTAATATTATAAAGCTGAAGAGTTTGTTTGTGAACGCGCTCATTTAAGGAACTACTGAACCGATTTGAAAAATATTTTGTTTGGTATTTTACTTTGACTTTGGCTTATTTTTCTAGGAAGGCTATAATACATCACGCTGCGAAGCAACGGGAGGGGAGGGAGCAAACTCAAAACGCGTGGACGCAGTCGCGGAGTATCGCTATGTGGAATAATTGAATAAGACGTTAGAACAAATGAGGTCACATACGATCGAGGTCAAATATTTTAGCTTTACACCAAACATAATCTGTCTGCGCTGCGGTGAAAGGAAATAAAAAATATTTCAAAACTTTTAGAAGGAGACATACATAACTGAAGCTTTATTAAGCATAGTCGGGCTTTACAACAGAATTACGAGATGTACCCGATGACCTTTAGTCAGTAATTTTTTGTTTTATAATTATCATCAATCGAGTTTTTTTATTCCTATAAAAATCTGTCTAGTTCCATCCTGAGACACACGCTCTCAATTAATTGTGTATTTCATATTATTTCTATTTTTTTATTACAAAAACATTTTTTTTTAAAACCACCGATATTCACCGTATACGAGTAACATTAAGAATTAGGACTAAATAATTATACATATTTTTTTAAAGATTATAACAGTTTACAATATCCTTTAAACTTTGACCTGCTTTCTAGCGTCATCGAAGTTTCGATCGCATCGTTCAAGACTAGCGCGTAAACATGATGTTTTTTAACGACGAGGTAATAATGAAATGTAGACCAAGTGCCTTGTTTGAAGTTTGGGCAGAACTTTCACAACAGGGATTATTTTTGCCGCGAAGCAAACGCGTATGGTATTTTGCTAGTTGATTGATGTGTTGTTATGCTAGCTCTAGTGATGTAAGGCTATCGATAAATTACTGATTGATTATTATCGATTGCGTTATTAAAACTATACTACGATCCTGAGGATGTGTTAAGGTCCTTAGTTTTGAAGTCGGATAAAAATTCAATCAACTTAATCTCAGGGCATCAATTAAGCCATATTGTCAAGCATGCAATATTTTTTCACTTCAATGTTACTCTGCATTTATAAAATACCGTTTTAAAAAACTACGTGTAAAACCAAACAGACTAGACTTAAAAGCTTTAAATAATGCATTTGTCTTCTAAAAAAAAAGTAAAGTTAGCCTGTAACATCCCACTGCTGGGCAAAGGCCTTACGTCAACTATGAGGTAGTTTGAGCCATACTCCACCACGCTGGCTCAGTGTGGGTTGGTGGGGGTACGTATTATAATACCGAAAGTTCATAATACCTACAAATGAAATACCTACGCTTGAAACGTCGAAAATCAAAATACCGAACGAATGAAATACCTATACCCGATATACAGAAGCTCAATATGCCGAATTTCAAATAACCGAAAGTTCAAAATCCCGAAAGTTCGAAATCCCAAAAGTTTGAAATACCGAAGGTTCATATCCCGAATGTTTAAAATCCCGAAGATTAATAAACCTACAGTTAGTATACCGAAGTTCAAAATCCCGAAAGTAAGATTAACTTTGCGGTAGGCATGCAGCATGCAGCATGCAAGTAATCCAACAGGCATGCATGTAGCAAGCAGGCATGCAGCATGCAAGCAATCAAGCAGGCATGCAGCATGCAAGCAATCAAGCAGACATGCAGCATGCAAGCAATCAAGCAGGCATGCAGCATGCAAGCAATCAAGCAGGCATGCAGCATGCAAACAATCAAGCAAGCAGGCATGCATGCATGTAGCAAGCAGGCATGCAGCATGCAAGCAATCAAACAGGCATGCATGTAGCAGCAAGCATAGGTTTTGCTCTTCTCCGGCGCTGCGGGAAGTGCAGCCCTTTCGCCCTTGCGTAGCGAATCTCAGGCACCCACGCTCGCCTTCGCAGCTTCGGCTTGCTGGTCGCCTTAGGCGACCAGCCTCAGCCGCTCCAGCTCGCACGGGAGCCTGAGATTTGCTACAGCGGGCGAGGGCTGCTCTTCCTCCGCGCCTCCGGCTTTTGAATTACACTCTAGTATCGGGCAGACTAGTACCACGACGAAGGACCACAGCGATTCGGGGTCAATCAAAATTTGTTTATCTTAATGAACCTCAATCTTAATGGTATACAATTTGTTTGGCGTTTCGTTCATAGGTCTTGTAAATTCAGTATTTTTAATCTTCGAGTTTTAAATTTTTCGGTATATTAAACTTTCGGTCATATAAACAGTCGGTATATTGAACTTCGGTCATATGAAAAGTCGGTATTTTAAAATTCGGCATTTTAGTATTCGGCATTCCAATCATAGGTCTTATAAGATTCGGTATTTTGAATTTTCGGGATTTCAAACTTTCGGTATTTAGAACTTTCGATCATATGAACATTCGGCATTCTAAAATTCGGCCTTCCGTTCGTAGAGCTTATGAAATTCGGTATTTTGAAATTCGGTATTGTAATACGTACCCGTTGGTGGAGGGGTGTTTGCAAGACAAGTGACTAACCCTGCTGTCAGATTTTATCAAGCAGCCCATAAGGCCTCTGACTAGGCTTAACGACTAATATCAACCTTTTTATAGTACACTAATTATTGACGTTCATAAGTGGCATTTTGTGTCCAAAATTGATTATATTATTTTTAACTTTGACTTTGACTTAGGAGTCAATGAAAACTTACCTACACCAACAGTTTACTCTAGAAGTACCTACACACATTACGCACCGACTTCAAAAGAATTTGTTTCGCCTAAATAGAAGACGAATGCATAACGCATTACACTTAAAGCTTTTTAAGCAGTTCTTTGAAGGCGGATTTTATTTCATGTATTTTAGTTATTACTCATATCTTAAAAAGCTACAGGACCAATTTTAATGAAACTTACACTGTATCCTAAGTTGAACTATACATAATTGAACTAAAAATAAAAATCTCGCAATGACTTCTCGTTTTCGAGAAATCTTGAGACAAGCGTACAAATACACAAACATACATACCTACCCTACGAAATTAATCACACATGTTAGAAAGCCTTAATTGATCAATATACTAAAATTTTTGACCCATGGTTGACTGATAGAGAATGCTTTGAGCATTAAGCCCGCCATTCATACTTTAGTTTTGTCAGTGCAATAAATAATAAAATAAATAAATAAAATTTTATGCAATTCTGACGATATCACAAACAAAAAGGCCGAATTGGTAACCTACTCTTTTGAAGTCGATAAAAATACATTTTTCGGTGTGAAACTAGTTATAAAAAGTTTAATCTATTAATAATGGCTATAATAATTTATAGCCATTTGGCTGTCTACTCATAAAAAACGAAACGCTATTAGCGCCCAAAAAACAGACGCTTTTGTCATAATGTATTGATGATATATTTTTTTTTAGGAGATATGTATAGAACCACAAACAAATTATCGACCTACACGCGTCGATATGAGTTATTATTCCCCTCTGCTCATTCCCTCATTCCCTCGCAACAGAGTGACGCGCAACGGAAACAATTCGTTGTTTACGAGCGGATTAATTATGCGTCTGTTTCATCCGGAGGATCATAAGCGCAGGTGGATTTGTTTTAAAGAGGGATGAAGTTTGTTACGCGTTTTTGAGAGAAAGGGTAAATGTTTGGAACATGTTTTGAGAGAAAACAGACGGGATGGATATTGGATGCATACTGTCTTTGGAAAACCGTGTGGAAGGACTTTGTTCAGGAGACGTCCTTTGGCACATAATGATTCGTGAGAATAAATATTAAACACCTACCATAACATTTTCAATGTTTAATCATATCAAATATTGTTGCGTCTTAGATGAAATTTAAGTCGACCATCAATAAAATATGTTTATCATATATGCACAATCAGAAAATGACAGAAGAAATACGATTTTTTGAGAACAACAGCCGGATATACGTCTTCACAAAAGCATTTAACCTAGCGTAAGTTCAGCGCTCGATTGATCAATAAAAATATTTTTAAAGTTACATTTCAATTTCCCTAAAGTTGAGGCGGCAGAGCTTTGGTAGAGATACCGAAGTTAAACATTTGAATGGCGACCATTATAACCATAATAAGTGACGTAATATGACGAGCATCTCCGTGCTTCGGAAGTTGTAATAAGCAGCTAATCCTGGTTGGTTGATATTCGTTAAGCCTAGTCAGAGGACCTATTGGCGGCTTGATAAAATCTGACACAAAGATTGGTCGCCTGCTATAGAATAACACGGAAGGGTGTACTGAAACCGCGTGGAGTATGGCTCGTTCTACCTTATGCTTGAAGTGAGGCTTTCGCCCAGCAGTATATGTTTCCAGGCTTGCTTTACTTTTTACTGACTTCAAAACAAGGAGGTAATCCCCATTTATTTCGACCCGTATGTATACGATATCGTCAGATATGGATACAATTTTAGTATGTAGATCTTAATAGATTCCTAACACGTGTGCAAAATTTCGTAGGTGTATTATGTGTTTGTATATTTGACTCAGAATATCTTGAAATCGAGAACTCATAGCGAGATTATCTTAATTTATTATGCACATAATACCCCTTCCTATAAGCTCATTATTTCTTTACCCAAAGGTTGTCTGCGTCTGGAAGAGATCGCTTATAGCGATAAGTCCGCCTAAATTGTACATTTTTCTCGAAATGAATTTGTTATTAACCTTTCTGGTGTGCAATAATGAGTTATCTTATCTTATGTTATGTTATTATCATTTTAGTTTCATCAGTAAGCCTAACATGCACGCCACAATACCGTTTATCGCGTCAATAAAATATTTTTATTTCCTAAACAACATGTTTTGACACATATTTTTCACTTGTATATCAATCCTTTTTGCTTTTTAAAACAAATAAATACAACAAAATAACTAAAAACCTTTTTTAAAATGATCAAAAAGACGTTTGAATTTTATCGATAAATGACAAATAGGCGCGCATCTTAGGCCCGTTGGTATGGTTCAACTAAGGGTACAGTGTTAAGTTTCATCGAAATCGATCTAGTTGTTTTTGAAATACAATTAATAAATAGTAATGAAGAAAAAATATTATTCAAAAGATGGAGCAGCCTCCAAAAAACTGACTAAATAGCCTTAAAATACGTATTCATTTTCTACTTAGGAGAAACAAATTCTTTTAAAATCAGTATACGACGTCAAGCTTAAACCTATTCTAACATTTTTCACATATCATGCACCGACTCTAAAAGAATTCGTTTAACCTAAATAAAAGACGATTGCGTAATTTTAAGCTTTTTGAAGGCGGTTTAATCTTTTGAATTATTTTTATTAATCAATACATCAACACCTGCCACCCCTACTCACAACAAAAGCTGACGCGGAAACACGCCGGTGTTTACGCGACCGAATTAGCGGCGAATTATGAAACGACGTGTTTTACGCCGCCCATAATAAACGTGCAATGAAGATATTTTCGGATATTTAGGTGTTTTCGGATGAAAATTCCGAGTTATTGGGTGGTTTACTCGGGTTTCAAACGTTATAAGTCGTATTACAGACTATACCAAGGTGGATTGCTTTTATCGAAGCTTGTGTATTAGGCAAATTCGTAATTTCAGCTACGTCCTAAGATTGGAAAAAATATTTTAAACAATTAGAGTTTGATGAGAATAGAGTTACGTATAATATAATGAAAGTACAAAATTATTTATATCCGTAAGTATCGTAGTAACACTTAGCTCTATTCAATTAAGTTGACAGCTTTCAATTTTCTCAATTACCTTGGAAAAGCACTAGATAACGTACCATATTAGCAAAAAATACATTGCGAGTATGCGCACCTGCACCTCATACAAAGGTTTTTCAATAATCTATTTATTGGCAAGCTAAAAAAAAAAACAACGAAAAAGGGCGCTTTCAAAAGGTCACATTTTAATATTTGGTCCAAATATTTTCGCAACAAAAATAGGACATGAAAATGCAAATTCTGACATTAAAACATCTGTCCGATAACTTTGTTCAATTTATCAGCCTTCGGCTGAAGATAACTTCCGACACGGCTCTAGAACATTGATCTACGATCAGAGGTCCTAATCTTAAATGTTATATTTTCTTAAATTTTCAACTATATCCGTCTCTTTCATTTAATTTGGTGCTACATTACGAAGGAGCGTGACAGCTTCAGCCTAGAATATGAATTCTGGCAGGGTACCGACCCCGAATTTACATAAAACGATCTGCTCCACTCCCGGCTCGAATCGAAAAATTAATATCTGATTTGCATTGTTAATACGGCCCTCTGACACTTCAGTGCTGAACTGAATACTTTGAAAGTTTGTAATATTAGTGCTAGAAATAAACTGAGTTATATTGGAATAATCTTATTTTGTAAATTCTGCCATGTTTATTATCTTACCAGTATTGTAAAGTAAAGTTTCAGATATTTATTGTGATAATAAAATTAGTAATAGAAAGGCTCTCTTACTTGGAGTAGGGTACGTTTTATACCAATAGTTCGCAATCATCATCATCATTAGAGATATAATCAGCCAAAGGACGTCCACAGCTGAACATGCCTTCCCCACAGTTTTCTATAGCTACCGGTTGTGATCGGTCTACAATCAGTGTGATCTTCTCGATCCTTATAAGGTCGTCGTCTTGTCAGTGGATGGCCTACACTGCGCCTTTGGTCGAAGGTCTTTAATTGACTAATAAAGTCTAAGGTCTTTAAATATCAATAAATAAAAATATGCGCCTGACAACACACCAATTGTCGTGGTTTCAATTCAAATTCAAAAGATTTATTTCAGACAAAGTCCATACCACAAAGAAAAAATATACAGTTGAGTCAGTAACACAAATATAAAATTACAAAAAGAAAAAAATAAATACGTATCATTTGAGGCATTTAAGGGTTTCTTATGTGCAATCGAACCCAGTGCTGCATAAACGGGCAGTCCACTCGCCCTGCTACAACACGCAGGATACTGCTGGAGCTCCCGCGGACACGGCTTAGCATCGAGGCGGCTCTTTTGCGGAGAATGGCATGAAAGCCATCGGTATGAGCGTCCGCGGACATGCCTGACGCGCTGCAGTAACGCGGCAACCCCAACAATACCCTGAACGCGTTGTTATACTGCACGCGTAGGGCGTCAGCCAACGCCCGTCGCTCCCGTTCTATATCCTCGTTATCAGAGAGATCCTCCGTGACCCAGATATTTAAAACGCGATACCCGTTTTAGTGCAACACCGTCTAAAAAGACAGGAGGGACTGCTGTGATATTGTGACCCCGAGACTGAAACATCAGGATTTCACTTTTCTTAGCGTTACATCTGAGTCCATGAGCTCTGGCGTAATCCTCGCACACCTTAAGTAGTTTCTGAATGGCGCTTATCGAGGGAGCCAACAGCACCATGTCGTCCGCATAACTTAGATTGTTAATGATTTTACCATCTATGGAGCAGCCCACACCAGTGCCACTGAGTTCCTCGATAAGTCCATCCATATATAAATTAAAAAGACGAGGAGAGGTTAAGCCACCCTGTCTAACTCCACACCTGAGTCTATACTCATTGGAGACTTCTCCCGCCCACTGAACAACATTAGTTTGGTTTTTGTACCAATAGTCAAAGATATCAATTATTTCACCTGGGAGAGTAGGAATGGTCCGCATTTTACTCCACAGCAACTCATAGGACACCATATCGAAGGCTTTAGACAAATCCAGGAAACACGCATAGACTGGTGTCTTCCTGTCAGTATAGTTTTAGTGTTAGTACCGGACGGTATGCTTCATGCACAGTATTGCAGTGTCTGTAGATTGTCCAGACCTAAATCCAAATTGAGCGTCATTCAACTGCAGATGTGTGTTTAAAATGCGATCGAGCAAACCGTCCACCACCCCAGGTTTCGAAGTAAGGAATTTTCTTCCTTGTGTTACGAATACCAGACAACGATAATGACGGGGCGTCTCCCATAAATACTTAAATCCCTATAAAACATCCACTACTCAGGTATAATGTTCGTTGGCTCTAACCAATACACTTAACGCGTCGTGAAAGTCTTTGTTGTGATATTAGGGAATGTCAGATATGGGTTTAGCGACCCCGCCGGGCAGCACGCTCTTGCTGCAGGTCTAGCGGCTAACAACAAAAATATAAGAGTGGGGATGTGTGCTAGATTTATTTATAAGTGAATAATTGGACAAGGCTGTAAATGAAACTAGGTAGCGGCAACCCGAATCTAGTCTTGATTATCCTGTGGTAAAAGGACATTGATGTTGTAGTGTTTTTTATCTGACGACTAGTGGTTCCCCGCGACTGCATCCGAGAGTTTTGTGTTTTCCTCCCCTCGCGCCGCAGCATAATATTTTACACCCTAAATCTTACTCGGTAAATAAGTTATTCATAAAAAAAAACAATCCAGTAGTTCCTGAGATAAGCGCGTTCAAATTAACAAACAAATTCTTCAGCTTTTAAATATTATTATTACGAGTAGTATAAATAAATATAATTTAGCTGCGTGGCGGGGCGCGCAGCGTCATTACCGCCCGAACCACGGGCAAAAGCGGACTTGCCACTTGAGCACAAGTCACAGCTAGTGCGGTGTGTACGATGGTAAGACAACTAATACAGGTGTATAATTAGTATAAAAGAAGAAGAATAGAATAGAATTATTATTTATTTGACACACACACCTAAAATAAATTACATTATTATAAAGAATGAAATAAAAACAAATCAAAAACAACAAAAGTTATAAAGAACAAAAACAAAGCGCCCAAGTGTGCCAAAAAGGTCCCCGCTCAGTATATATCGTGACAGCAGATGGTAAGCATGCCACGACACTGATTTTCAGCGGGAAACCCTGCTAGGCACTGGGTGTAAACACACACTTGAAGAACAAAAAAAAAAGATTACATTACCTACTATCATACACTCAAATTAATAAATTAATACATTTATAAATTAACAAATTAAATATTTAGTTAACTAATTGCTAATTGCGCTTGCAGCGCCTTCAACTCGCCGATCTCGTACTGGTCGCGTGGGCGTGTGTTGCAACCCTATCAATCGACCATTCATCTATCAAATATGTAGACCTGTTCTGCAACCCACACTTAAACAAAAAAAGTAAAAAAAATATGGTGTGTGTCTAGACGGCGTGGTCTACTCACTCTGTCTGCGACCCCGCCGGGCAGCACGCTCTTGACCAGCACGCCGGAGGAGCGGCCGCCGACGATGCCGAACGCGAGCCCAGAACCATCGTTAACGAGCTCCACCACCTCAACTTGCGCCCATTCGCCGAACACTTGCTGTGAGAAAAAAGAGCTTTATTAGTACCTGGTCATGGTCTAGGAGATATCCGCGGAAGTTATCCGTTCCTGTAGTAGGAAAGTCTTGCCAGAAGCAGCCACAGTATGAGCGTTCGTTTATTTAATTTGCTACCGAACCATATTCAAAATTTCCCACTTAATATTTTAAAAAGAATTATTTTTAGAGTCTTGATTAAAAACTGCTTTTATGACACTGAAGAGTTCACAAAATTTTGTCGTGATGGTCAATTCAAACGAATCTTAATTACCTAATTCCATACATGTTCTACTTATTCTCAATTTGACATCTGTAATTTAATGACATTACTACGTTATTATTAATATTATTGACTTATGAAATTATATTCGTATTAAAATTATATCAATAGATAAATTGCATGACGAAGAAATGTTTGCCTATCGTTACATGGGGAAAAGTCTGCATGCTGCTTTAAGAGGCTCCCCGAGTTTTAACGCGCACACTAGCGCTACTTTAGTGGAAAAATCATAACTCGTTAAATAAATGACCAATCGAAAATCTGATTGATGCGATTGTAGCTCTGGTTATGTGGGTAAGATGCAATGTTTAAGTTCAATAAAACAGAGTTATCTGCAGTAACAGTTAGAAAAATTGCCAAAAATGGCCATATTTAGCAGTTTTTCTAACAATAACTGCAGTAAACTACTTTTGTAACAATTTAAACGTACTAAATAAACTGCAGAACCTATACAATCGTGTCTACCAGATTTTTGATTGTTTTTTGTATTTAAATAGTAATAATTATTTTAAATAGAGTGGCGCTAGTGTGCGCGTCAAAAATTCGGGGATCCCCTTAAGTTACAAGAGTACGCTTGCATCAAAAATACAAGAGGTCTCAAAGATCCTGTCGTTCATTAATTCTACCATTCAAATTTGGTCCATTCGCTGAATACTTGATGTGAAGAATAAGACTTTGTTGATAGAGTGATAGACAAGTGGCCAAAAAGAGAACAGATTAAAGTAGATGGCGCTGTGAGAACTTTAGATTGCGTTAGCGATTTATATGGATTCGCATTAAGCACACTCAATAAACCGCCTTAGATAAGATAAGATAAGATAATCATTTTGATAAAATAATAACATAATTTTAGTCAGAAAGAATAATTGTATCGAATAGTCAATTTATGAACAAAGAATTAATAAAATAATATTAATTATTAGAATAATTTATGAATTATAAAAATATTCGTCCTGTGTATAAAACATTTTAGAAGTAACCATTATTTTAGTTTTCTCTTGAAAAGAGGATTTTCCAGGGATTTAATGCCAAGTGGTAAATGATTAAATACCCGTATTCCTGTTATTACCGTGTTTTTTTTGCCGATATAGCTTGAGGACTTTACAATACACACATTATTAGCATACTGAGACCGGACATTCTTTCTTGTCTTTTCATACAAAAGAGATCCTTATTATTTTTTTATAAAAACACAGATTTCTATTATATAAATACATGACAAAGTCAGGAATTTAAATGTCTAAATACATTTCTCAAAGTCTCTAATTTATCCATATTAAACATTATTCGAAAGCATTTCTTTTGCAGTATAAACGTTTTCTGGACATTGACGGAATTTCACCAAAATATTATGCCATATGTCAGGAGTGGGTACACATAACCATAATAAACATTTTTTGCAACATCAATCGAAGCCACCCTGCTCACAATTGTCAAAGAGTAACAATAACTAGATATTTTTTTATTTATCTTATCGATGTCTGACTTCCAATTTAAATTAGTATCTATGTTAAAACCTAAAAACCTTATATCCGATACAGTTTCAATATGCTTATCATCAATATTTACATCTTATGGTAGGGGATTCTTATTATAATTTCTAAGCTCAATCATTTTAGTCTTTTCTAGAATTACTTTTAAAATAATTGATCCAAGCCATTTGATTATTCTATTTAGTGTTTTGTGAATTTCATCAACAAAGATATCTTCATTATGTTTATTTTGAGATATAAGTATTTTAGCATCATCAGCAAACATACCACATAAGTGTTCAACAACTAACGGGAGCTCATTGACATATTCTAAAAATAGAAGAGGTCCTAATACGCTACCTTGTGGGACGCTAATACATGTGTTTTGAAATTCGGACTGAACTCTGATAAAAGATTTTGTTCTTTTGTCGTAAACATCTAAAACAACCTTCAAAAGCTAACAAAAAATCTCAAAATAATACATGTTCCCTCGTATACGAGGGTCAAACTGAAAGTTCTTAGAAAATCAAAAACTGATTACATTAGCCAGTTATTAGTTTTATTATATCTTTTCAAAATATTGTCCATTGACGTCAATACACCGCTGCATGCGATGGAACCACTGGGAAAAGCACTTTGCCCACTCGTCCTTAGGGGTCTCTTCAATGGCATCGCGATACGCAGCCACCGGTTCTTCAGCATTCATAAACCGCTTTCCTTTAAGTTTTTCTTTAATTTTTGGAAATAAATAAAAATCATAAGGCGCGAGGTCGGGGCTATAAGGCGGGTGACCTAGTAATTCAACGTTTGATGTCGCCAAATAGTCGATCGTTCGCTTGGCGGTGTGCAACGAGGCGTTGTCGTGGTGAAGGAGGATCCTACTGCGAGGTCGTTTCTCTCGAACTTTTTCCAAGACAAGTGGCAAACAATTGGTAGTGTACCATTCTGCAGAAACTGTTTTTTGATCCTCTAACACAATTGTTGCGAAATGACCTATCCTTCCAAAGAACGAGGCCACCATTTTTTTTCCCGCACTTCGATCTCTCTTCACTTTAGTTGGCAACTCCTCGAAAGGAAACACCCACTGAGCAGATTGTCTTTTGGTTTCAGGATCATAACAGTAAATCCAGCTTTCGTCACCTGTTAGTATGTCGAACACAGCATTTGAGTC
This sequence comes from Pyrausta purpuralis, assembly GCA_963924145.1. Lineage (NCBI taxonomy): Eukaryota > Metazoa > Arthropoda > Insecta > Lepidoptera > Crambidae > Pyrausta > Pyrausta purpuralis. The sequence continues at coordinate 19,539,020 of OZ001667.1, read as the reverse complement.
ACCTCCGTTAAATCTTTCAATCATTTTACGGCACCAATCCACACGATGGAGTTTTTGAGCCTTAGTCAAATTATGAGGTATCCACCGGGCGCAAAGCTTCCTGACCGCTAAATGTTCGTGGAGGATTTTGTGCACTTGACTCATACCGATGCCTAAGCTTGTCCGAATCTGCTGATAGGTCACTCTTTTGTCAGTCTCTATCATACGCCGCACAACACAGATGTTATTTTCAGTCGTCGCCGTAGAAGGCCGTCCCTCACGTACATCATCAGTGAGATTAGTGCGACCACGTTTAAACTCATTAAACCAGTTGTAAACAGTCGCACGAGATGGGGCTTCATCGTGAAAGGCCAATCGTAGTCTATCATAACTTTCTTGTTGACTTAAATGACATCGAAAGTCATAAAAAATCATTGCACGAAAATTTTCTCGTGTTAAATTCATGTTGACGTGACACAGACAATTTTCAATTTGCCGCCAAATCGTAAAACAAATGACAAATGAATGAAATATATACTCAGTAATATTGGCAAAGAGTTCTATTTTCAAATTTTAGAATATTTTTTTTATTATATTGTTTATAAGTGGCCAGTTCTAAGAACTTTCAGTTTGACCCTCGTATGCTGTCCGTAAAAAGCTTAAGATCATGCTGGTAATTAATTCAAGGCTGTTTAACTTTTATTTTATTTTATTTCACGATTTTTAGTTTTTAGATTTTGATGAAACTTACACTGTACTTTAAGCTAAAATATACGGGATTGAATTAAAAAAGAATCTTCTCACTACGACTTCTCGTTTTAAAAAAAACCCGTGGACAAACAAAAATTTACCACGTGTTTGGAAGCCTTTGTTAACATACTAAAATTAAATGTATTACCTTCTTTTTTGAAGTCGCTAAAAATGACAGTTAATATTTTAAGATTTTCCTTTAACAACAACACTGTTGGTAAACATTTACATAAAACACAAATTACAGGCGGAATTCTTTTTTACTTAGAGCAGCTAATCTATTTAACGAATGTCAGTACGTCTATGGCTTTGATTTGTTTTGAATAAGTGTAAATCAGATGCTTTAGAATGTTTTTAACACTCACAGTGTCATATTTTATATTGATAAAGATTGTCCTGCCTTCGACTCTGAGATTTAATTGACCATGTAGTATGCCCTACTACGCGTCCATTCACTCGCACACAGGTTTAGCGCAAGAAAGAGAAGGTAAATAACCTCACTCCCTCCCACGCCTCACAGCACTGCCAGCCGCCTGTCGCTCATTCGTGTCCGTGCGCGCGCGCCGTTACAACGCACGCAGTAACCACAGTATTTAATCGTAAATTTTTTATTTCGTGCTAAACGAAACTTACCTTATAGTGATACGTATTTATTCATAAAGTGAATGTGAAGTAAAACGCACTACCCAGCGTGGCTGCACCATGCATGCTTTACGCTTGGCGGCCGAGCTAGCACGCGATGCTAGCCAGTCCGCATTTTCCGCTCCGAATCAATACGCGATATTGATCTGTAGCAAATAATGGCCGAGCTGACACGCGATGTCAGCCAGTCCTAATTATCTAGATCATTTTTGATCTCAGCTGAGACTTTTGGTATGCGTTGCTTCCAATATCCTACCCTCATTTTCATTGCGAAAAAAGGGGAACAAGTTTAGTGAATTGGGCTTAAATGCTAACAATAAATTACAGCCAAAGGCATTCATGCATAATTCCACATACTAAGCAGCGCTGACGATGCGCCATCATGGCCTCTAAGTATGAAGCAGCGGCCCTCGCCCGCACTCATCCGGCCCAACAGGCGCCTGCCTGGGTATGTTCTACCTGTGAGAACGCGACGGCCCATGATGCGCCGCGAATTACGTCGTGACGGTGATCTACCGTCACAATTCCAGCGTTTTTTCAACGCCTCGCACTCGGAATCAGAATCCGACCACAAAAGGTATGTGTTTTATGAAAGCTTTGTTATACCATCTTAAAGCCGTACGTACATATGTACTTTTTACGGGCTACCGTATTCCACTCGTGGCGAAACCACGACCGAACACTTGTCTCAGCCAATCTTTTGACAAATATTAAAATGGAGCATAATGTAAGCCATCACACTTACAAACAAAAATAGCAATAAAATAATACCAAGTATCTTTTTCGTAAGTACCGAAAAATAATAGTGGCAGATTTATTTCAAATCGAATAAATTTATATTAATTATTTTGTACATTTTTGCTCGGAAAAGTAAAATTGAGATATTTAAAAACACTTTTACTGCCTAGACCTTAATCATAAATACACGTATTTTGCAACCTGCAGTACACGCTCCAAATTTTTTCCCAAAGCTCTAAAAACGGTAGCATGGCATCCCTCCATAGCTCACGTAGTTATGGGTGGTTTTGGTCCTATATCCGCGATTGATTACAACTCTTTTGTACCTACTTATTTCTTGCCAATGGCTATAAAATTGTCTAATTAGACAATGCTATGGTAAACACAACATTGCCTTATAATACTACTTAAAATATCGAATTTAATAGATTGTGTAAAACAAAACAATTTACTTTTTAAGAAAGCAAGTTGCTACATACATTTCTGCTTTCTGCTTATACCTATAAATATTTAGCTTGTGGTTGGCTCTTTGATTATAAATAGCAAGCAAGCAAGCTGTAAGCTTGCCCAGTACGTACCAAAATATGGTTGGGTCCATATAAAAACCGGTCCGTTTAAAAACCCCATTTTTTGCTTTTAATTTTAACAGCTATGATAAAAATGAGAATGAGCTTTGCTCAATACCTGGCATATGTATGATTCTGAATAGTAGAAAATTTGCCGTATTTAGTTTTGAAATCCAACTAAGATTTAATCAATTTCTCAGTAAATAAATCGGTAAAGCTTAGATTTTATTTACCGACGCAATAACAACTAGCTGGAAACCGTAATTATTTTGAAATGTATCAAATTCCGTAATCAATTTAGTACTACCGTCATATTAGATCTATTAAGGTGCCCGCGGTATTCCATTGTTTTAGAGTTTATTACATTTTTAGAAAAATATGCTGTGACAGTGATACGCTTTTTTATGAATGCATTCATATGACCGTCGCAAAGTTTGGTACTTAATCTCGAGTCGAGAAAACTGTGTCCTTTATCTTTGGAACAGTCAGCCACCACCCAGTCAAAATTGTGACAACCTTTGGTCACCTTTCTCATAGAAACAAAAGTCAATTTTGTTTCTATGAGCTTGTTTTTTAACATATGCTGCCACAAGCACCACCGAAGATTAATTCAAATAAAAGGTCATATTGTATGAAGGCAGGTAGCACTAACTAGAATTAATCGACACATTGTTAAATGTACCGTAAAAATAGGTAGCCACAAAATTAAAACAAGTCCATTTTACGAAAATAATGCCTTTTTTGTTTTTTATGGATATGCATAAACAAAGCATATGAATTGATAGAAATTCATTTTCTCAAGTATAATATTATTATATTTCATATTCTTCGGTTATTTTTATTTGCCATTTGCCACATGTCACACGTTAAACGTAGGGACGTTTAAGGTAAGATAAATACAAGACATGTTCAATATTACACAAATACCACTACCTATCGATATTTTTTAACACAAGGCAATTATTATATATTTAAATAAAAATACTGGCGTATACTAAATGCAATGCAGCGTTAGACCCAAACTGCACTACAATTATCTAATTCGAGTTATTGGAAATATGAACCATGTTTACTTTCCTACTGTTTATTCTGTGATTTAAGAATAAACTACATCAAGTAAATATTTTCTTTAATCATCAGTTTATTCCACCCAATTACATTCATCCACTCCACAACAATCTACCCAGAAAGCCACTAAGTTACTAAGGAACGATTCCTTGAAACGTTGCTCCTATTAGTAATAAAATAGATTCTTATTATATGTTTTTTTTTTGTGTTTGATGTTTATAGTATTCGATAAACTGTGTTTAATAAATTTTCAAAGGACATTTTATCTTAATATTCACCAGTTACTAAGGTATGGTGAAACAATTGTAGAACTCAAATTAATAAGAAAACAGGTCTAAGGGCACGATAGTCCGGCCTGCTTCCTAGTTAAAAAAAATATATATTTTATTTTCAAAATATTTTTTTTAAAGGACTTTCCCTTTACTCTTACGCCTGAGGACGTCATGTGATACAATTATTTATTAAAATTTGAATCAATTAATTATTGTAAACAAAATAATTCTTGCTTTTTTTTATGCACCACATATAAGGATTATTTTTAAATATGTTTTAAACCAGTCCCCTCGGGTACTCGATATGACAAAGGTACTTGTATACGATATCGGTTCATTTTTAGATTTCTTGTCCAAATAGGTACCCTAATTCTGAATCATAATCAGATTTCTTTGACACTACTCATAATATTGAACAAGTCAATATTTGTCAAACTTAAATATATATATTATATATAGTTAAATAAATAAAAAACTCATAGTAACTAACTCGAAAGATAGGATTGATATTTATTGTAATCCTTAAAGGTAATCCAAACATTTATCCAGGCAATAAAATTATGAATAAATTTACAACGAGAAATCTGACCATGTGCCGACTATCGAATACTCGGCGAACATTCCTAGTCGATTAGTCGAATATTAGATAAACATATTTGGTCGGGGCCTGGTAGTACCAAAACCTCTGTCGGAAATCTTTTTGCGGTCGATTGCCCTTATGAAGTCGCAAAGCTTTTAGAAGCCGATTTTTAATCTTCTTCAGAAACATAACTTGAATACTTATTAAATTTTAAGTTATATATAAATAATTAAAAAAAAAAGCATTACCTACTTACTTGCCTTAAAATTTCTGATAACGATAATATTTCAAAGCCATTGAATTATCGTTTTCTTTTTGTAACTCAGCATTTAATCATATAGCATTGATAGACACCTATGAATATTTTTACGATCTTATGAGAATTACATTACTTCAAATGAATTTATTAATCAAATGCTTTTATACCAATCATTTGTTGGTTGGTTTTTACAACCAAATGTTTTCTCAGGTATTCGAAATTTAAATATATAAAATATTATTTATATGTTTGGTATTCGGACGAATATCTTTAAAACAGTCGCATTAATACCTAAATATCCCATACTTAAAAGCAATAGAATATCATGTATGTATGTCAAAACTATAATTAGAAAATATGTTGATAACTGCAAGACAAAGATAACGATTTGTCAGACTTACCTTCAAGCCCGTTACCTTACCAAAGATAATACGCTAACTAAAAAGTGTTTTCTGTATGTAGCTTTCCTCGTAATAAAATTATCATTTGTTTTACATGCCAAATTCAGTGTGTAAAACTATAATATTCGCAAACCGTCTCAGCTCAACAATACGTATTCCGTATTGTTTGCAATTTTTATAACACACCACAATAATAATAATAAAAATCTATTTCTGTTTCAGACTACTAAAATAAATAAATATATTTTTAGTTAATCATTAATAAAATTAAATAAAAACTAACAAATATATTCTTTCTTCCTAGTAAAAATATTTGTTTATATTAGAAAGTTATAACTTATCATAGTTATCATATATCCATTCTTTTTTAGAAATAGTGATACATGTAAATGTCAAAGATAGTGACATGAACAATGAATTGTTATTTAATATGATCGGTTTAATGATCAAACACTACTAACATCAGAGATGTCAACTTATCCTAATGTAACAACATTGATTTTACTCCAAACATCTACATGGTCAATTAAATCTCAGAGTCGAAGGCAGGACAATTGGATGATCAAACGAACTTACCTTAAGTGAAGTTCGATCCAAATTGTCCTGGCTTCGACGAAGAGATTTAAGGTCCCACCCTTCCCAATTTCCGTGTACGTTTTTATGCAAAAATAATCGTCACCCTTACAATAAGTATAATCAATGTTGTACATCTCATATAACGGTCTCCTTGCTCTGAAATGAATGAGCGACAGGCGGCTGGCAGTGCTGTGAGGCGTGGGAGGGAGTGAGGTTATTTACCTTCTCTTTCTTGCGCTAAACCTGTGTGCGAGTGAATGGACGCGTAGTAGGGCATACTACATGGTCAATTAAATCTCTTCGTCGAAGCCAGGACAATTTGGATCGAACTTCACTTAAGGTAAGTTCGTTTGATCATCCAATGAAATAAGAAACCAAAAATTTTGCGCACGGGCGGGACTTGAACCAGCAACCTTTTGGCAAACCGGGCCAAACGCTCTTACCAATTGAGCTACCGTGCTGTTAGTCCGACCCTGCGAAATTTGTGGTTTCTTATGAAAACGTCAAACGTCATTTCATAAGAAACCACAAATTTCGCAGGGTCGGACTAACAGCACGGTAGCTCAATTGGTAAGAGCGTTTGGCCCGGTTTGCCAAAAGGTTGCTGGTTCAAGTCCCGCCCGTGCGCAAATTTTTGGTTTCTTATTTCATCTTTATCAATATAAAATATGACACTGTGAGTGTTAAAAACATTCTAAAGCATTAGATAGCGAAGCGACATCAATTTCCAAGTTGAATTTATTCTGTAAAGAATAACTGCTTGGGCCATCTGTTTCATAAACAGACGGCTAGATGGCGCTAAGCGTCACGTAATTGACGTTTTCATAAGAAACCACAAATTTCGCAGGGTCGGACTAACAGCACGGTAGCTCAATTGGTAAGAGCGTTTGGCCCGGTTTGCCAAAAGGTTGCTGGTTCAAGTCCCGCCCGTGCGCAAATTTTTGGTTTCTTATTTCATCTTTATCAATATAAAATATGACACTGTGAGTGTTAAAAACATTCTAAAGCATTAGATAGCGAAGCGACATCAATTTCCAAGTTGAATTTATTCTGTAAAGAATAACTGCTTGGGCCATCTGTTTCATAAACAGACGGCTAGATGGCGCTAAGCGTCACGTAATTGACGTTTTCATAAGAAACCACAAATTTCGCAGGGTCGGACTAACAGCACAGTAGCTCAATTGGTAAGAGCGTTTGGCCCGGTTTGCCAAAAGGTTGCTGGTTCAAGTCCCGCCCGTGCGCAAATTTTTGGTTTCTTATTTCATCTTTATCAAGTGTAAATCAGGTTAAGAAACATTTATCTAACGACTTTTTTAATGTTGAACTTGCCTTTGCTTTTATGAATTAGTTGTATTAGTTTAAGCGACAAATTATTGATTTGCTACCGTTTTGTACTTTAAATTTTCGGTCCACCAGTGGAGACATGTAAATGGCCTTCTTTTTATTTTTAAGTTTTAAGCAATCTTGTTCTAGCTGTAAATCATCCAAAAATTGTAAAATGAAATGAATAAATAAAACTAGGGTCGTCAACCGACTTGTACGAAAAGTAGCGCTTTCGTTTTCCTCTCAACTAAGATTTTCTATGCCAATTGCTTCACAGTAAGGCTGAACTCACTGGCCTAGACCAACCCTATAACTACTTCACTAATAGACATCGAACCCTCTACCTTCGTGTGGTGGATTGACATGTCATTTGTCTCTTTAACGAGATACGATATCAAGGGATTTAAGCTCTAATGACATAAAAAATAGGATTGATATGAATCTATTTTGGGTTTTTGGGTTCTTTATTTCCCTTTGATAACTTTTGTTGTCTTCATCTTTTGAAGACTCAACTTTTGAAGTCTTATTAAAGCCTAATTAGGGCTAAATTGACTAAATATTTGTTTAAAAGAGATACGATAATTCTTTATTGCACACTACATAGATGAATTACAAATACGTTTCAGGAAACGTACAATTTAGGCGGACTTATCACTATGAGCGATCTCTTCCAGACAACCTTTAGGTAAGTAAATTATGAGTTTATCAAAAGGGGTATTTTGTGCATAGAAAATCAAGAAGAATTCAAGGTGAAATAGAAAAGTTTAAATATACACTCATTTTGAACCTTCTGAACTAAAAATGCAGTAAAAGTTAAGCATGTTATTTGAATCATGCCATGCATAATAAGTTACATGGAATTTGCATATTAAATGTGGTCAAACGTTTTTCGTATTGATGGGGACTCCCAGGTATACAAATCTGTTTATCATGGTGACAAAGACTGTACGTGCATATGATTTAAGATAAGGTTCATCTTTTAATGAAAGTACGGTAATTTTATTTATAGATATTCGATGCTTTTTGGCTTGAGACGGTTCTACACGGCAAATTGGAAGAGTTTGAATGAGGCTTACATCAGAATTTTGTAAGAACCATCTTGATTCGAGGAGACATAGGGAACTTATGAATTAAAAAGAGTATTACCATGATGCGCTTGATCCGCCGCTTGCTGTGAGGCCTGCGCGCGCAGTGCTCCGATCAGCTGACCTTCTCCGCCATCTTGAAATCTCACTGACAGTAGTCACGGAAACAGCCGAGCGCGCCCGAGCACGTCGCGACGGGGACGCCGAATCGGACCACCTTCTCGCACATTTTAGTTGGAAACTTTTGTGAATGTGACGGATGTTTGGAGCGGAGAGAGTTCTGTAACAAGAAAAAAAATTGTTTTTCAAAAAATTGTGATGAAAGTCCAGTTAAGTTAAGACAGAAATATCGCCGTATTTGAAATTCATCAAATTATATTGCATGTGAATTAAAACTATTAAAGTCATCTGACAAGTTAGTGCTCCACGTTAGCTAACCATTTTACAACAAGGTAAGGAAAGGTTACAGGACTGCAATTGTTTTGTATGGTTGATGTGAAAAGTATGTAATTTTTTGTTTTTTTTGCGGCTAAAGCTTTAGTTCTGAATGGTCTATCAATTAGTTGGATAATATGGATGTCAAACAAAAATGATAATATCATTCCCCTACAGATTTTCTCCCTCTCTCTCTCTCTCTCTCTCAACAGAGATGTGCCAGGTACGCAGGATACATTATATTGCCCAGATGTTTACGCAAATCCACAGGTGGACTCTCAGTTCCTTCGCTCTCATTAATTTGGTAAGACCGCAGTCTGACTTGACCGATGAGAGATCAGACTCAATGGTTTAACGTGCTTTCTGAGGCATGGGGGTGTTATCACAACCGATTGTCTGATCTGAGCTGTTTCCAAGTGTTTTTAAGACAGAAAAACCCAGAAACGAATTTCGGACCCTAGCGATCTAAACACTGCACCCACGAGTCAGACAAAAATGATAATGTAACTTCCATTAATTCTATGAATATCGTAGAAGTAAAACAAACATAATATCTTCGACATAAAGTGAGATGAAGGCTTGTTTTAAAATTGAACGAAAACAATGGAAATTGCGTCACCATCCTTATGTGCCTCGGATATCAATTACGCCCGTGTCTCTGTTATCAAAAAGGGAATTTTCCTCCAATACCAAGCGAATTGCCTTTGTATTCAAACACAGCAAAAACAGAGCCTGAAAGTAGGTTATAAATTGGCTTGTTTGCTACACCTTGCAACAAAAGTGTTGCCGTGTGTTTTTCTTTACGCATGCGATGATAAGGATCAATTTCGCTCAGCTCGAGGCGATGTTGTCACTATTTAAATAATGGGGTGTGACGAGGAAAACAAACGTTCATCAATGTATTGAACTTGCTGTTTGAATTCACCAGAGAGTAAAGAAATATTTTGTGCCCATGTAGGTAAGGCGAAAAAAGGCTTAGTTAAATAAGTCACTTGATTTGAGCAGAATAGCCTCAGAATCAGCTCAAGTGGCAATGGGCAGGGCAGACAGCGCGAAGAACTATGGCCGATGGGGCAGGAAAGTTCTTGATTGGACACCCTTCGACCAAAGACGCAGCGTAGGACGTCCACCCACAAGATGGACAGACGACCTTGTAGAGATCGCAGGATCAAACTGGATGCAGACCGCTAGTGATCTGTCGCTGTGGAAAGCCGTGGGGGAGCCCTTTGTTTAGCAGTGGACGTCCTTTGGCCGATAATGATTATGAGGAAGATGCATATGCTTACATATATAGTGTAGCAATCTGAGTAGCGAGACAATGTATGTACACTGTTCATGAAAGCCTATTTGAAAATGAATAGAGAGAAATTAAAAATACAAAAATCTTACAAAGTTAAAGTTCGTAAGTCTGTAAATCGGTTAGACTAATTCTCTGACACTACTGAACTAATTCTGAGAATGTTGTTGCTACATTATCCTCACGTGATATCGTATATATTGTACCAATGCTACGCAAAACAAGGGAAAGGGTTGCCAGTTTTTATTAAATTGTAATAAAACATTTGTCACATCTTCCAAATACTCGCATAAATGATAGATTTGTAGGTACATAGTAGTTACATGCGTTTTGCTGAATAAAACATTTTGAACCAGTGTGGGGAGCGCGCTCGGCGGCGATCGCTAGTCGTTCCCTCCGCACCCCGCGCTAGGTACCAATCTAAAATTGTAGTACCTTACTTTTATAACGCCCAAGGTTGTAGTATTTGTAGACATTAAATAGAAACGTCAGTGGTAATTAGTAAATTGTATTAGAGGATAAGAAACTAGTAGGCACCTCTAGCGCTTTCTGTGGGTATATAACGGGGCACGTGATAAAGTTGCTAATAGCAAATATAGGCCGCCAGTATAGCCCCAAATGCAAGCCCCACGACAAGAGAGATTATTTCAAGAAAATACAAATATACTAGGCTAGTAGCTTATCTCATCATCCAAATAGATATCATATACACCCAACTCTAGTTATAAATAAATAAGAAAAGACCCAACTAGACTCGCCATGTAATTCCATCAAGTCCCCAAAGAGGAGACACCGCAGTTTATTACATTAGTTTCGGCTCTAAAAACAAACGCTGAGTGAGGGAAAAATGTGGATTCCCGGTGAGCCGGAGACGCGACTTTACGCTAGGACAACGTCACCGCTACGTTTTCAAGCAGACAATATTGAAATTTAGAGCGCTTTTACACAGGCGACATTAGCAGCGCGACTGTTGCGCGTCAGTTGCGCTGCTGATAATTTCATACATAAGACCCTTTACACACCGGGGCCTTTAACAGCGATGCAGTCGCGATGCTAACGCGCGTTAGCATCGATGCAGTCGCAAAATGTCAACTTTTACACACTGCGTTTTAGCATCGATGCAGTTACGATGCTAACGCGCGTTAGCAACGATACAGTCTGGATGCAGAAGCTGGAAATCATCAAAGTATGTAATAAATTTTGACCACTGCATCGATACTATCACCTAGAGAGAAATGGGAGTGACTGAAAATCCGCGCTGGCTAGGTCAGTAGGGCCTACCCAGCGCTCAATCACTTTTATTTGCCATTTACGTATTACAATTAACTTGTTATCATTATGTACTTGTATCAATGTAAAGGAATTCAACCTTTCTTCATTTCATTTCATTTTTAACCGACTTCAAAAAAGGAGGAGGTTATCAATTCGACTGTATGTTTTTTTTTTTTTTGTATGTTTGTTACCTCATATCTCAGTCGTTTGTCGACCGATTCGAAAAATTTTTTCGCCTACTTACAGGGTATTCCTTCTAGTTGGTCCCATTTTTTTCAATTTGGGATCTGATGATGGGATCTTGGTGTAATCGAGGGAAACCCTCAAATTTTAAAGGCAAGTATAGTGTTTCTTTACTTGAATCTTAATGTTGACATGTTGTTACGTCTAATAGTCAACATCTTGTGGGGCTGAGCTGATGGTGGAACTCCTTAACGCTTAGGAGTTCAGTAATTATAATGAAAGAACTTATAATAGGTAGTTTGTAGCTTCTTAAAAAACAGAGTCATAAGGTGCCCCCCCCCCATTCTCCTGTAATCTCTAAAAATGAAGAAATAAAATTAACTTTAAAAAAGTAAAAACCGACTTCAAAACCAAAATGCTCTAAAAAGTCTTAAATAAACTCTTGACTACTGAAAGGAAAGGAACCCATTTTAGGCAAACAATTTCTTTTTGGAGTCGGTGCTGTGATAGTTAATTCTTGATGGTCAAAGTGATGGCACCGACTCCAAAAAGAAATTGTTTGCCTAAAATGGGTTCCTGCTCTTTCAATAGTCAAGAGTTTATTTAAGACTTTTTAGAGCATTTTGGTTTTGAAGTCGGTTTTTACTTTTTTTAAAGTTAATTTTATTTTCACTACTAACGCGCGAATGCATCGGTGCTATATAAAACCTGTTCATTGCGTGAGTCGCGATGCTGAAGCGCTTTTTCAAAACGCGCTACAGCATCGAAGCTAAAAGTCGCAGTGTGTAAGGGTTCTAAATGCCAGCAGCGGCGCGTGGCAATCGCCCGGCATCTGCGCTGCTGTCGCTCTAATGTAAAGGCGCACTTAAGGTTGGCGAAAGGTCGCCTAGTGAGATTGGTACAAATCAGAATCAGAATATTTATTTGCATAAGGGCCGATTTTTTAATGGTCAGATAAAACTTACCAGATAAATTATAAAGCCACAGATTTAAAAAAATGACAGCTTCGTATGATAACTGACAATTAGGTGAAGTTTTCAAATTAGCTATATTGTATTTTGTTCGACGAATATTTCTTATCTGATCTATTGAAAAATCAGCCCTAAAAACACGGTGTACAAAACTGCTACTTTTCTATAAATATGTAAAACTAAATTTCGACCGTCTTTTACAGCGTGTTTTTGGCTCAACGTGACGAGCCAAAAACACTAAGAAGATTTTGTCCTAGATAAGAATATTGTATTTGTAAAATAATACAAGTAATCTACTCTATGTTTTTTTTAATGGCAGCTACTTTCAAACACAATCAAAATGGCGGGCCGAAAAGTAAGCCAAAAGTTGCTTACCCCTTAAAATAGAATTTGTTTGGATACGTAAAAGATGAAGTCGCCATGACGTCTCAGTGAGGTACACCCTAAACTCCCAAGTAATATTTGGACTGAGGTTGGACTTGCGAAGTTCGGAAACTGGAATTCTTAAGTCAAGACCACACGAGTTCGGTGAGGCTTATATTAATTTTTACGTTGTTTGGGAACTTTAAGATTTTCGAAGTTAAAAGGGTCTCACGGAAGTTATGTAACTTAAAGTGTGTGAGTACTCTTATATTTTTGGAAAGGGCTTTGAATGTTGTAAATATTTCATTTCAATTAAGAACATAACACAGAATGTTGTTTTAGTCAATGACATCCAACTCATGATGCAAATGTATAATCTTTTTTTATATGAGTTATGTATGTACTTTTTTTTACCTAGCCGTTATTGTCTTTGCAAGGTATTGCAATAATATATTGATTTAGTTGGTTTTTATCATAAAATAAAAAAAATGCATCAGTATCGTTTCTACAACCACCCCTGAGTCGATCGTCGCTTACCAACCCAACACCCTGTATAAACGAGTTATGTATTAAGCAATTTATAATCTAACAGTAGAAAACAATACGTATTTATAGTGTTTAGCAACATTGTAATTTAAAGAACAATTGCTTGAATAAAAAGATATCTAAGAAGACTTAAAAAAAAATAAGTATCATTTTTTAATCAGACAGAGAGAAATGTTGCCCCGTTTACTGCATAGAGGGTGATTTTATTTCGTGATCTACTTTATTTTCAGGCTGCATTCAAAACTATAATCAAATTTAACAGACACTTTCATATCAATAACCACATCACATCGAGAAAAGTGTAAGCCGTAAGCGCCGCGCTTCCGATGGACAAATATTATGCCCAGATAAAAAAAACGGCCAAGTGCGAGTCGGACTCGCGCACTGAGGGTTCCGTGCCAACGTTAACTGAATAAGGCAATCCACTTACTTCCACTTAGTAATATACCACAATATTTTATTGACAGCAAATATAACTTTGTTTTTCATAGTGTTTGTATGAAGAACAAAGTTATGTTTGCGGTTGTTGAAAATGTGCTATATCGCAAAAACTTCTCGTTCGATCCCGTCCGAACCAATTTTCGTTGAAAGTATTTGTTATGATCTACATTGTATATTTTTTTTCAAAATTTGCACTCGCTTAGTTTAGAAGTTAGATGGGGGGACGCCCATTTTACCAATTTGGAAGCGTCTAGCTAAGAAACGTTACACTTTAAAAGAAAATGGTTTTAGGAACCTTCATCTCATTTTAAAAGACCTATCTATAGACACCCCGCATAGGTTTGAGTAAAAAAAAATCGGTTTTAGTTTCATGTATGGAAGCCCCCCCTTAAATATCACTAATTTTTTTTCATCGAAGAATCGTAAAGCGGTAACAGGATATACCTTCCTACCGAACTTCAACAGTGTGATGCTTATAGTTACACAATAAAATGGCTGTGACATACGGACGGACAGACAGACAGACATACTTGACGAAACTATAAGGGTTCCGTTTTTTGCCATTAGGCTACGGAACCCTAAAAATCTCATCCAAAATTAATTACTTGGCACTGTCGATCGGCAAATGTTTCTGAAAAAACTTTACTACAAAGTTTTAATTCTCCACACGATTCCTAAATCCAGCCCTTTAACTTGAGAACATGAGTAGCTACTTAACCTTTGTAAACGAAAGCCTTAAGCGGCGTTTACGAACAGAAAACCTATAAATCCGACTTTGCACATTTCGAAGTATGCGAGCTTTTGGCTATATGTTGATATTTTTTGGGATGCCATTAAATACGTATAACATACATGGAGCTGCATTAGTTAGCTCTATACAATATACTATATATATTAGTTAGTCATTTAGTCAGTCAGTATAGTAAAACATTTAAAAATTAAACCGCATTCAAAAAACTGTAAAAAAAGTGTAGAATCAAATTTTTTTTTTCATGTTTTAGGGTCCCGTAGCCGAATGGCAAAAGACGAAACCCTTATAGTTTCGTCAAGTCTGTCTGTCTGTCTGTCTGTCCGTCCGTCCGTATGTCACAGCCATTTTATTCTGTAACCGTAAGCATCACATTGTTGAAAATTGGTAGGAAGGTGTATCCTGTTAACCGCTTTACGATCCTTATACAAAAAAATTAAAATATTGACATTTAAGGGGGGGCTCCCTTACATGAAACTAAAACCAAAAAAAATTTTTTTGTCAAACCTAAACGTGTGGATAGGCCTTTTAAAATGACATGGAGGTTTCAAAAACCATTTTCTTTTAAAGTCTAACGTTTCATAGCTAGACGCTTCCAAAGTGGTAAAATGGGCGTCCCCCCATCTAACTTCTAAACTAAGTGAGTGTAAATTTGAAAAATATATGAAATGTAGATCTTAACAAATACTTTCAACGAAAATTGGTTCGGACGGGATCGAACGAGAAGTTTTTGAGATATAGCACATTTTCAACAACCGCAAACATAACTTTGTACTTCATACAAACACTATGAAAAACAAAGTTATATTTGCAGTCAACAAAATATTGTGGTATTTTACTAAGTGGATTCCCTAATTCAGTTAAAGTTGGCACGGAACCCTGAGTGCGCGAGTCCGACTCGCATTTGGCCGGTTTTTTAGGTATTATTACCTAAAACTCAAAAAGGATCGCAGGACCGATTTTGATAAATCTTAAAGTGTACCCTAAGTTCAACTTAGGGTACACTTTAAGATTTATAAGTAATGAACTGAAAAAGAATCATTTCAATGACAAACATACATACATACACTTACGAATCTTAACACGTGTTTGGAAGCCCTAATAGATCAACATACTCAAATATTATCGAATATCAAGGATATCACATACATACACATTGAATACATTAACTCCTTTTTTTGAAGTCAATAAAAATACATAAAATATTCTTACATGTATTTGTTAACCAGCTAAAAAAAGCGGCTCAAGGCTGCATAGGTTTCTACATGCTGACCGCCAAACTTCTATTTGAAGATGGCACCCCCTGATGATGATGAATATGACAGAATTTATATTGCTAAAAAACTTACATGACTAGAAATCTTTAAAGTCATGATGACCATGAACTAGCTTCTAGGTAGGGGTCAGTGTACGAAGTCTCGACATAGTTCACCACCACCATCTGGTGGTTTTACATAAATTAATAAATAAAATAATTATGCGCCAGACAACACACCAATTGTCGTGGTTTCGTACTAAGGAATTTTCTTCCTCGTATTACGATTACCAGACAACGATTATGACGGGGGCGTTTCCTATAAATACATAAATACAATTAAACATCCATTACTCAGGCACAAATATTCGTGCTCATCGCACAAACATTTGCCCCTTGCGATTCAAAGCCGCAACGGCCGGCGAAATAGCGGGCGAAGTCTGTTGCATCATTTTTGACATTTCGCGTCGACAATTTCAATTTTATGATTTTCTAATTCATCAAATATCATTTTAACTTACGTAGCTATATATTTAATAAATTTTAAAAAATATTTGTAGTTTTTTAAGCATCATTCAAAAATTCTTTTCAATCAATAAATACACGAAAACACCAATTTTGTCTCAGCATTTTTCGAGCGCCACCTGGTGGTTTTACACGGAACTATGTCGAGACTTTCGACACAGGTGGCGCTCGAAAATGCTAAGACATTTTTTTTGTTTTCGTGTATTTATGAATTGAGAAGATTTCTTTAATAAAGCTTTCTAATTACACATATTTCTAGGATTTATTAAAGATATACTTAGCTATGTAAGTAAAAAGGATATTAGTTACTGCAGAAAATCAGAAAATTTAAAATGTCTACACGAAATGTCAAAAATTTTGCTTCAGACTTCGACCGCTGGTATGGTCGGGTTAGTTTAACTCTTGATTATGCTGACAAACTAACTTTGAATTTAGCGAGAGGGACATCCTCAATTGAGTTATTAACATTATGAGTTGTCGGTTTTGCACTCGGCTTTATACAAAGACTTTTTATAACTTCAATCACGTTTTAATAAGAGACATAATTGGAATGCGAAATTGCGAATAACGTTACTATCCGACCTCGAATCGCTCATTGAAGAATTTAAACGAGAAATAAGCTGCTTATTTACATTCACTGGCCTCGCACTCGCCAAGGCCCCGGGTTCGACTCCCGGTCGGGTCAAAGTGGAAATCATTTTTTTTTACATTGTCTCGGGTCTGGGTGTTGTAGGTGCCGCCGTTGTATCTGATTTCCATAACACAAGTGCATTGGCTACTTACTTTGAGCAATGTAATGTATGTGATTGGTGTCCTGAATTTATTTATTTATTACTAGCGGTCCCCCGCGACTACGTCCGCGCGTTTTGAGTTTGCTCCCTAGGCTCCCGTCGCAGTGTGATGTACAATAAATAAGCTATGCAACACAAAAATATTTTTTCAAATCGGTCCAGTAGCTCCTGAGATTAACCCGATTGATCTCTTTGTTTGAACAAACAAACAGACTCTTCAGCTTTATCATATAAGTATAGATTTATTAACGCTCGTATCTTTTTTCTTGTGTAAGAATTCAATTAAAGTTAGAATTGCGTTCAAAACAAAACAAAGTTCGAACTAATAAAAAAACCTTATTTGAAACGATACACACAACAATACAGAGCGTAGTTTTGCAACAATTCACCAAATTATAAGAAGTGAATAGGGAATTAGGGACCCTAACAACAGCTTTCTTCCTACTTTTCTATTCTACCCTTAGTCCTATTTTGAGCGGTGACGAATCCAACTAATTGTTAAACATGATAATCAGTCCACCTGTTTAAAAGTTATAAGTGGTGTAGTTTAGTAACTAACACAACTTTTGTGGATTGTTTATTGACTGCTAAGACATATATTCAATTGCAGATGATGCATACTAATTAACTGATTCCCGATACTAAATAAAACATGAATGGAGACTCAAAAAAATGTGGCATGACGATGCCAGAAAAAGTTTGCCTCTGAGGCAACCTTGTTAAACTTTTTCTGGCTATCCCGGTTAAAGAAAACAACAGCTCGTATATCACGTCGTTGAAAATGCTGACGCTGACGCTCTTCATCGTAATTTTGTCTTTATTATTGAAGAAACTGAAAACTTTTGTCCGCAAAGGGTCTTCGACGGTGCCTATTCAAATCTTCGTAATAATGCCCACGCCGTCTTTAAAGCTTTCAAAAGCAGATGTAATTATTATTGTGAAGTTTTTAAAGATGTAACATTTTTGATAATGTAACAAAATTGATGTCATTTTAACATCGTCAGCCTTATGACTTAAATTTAAGCTGGATTCGATTACAAAATGGATCACTTATGTGATTTGATTCCTATAGCTTCCAAGTTTGAGGTACCAGATTTGTGCGTTGACACAAGCTGATTTAAACCAGCGGGAGAAGTCTGATGCATCATTTTTGACATTTCGCGTCGACAATTTCAATTTTATGATTTTCTAATTTATCAAATATCATTTTAACTTACGAAGCTATATCTTTAATAAATATTTAAAAATATTTGTAGTTTTTTAAGCATCATTCAAAAATTCTTCTCAATCAAGAAATACACGAAAACACCAATTTTGTCTCAGCATTTTTCAAGTGCCACCTGGTGGTTTTACACGGAACTATGTCGATACTTCCGACACAGGTTTGTTGAGGATTGACCAACACTTTTACTAAACTGACTATAACCTAGATATTGACGATAAGCTGCCAACAGCCAAACTTTATCATTCCAAACAACTTTTCAATTCATAACTCGTAAGATTATCGAAAGCCACACTTTGTGCTCCTCTGAACGCGTTCGCATAAGCGCTAGCTTTAAGAGATACTTGAGTCCGCAGAGGACAAAGATATCTTAAATATGAAAAAAATACCGCAGCAGCCGTAGGATTGCGACGGTCTCTACTCACACAGCGTGTACGTACAATCACTTTCTGCTCGGAAAAGAAACTCGTACCTAAACGCACGTTATGAGAGCAAATATTTTAAAAATTATATTGTTGTTAATTACATAAGTGTACAAAGTAAGTAGCCAAAGCACTTTTGTTATGGAAATCGGACTCGACGGTGGTACAACAACACCCAGACCCGAGACAATATAGAAAATTATGATTTCTATATTGACCCGACCGGGATTCGAACCCGGGACGTCGGAGCGGCGTCGCCTTGAAACTCAGCGTGCTTAGCCACTAAACACTTTGAAACTTTCGCGTTTCATTTTAAATACACTTATACGTTTTCGTTATTATGTGATCGCGATAAAAACATAAATACCTTATGTTTTGGCCTGACGTTTCGATCGGGTTTCACCGATCGTGGTCACAGGCTAACTGATGATCTGCGACTTTTTAACTCCGTTTGCGGGGTAGGAGCATCTTGTTCCACCCGCAAAGTATTTATTATTTGCGCACCACCGCCACACACTACACTGACAATGCCCCTATTCTGGAGACCGCTCGACGCGTCCGTATTGACATTGAATTGAATGGCAAACGGAGTTCTTAACTCCGTTTGCCATTCAATTCAGTCGCAGATCATCAGTTCGCCTGTGACCACGATCGGTGAAACCCGATCGAAACGTCAGGCCAAAACATAAGGTATTTATGTTTTATCGCGATCACGTAATTCCCGTATATATAAGTGTGCTTAGCCACTACACCACGGAGGTCATGCAGCTTAAAAGAAGTCGTTTTTGAAGTAATAAGAAGTACAATACTTAAGTACGTCGCTTTCGTTTCGTTTTCTGTATGCATTACTGCCCCTAGTCTCGATACTATATCCCTCGGGGACTCTCATACATATCCTCAGTTGTTTCGAGGACTAATGTACGCCGTACTTGTAGTATGTATGTATGTAAAATATACCTGGGTTTTTCTGTTTAGAAATTCTTAGGGTAATCCGAAGTTTGGAAGTTGGGGGTGTTTCACCCCCGTGCCTTTGAAAAGCACATAAAGCCGTTGGTCCTGCGCCTGATCACTCTCCGATCGTGTCAGATTGCTGTCCCATCGGGCTATGAGAGTGAAAGGAATAGAGAGTGCACCTGTGTTTGCGCACACACTTGTGCACTATAATATGTCCCGCGCAGTCGGTTAGTCGTTGTGACTGGCCACCGTAGTCGAAATCGGCTAGGAGGACTATTATGTATGTAGTCTGATTATTCGTCACAGTTGTTCAATCCTCTATACAAAAAAGTACGCGGACAAAAGTACGTCGTCTGCACAGACCTTTCTGGATAATGTTTGAAAAATTTCCCGTCACGGCATTACGCAAGTTATTCCTGAAATCGACGCAGGAACTCTCCCGGAAGAGTATGTGAATGGAATGGACTCGGGAAAGGGACTAAGCCGACGGAGATATTTCTTTGAATGGTTCTGCTATGTGGGTACTTGTTCATTGTAACGGTTTGAATATGCTTTGATATGAAAAATACATGATATAAACGGGTTCAACTATGTATGATGGACGTTTGAAATCATGCTTTGTTTGACATTTTTTTTATATAAAGCATAGATACATAACATAATCAACAAGAAAAACAAACATTGTTTGCTTCCATCAGGTACATGATTTTGACATTCATAATATATCATCATTTTCATATGACCTTTCAATCTACAGTCAAAATACATGCACCAAATTAGTTATTAGGTACTAACATAGTGTGTAAGATGCATTGTTTATTAACCCTACTTGGATCTTTTGTCCTTTTCAATAAAAAAATAATAATAATATATACTAATATTCTAAGGCAGAAGAGTTTTTTTGTTTCATTGAACGCGCTTACTCAGAACTACTGGACCGATTTGAAAAAATATTTTTGTGTTACATAGCTTATTTATCGAGGAAGGCTTTAGACGGAGGAGAGGAAGCAAACTTAAAACGCGTGGACTATTTCGCGAGGGATCGCTAGTCTAAACATAATAACGTGTCTAAGGTGTTTATTTTGCGTAAGATTTACTAACCCACAGTATTAAGATTTTGAAAAAAGTATAATAAATCGCAAAAAGAAATATTAAAAGCATAAGATCGCTAAAACTTCTCTGAAAGCTTACAGACACACTTAGTGGATTAACTAACAGGTATAAGATTTGGAAGAAAGTATCAAAGATCGAAATAAGAAATATTGAAAGCATAAGATCGCTAAACTTCTTTGAAAGCTTTCGGACACACTGAGTGGATTAACTAACAAGTATACCTGTTTATTACCGGCAACAGAAATTGTAATCACCTCTCGACCTGCGGAAATATCTCTCAAAGCGAATGAGAAGCACACAAATAGCGAAGTTTCGAGCTCGGTACAACTTTCACGATGAAGTTAATCCGCTGGGCTATTACATACACGAGTCTCTATCAAACTACAATAATAAAAATACTTACTACTACTACTTACACCAAACCAAACCAAACGCTCTTACCAATTGAGCTACCGTGCTGTCAGTCCGAACCGGCGAAATTTGTGGTTTCTTAATATAATATATATATATATATGTATATATATAAATTTTTGCATGAACAATTCCATTATTCCAATCCAATTCCCATAAATACTTATATACATATAAAAATCCATGAATTACATACAAAAGTTCTTTCTCATCACATACACATTTGCGGTATTTGAACCCGCGATTGCCGGCGTAGTAGTCAGGAGCACTAACCACAACACCAAACGAGTCGCCAAAGGTAGGTAATACGCCTGCCGCGATGTTGTTTGTAAACACAGCAGATTAATCAACTCTGTAGCAGTGAAGACGGTTTAAAACTGTCTTTTGAGAAACACCTTCACCTAGGAGGAACAGTTGTATAAATCATATAACTTTTGTTTAGTTTTCAGAAAATAGGGTTTCGATTTTGATAAGATTAGCAATTTTGAAAAATATTCATCTTACACTAATAGGATATTCCTTTATTAATAACAAACAAGAAAAAAATAAACTAAGACATGCAACATAATAAAATAACTTAATATCTACCTATTCAAAAACGAAACCATTTCCTTGCGGCAAGGAGGCTATGATGCTGGCTGCGTTGCCGCGTTGGATAGCTATGCTGATCCTTTGGGCTAGGAACCAGCCAGCTTTATTATTGGCTGTTAAAGAATTTAATTTTGGCGCAATTTTTCTAAACAGCAATTTAGCAGAGGGTCCCCACGGCCCAAATGTTTCAACGCCAAACGGCGCAAACACATAATCACTTGCACTAGTTTACACTAGTTTATTTATCATTAGATAAAAATCTATACTTATATAAAAACCGGCCAAGTGCGAGTCGGACTCGCAAACTAAGGGTTCCGTGCCAACTTTAACTGAATTAGAGATCCACTTACTTCCATTTAGCTAAAATACCACAATAATGTGTTGACAGCAAATATAACTTTGTTTTTCATAGTATTTGCATGAATAACAAACCGACTAGTTCGTTTCTTGTACGAGTATAATAGTATACATCTATCATCTAATAGTTTCTGAATAAAGTGGATGTGACATACGGACGGACAGACTGATAGACTTGACGAAACCGAATGTCAAAAAAGGAACCTTTATAGGGTTCCTTTTTTGACATTCGGTTACGGAACCCTAAAAAGCTAGAGTTTACTTGTTTGTTTGAACGCGCTCATCTCAGAAACTAATGAACCGATTAAAAAAAATATTTGGGCTATAATATGAAACATTACGTTATGACTATGACTTATAAGAGCAGAGCAACAATGAAAAATGTTGCAAAACGCGTAAAAATAATTCTACTGACAGCTTCCGTTGCATACGCAGCGTAAACCGTTTAAGATACATAAAAAACATAAATGACGCGATTTTTCCGCTTTACAGGTTCTACAATAAAGTCTCCGACAGCATAATATGTCATGCTATAGCGGACTATTCTATATCTGATAAGGTTTACTCACTACAAACTTTTTATCTTCATAAATTTAATAAACTATTTTCATTTACATAGCCGCTTTCCTTCTTGATTTCAATAGCATTGTAACGAAGGCCTGTTACTCGATGAGCTCTATTTGACTTCCAACTTCATAGCATTAGTATTCAGTAACTCGATTCAGATACGAGATACGGTCAATTAAGAATCCAATACAGTTTGCGAGAGAAAACATCGTTTGCAAACGAGTGTTTGTACACTTTGCATTGCATTTGCTTACAGGTGCATTTATTTTTAGAATACAGCTGTATCAGATAAAAGGTATTTTCCCACTGCACTGTGCCCTGACTTTTGCTTATACATCGTAATCCCAATTCCTGTGCTACGTGTGCAACATTGATGATGACTTCAACATATGTATGTAAAATTACTTCATTGCAGAAAACAGTATGTCAATCGGTCAAGCCGTTCTGGAGATATATGGGAACATTCACATAAACTTCCTCTTACCCCAAACGCATACCCGTTCCGTCGCGAATCTATACTAATATTATAAAGCTGAAGAGTTTGTTTGTTTGTTTGTTTGTTTGAACGCGCTAATCTCAGAAACTACTGGCCCGATTTGAAAAAATATTTTTATGTTGGATAGTCCATTTATCGAGGAAGGCTTTAAGCTATATAACATAAAGATACAACTCACAAGACCACAGCAGCAATGAAAAATGTTGCGAAAACGGGAGAAAGATATTCCATTTGAGAGCTTCCGCTGCGTACGCTGCGGAAATCGCTAAAGTTACACAAAAATCATGTATGACAAGATTGTTCAGCATTAAGAGTTCTATAATAAAGTCCGCGACGGCATAAGTCTATCTTTTATGGTAGACTTACTACAACCTTTTTTATGTTAATAAATTTGTAAAAAAATAATGCATCGTTTTTAGAGGTGTATTATACACACAGGTATTTATTCTTATCAAAATAAATACATTCATCATCACGAGCATTTCATTTAGAACCAAGTTGTCCAATGCCCTTTATATCATTTGATTCCAATAAATATCTTAGGAGCTATCACAGTTTTAACATAACTCCGCACCAAAATAATGTTCGCAGCTTAAGTACAACGTGCGCTTGCGCTAATTATATTATAAAGCTGAAGAGTTTGTTGGTTTGAACGCGCTTATCTCAGGAACTGCTGAACCGATTTGAAAAAATATTTCTGTATTAGATAGCTTATTTATTGAGAAAGACTTTAGGAAATAAAACATCACGCTGCGACGGGAGGGGAGGGAGCAAACTCAAAACGCGCGGATGAAGTCGCGGGGGACCGCTAGTAATAAAATAAAGCCATGTTAGTTACACTATTTATAACTCAAGAACGGCTGGACCGATTGGTTTGAAAATTGGTGGGGAGGTAGTTTAGAACCAGGAGAAAGACTTAGAATACTTTTTATCCCGTTGTAACGGGGCCGGGATGAAACAATGTTCGCTGGGATCGCTTATCATTTAAAATTACGGGACTGGGCGGGACAAGGCCGAGGCGGGACGGGTCTGAGGGCGAAACATATTTCGCTGGGTCCGATAGTTACAATATAAAAACATCTACAGTGAAATCAGCTTATTTAGTAACGTCTTTCAGAACAGGGTATCGACGACTACGAGACACCTGACTAACGGTCAATAAGATTTGACCTAAAATGATTTGACTAAAATCACAGAAGGTCAGAATCAACTACAAATCGCCCACAATGGAGGGAAGACCCAAAAATAGCCATCTAAATAATACAAAGAGACGCTGGCAAAACAAATGATGATGCTAGATTGGTTTTGCTAGTTTCTGCCACAATTTAGCCAAAGCCGCCTTATACCATAGGTGGTTCCTTGTACCTACTAACCTTCTAACTATTTACCATGACCGGTGATTAACTCCTTGTCAAATACTAGCAAAACAAAATAAAATGTCCCCAGCATGTCCAAATCCGAGGCCATGGCAATAGGACATAAATTGGCCCCATCGATTCTCCTTGTCTCAACTTCCTAACTAATGGTTTCCCGTAAATATCTCAAGCACCATTCACTTGTAGTGCTGTTTCAGTCAGATACATCAGCGTCGATAGATTAGTTTTTCACCTAGATAAAACAGGGAATATAAAAGACGAAAGTTCTATACAGGCGAAATTTGTGCTACTTACAAAAAAATCTAAACCTTCAAATATTAATTATTTAAAGGGTTATCCCTACGAATCAGTTAGCTCAAGTGGCAGTGGGCAGAGCACAAAGCGCGAAGAACTGATGGCCGTTGGGGCAGAATAGTTCTAGATTGGAGACCTTTCGAACAAAAGCGCAGCGTGGGACGTCCACCGACAAGATGGACGGACGACCTTGTTAAGATCGCGGGATCACACTGGATGCTGTTCGCTTGTGATCGGTCGCTGAGGAAAACCGTGGGAGAGGCCTATGTTCAGCAGTGGACGTCCTTTGGCTGATAATGATGATGATGATGATGAAAGGTGTAGCCTTTTTATGAAAGAAGCTTTGTGTTGAATGGTGGTACTCATAAGTAACCAATTTACCCCATTACACATCAATATCGATGGATCCAAAATCGTCGATGCATAAAATCTTAGTTTGTAACCAACAGTAGTGAACAGTGCCATAAAATTTTAGTTCGCTTTGGCCGAGTTCCATGGCATATTTGGCAAAGCCTCTTAAATCCACTGCCATGCAGTTTGGTGATCTCGGGCTTTCTTGATTAATAAATAGTGGCCAATGAAACTTGGAATTCAGCTATTCAGCTGGACTTTAGCTTGCCAAGAGGACTGTTATTTTAATTTTTATGAGCATTAATGATTGATTTGCAGCTTTTTGTGTGGGACTTAACCCCAAATTAGTTAGGTACCACCAGCTTTATTGATTATATTTTCTTTGAGATCGGTTAGATAATGCTTGGTCCGTAGTCATATGATAATTTAGGTCGTATCATAGTATTTAAACCGGGTTCCCTCTATCTGGCAGAATCTTTTTGGTCCGAAAGTCACTTGGCATAACACACTTGGCATAATTTTCTTTAGTCGAATATTATTTAGGCAGAATTTTCTTTTAGCATAATTATTGTTTGGTCGAATATTTATATGCCCGAATTTACAATGGCATACTTTTAAGATAGCAGAAATTTATAAGGCATAATTACCTTTGGCAAAATTTTACTTTGCATACTTTCGCTAAGCATAATGTTTATTAAGTACGATGTTTATTTGGCATAATTTGACCAGGCATACTATGAAGAAAGCAGAATTTCGTTTAGAATAATTTCACTGCGCATATTGCTATTTCTTTTAAATAGTATTTTACCCTAAAATTGAATTAAAAAGTCATTAAGTGTGGCACAAAAGTTAGTGACAGAAACGAATCGGTGCAAAACCGACTCCACGCAGTCTTGTTTGCCCCACCCCTAGAGTGTAATTCAAAATCGCGTAGGCGCGGAGGGGTGAGCTCGCGTGGGACTGCCGGAGCCCCGCAGCGCCGGAGCCGTGACAGAAACCATGCATGTTGCATGCTGCATGCAAGCTGTTGCTTGCTTGCATGCTTGCTTTCATGCTGCATGCTTGCCTGCTTGCTTGCTGCATGCTTGCTTGCTTTCTGCATGCTTTGCTTGCTTGCTTGCATGCTGAATGCTTGCTTGCATGCTGCATGTTTGATTTGCCATGCATGTTGTATATTAGTATTGCTAAGATAGAACTACTTGGGATACACAGAGAAATTAACGTTTACAGGAGAATATTAAATATGAAAAATATGCCAAAAGACGATTCGGACTGTGAACTTTCTGCGATAGGATGATTCTGCTTATTAATGACTATATATACGAATTGTATGCCACAAGACGATTCTATCTGTGAACTTTCTGCGTTATGATGATTCTGCTTTAAGACTATTATGGATATTAAATTTCTGCCTAAAGATCATTCTAGCTTACACGATTATGCGTTTTGAACGTCTGATAAATGAGTGGATGCTAATTGATGTTCTGCGAAAGGAAGATTATGCAATTTGATGATATGCCAAATAAAATTATGACAATAAAAATTCTGCGAAACAAGGTAGACCCATTTAAACCTAAAGTTATTTCTGGGCAAAATTATATTTCAAGAAGGCCTTATGGGCACTTTAATAATAATAGTCCCCCTAGCCGATTTCGACTACGGTGGCCAGTCATAACGACTAACCGACTGCGCGGGACATATTATAGTGCACAAGTGTGTGCGCAAACACAGGTGTACTCTCTATTCCTTTCACTCTCATAGTCCGATGGGACAGCAATCTGACACGACCGGAGAGAGTTCAGGCGCAGGACCAGGCTTTACGTGCTTTTCCGAGGCACGGGGGTGAAAACACCACCAATTTCCAGACTCCGGGCTACCCTTAGAATTTCTGAACAGAAAAACTCAGGTATATATTTTTGGCCCGACCCGGGGATCGAACCCGGGACCTCTGGCGCAGCCGTCGCTTTAAAGTGCGACCCTCCTACCGCTGCGCCACCGAGGCAGTTTACAAGGAAGATTACAGGTTACAGAGTGTACAGGCACTTTACGAGGAAGATATATCCAACTTGTCTCGCTGACCTTTTTTTATTGTGTGTATGAATTGGTAGTATTATTATGTGTATGAAGTATTTGCATGTTTATAAATCTAGATTATGTATTAATGTATACGGTTTTCATGTTATTAAGTGTAATATGATTTTTTTTAGTTTAAACTACCTATTGTAATTTGCCCCTCTATCACTTCCTTCGCGCCGCCAGCATTTTCTCTGTATAGACCTATGGTTGACTGGTGAGGAGGAATGCTTTTAGAATTAAGACCTTTCGACCTTTTGTTTGTGAATGAAGTGTTTAATAAAAAAAACCGGCTTCCGTGCTGCGACAGTTGAGGCTTGATGGTCAAAGTGATGGCACCGACTCCAAAAAGAAATTCCTTGCCTAAAATGGATTCGTTTCCTTTCAATGGTCGAGAGTTTATTTAAGACTTTTTAGTGCATTTTGGTTTTAAAGACGGTTTTTACTTTTTGAAAGTTAATTTTATTTATTCATTTTTAGAGATTACAGGGGGGGGGGGGGGTGAGTTGCACCTTATGACTCTGTTCCTTAAGAAGCTACAAACTACCTATCATAAGTTCTGTCATTATAATTACTGAACTCTTAAGCGCTGTGGAGTTCTACCATCAGCTCAGCCCCACAAGATGTTGACCATCAGACGTAACAACACGTCAACAATAAGATTCTAGTAAAAAAAACACTGTATGTGCCTTTGAAATTTGAGGGTTTCCCTCGATTACACAAAGACCCCATCATCAGATCCCAAATTGGCAACAATGGGACCAACTAGAAGGTATACCCCCCTCTAGGTAAGTGATTTTTTTTTCGAATTAATCGACTGAGATATGAGGTAACATAGATACAAAAAAAAACATACAGTCGTACAATAATTAATAAATATACCGACTTCCGATAACCGACTTCAAAAAAGGAGGAGGTTTTTGAAGTCGGTTAAAAACCTAATAACTGTTTCCATAATGTGATGTTTAATATTAAATAAGTAATCTAAAGCATGCGTCGTAAAAGAGATGGAATTTAATTAGAGATTGGGCGAAATCTCTTGTATAAATCTTTCCACGCTTTTTTCATTACGTTGATAATAAACGAAAGTAATTTCAGACCGGATCCGAGTTGGAAAGGAGGAAAACTATCAAAACAATGTGGGCGGAGTAAAAACAAATTAATCATTGAGTTTCACATTAAAAGTCTATAAAACGCCATAATCAGAGCCGTTTGAAGTTTACGAAGGCGTTTTAAATTCCGTCGTTTGGGTTTAGTTTAAGCGAATATGAGGCCAAATGTATTTGTGGAGAGAATTGATGGACTAATGTATTGTACCTCCGTGACGACCTCCGTGGTCGAGTAGCTAGCACGCTGGTTTTAAGCGTCGCCATCTCGTGAGGTTCCGGGTTCGATTCCCGGTCGGGTCAGTGTAGAAAACGATATTTTCTATATTGTCTCGGGTCTGGGTGTTTTGGTACCACCGTTGTTTCTGATTTCCATAACACAAGTGCTTTAGCTACTTAGCTTGGGATCGGAGCAATGTATGTGATGTTCTCAAATATTTATTCATTTAATTTATTTAACTATGTTTAGTAAATGCCGCAGTCTCAAGTATACCCTGTATATTATAATGTCTCAATGAACCGCCTCCAAAAAAAATACTAAAATAACGCCAATAGGAGAAACAAACTCATTTGAAGTCGGTGCATGATGTGTGCAGAGCTGCTGTCTGTTAAGGTTTACATTGTACACCGACGGTTTACAATGTTTTTAACACTCACAAGTGTCATATTTTATATTCATAAAGATGAAATAAGAGACCAAATTTTGCGAACGGGCGGGACTTGAACCAGCAACCTCTTGGCTGACCGGGCCAAATGCTCTACCAATTGAACTACCGTGCTGTCAGTCCGACGAAAAATAAGAGATTTAAGCGTCACGCAATGACGTATCCATTATTTCATCTTTATGAATATCGTACACCGATTTAAAATTGTTTTTTTTTAGTCCTTAGTGTTTCTTAAGGCGACTCTTTTTTAGTGCAAATTTTTTTTTCGTCGTTATTAGTTATGTTATGTTTAAGTTAGCTTCAATGTACCTCATTGAACTTAAAAAGTTACTAAAACCTTCTTTAAGAAGAAGTTCTTTAAGTTTTTTTCTGAAAACCGCATCATTATCGGTTCAGCTAAACGGAAACTAATTGCGGACAAATATATTTACATCTATACTAGTCAAACTCAGAACCTCTTTTTTACATGTCGGTCAAAATGGTTACTAAAACCTTCCCCTCAGTGTAAAAAACTTTACTCAAAACCGCATCTGAATCGGTCCAGCCGAACAAGAGATATTCGCGGACAAACAAACATACATTTATACATACAGGACGAGCTAAGAACCACCATTTTTAAGTCGTCTAAAAAGTTCGTTAATAAGTTATTTTTAAATCAAACGATAGACAATATTTTTATATGAAAATGATGAAGTAGTCTGTTTAATTAGAGCTCGGCTCTAAGAAATCAAAGATCTTTTTCAACACAAACATGCAATTAGTACACAATTCTCCTTACAAGATGAATGGAAGTGATCTGTATCGAATATCAAAGCCTATCAGAATACATTGCGGTGAAGATTGCTCAAGGAAACATTATGTAACCTTAAGTACTAATAATAGTTCCGTAATATATATGTGGGCCTGAACAAAAGTCTAAAATAAACAAAACCTCATATTTTTAACTTATTAATTTATAAAATGAAACAAGCTTAGTAATAAATATGATAAATAGCGTGAAAATATTGCTCTTGATAGAGAATTGAAAAAAAGTCAATTTTTAGGGTTCCGTTTTTTACCTTTCGGATACGGAACCCTAAAAATTGTCTTTTTTTCAATTCTTTATCAAGAGCAATATTTTCACGCTATTAATCATATTCATTACTAAGCTTGTTTCATTATTATAGTTTCGTCAAGTCTGTCTGTATGTCTGTCCGTCAGTATGTCACAACTGCGTACTTCTGAAATTAATCGTATTACACAGTTGAATCTTAGATATTTCCTATTGACCGCTTTACGATTCTCATACATAAAATACAAAATAATGATATTTAAGGATGAAACTAAAACATAGTTTTTTTTTTAACAAACCTATCCGTCTAGGATGTCAATGGATAGGTCTTTTAAAATGATATCAAGGTTCCATAAACCATTTTCTCTAAAAGTCAAACGTTTGAGAGATACACGCTTCCAAAGTGTTAAAATAGGCGTTCCGTCTATCTAAGTTTGAAACTAAGCATGTAAATTTTGAAAAAAAACCTGATGCACTCCGGGAGTGCCGGCAGAAGTGAAAACTTGAATATCAACGTTGTGCATTTTAGATTTTTTGGAATAGTTAGGGAATAATTTTGAATGAATTGCTCTTATTATCAATATAAAAGTACTATCATTTTTGTGATAGAATACAATAATAACAATAATAATAATAATACAATAATAATAATAATAATAATTGGTACTACTCGTGTGCGAAAAATGTGGAGCGAAGAAAGAAATAGATTCATTTGGCACACATATCTTTACGCAACAAAACTAGAGACAAAAAAACGAGGATACCTAGATATCCTGCATCACGACTTCACTCAGGCATTTCCGCATATGCAAGCATCAAGACAAAGATTAGGTGATCAGCGGCGAGCCATAGTAAATAACAATTTGTTATCACCCTCAACCTTAGACGAAATAAAAGCTGAAGTAATATCACGGCTACAAGAAATAGGTGAAACACCAGAGACAACGACACATAATACACCTTTATGTCCATCGATTACAGGGGGAGGAGAACGTATGAGATGGACAGACAATCTCAATGAGGCTGTCATAAGAATTTACTACGAAGTAACTGATCTAGAGAAAGATATGACAATTTATAGAAAGAAGCTCAGAGAAAAATTTATTCAGGAATTCCCAGAATTAGCACATTTATCTGAACAGCGCCTCTCAGATCAAAGACGCGTCATTATAAGTAATAAACTCATTACAGACCAAAGAATACAGCAAATAAGACAAGAAGTACAAGAACAACTTTTATATACACGGAACTCCTACGTACCTTCAAAGACTACCCCTCAAAGTGAAATGGAGTCAACTACATTTGAAGGACTTACGCAAAATACAGATTTAAACTCAGGACAGCAACATAACAGTTACGCTACCCAACCTAACGATTTAAACGGATATGCAGAACCAGATATAATAGCAAGTACATTTGAAAATGCATTGAACAAATTCAAAAATACTGACCCTACCACAAGACCCTTCATACCAAAACAAAAACCATCAAGAAAACTATACTACATTGTTGAATGTTTAAATAAAGATATCTTACCGAAACATCTGGATCCAGAACAAGATTTTCTTACCCTCCACGCAATCATATATGCGGCAGCTTATACTGCTGCTACTTGTAATAATACTAAAATCCGTGATACCAATAACACCGAAACAAATAACACCAAAATAAAGGGAAAACAACAACCATTTTGGCAGAAACGATTAGAAAATAAAAAATTGGTTGCCTGTAAAGTCGGTATACGGGCGAAAGTTTTACGTGACAACGACTTTTTATGTCTGTCTCTCTCGTTCTTACGCGTGCCTCTCACTCGCTCTCAGTGCTGCGCGCGCGGGCCTCTCTCTCGTTCGGTGACTCATCGTAACGTTACCGAGCGTTACACTTTTTCATAAGTGACTCCCAGCCGCAACCTAATTTAAGACGTTGTCACGTCAATAAAAAAGGTTAGATCAGAGATAGGACGTCTTACTGAGTATATTAGGGGGAATAGGAACAAAAAAGTTGTTAGGACGGTCGAATAAATAAAAATTAAATATAGAATACACGCAACTTATGAAAATCCGAATTCAGAATTAGCACACTTCCTAGACACTCTAAAACAAAAGCTAAATGCAACAGCTAGCCGCCTCAGAAGGTACCTCACATGCACAGCACGAAAAACTCAAAACACGCAATTCACTAATAATGAAAAACATTTTTATAGAAATCTAAGTAGTAACAATAACCCAGAAGAGTCTAATGACACACCACCACTAAACGAACTAAGAGAGTTTTGGGCTAATATATGGGAAAATCCAGCACAACATAAAGATGACGCCGAATGGATAGAAGAAATTACGAACAGTGTAGGTACATCGGATATGGACTTTGATTTTATACCCGCTGAAACATTTGTCGGAGTAATTCAGCATACACACAACTGGAAATCACCCGGGACCGACCATATACACAATTTTTGGTATAAAAAACTAACGTGTACATATCCATATTTACACAATTACATTAATAAATTCATAGAAACACCTGACACAATGCCAAAGTTTGTTACACAAGGAGTAACCTACATGAACCCTAAGGATAAAAATAGTAGAGACCCAGCTAAGTACCGGCCTATTACCTGTCTCCAAACTATCTATAAATGTCTAACAGCATGCGTTAGTGAGACCATCTACCAACATCTAAATGACAACGGTACATTAGCAGAAGAACAAAAAGGTTGCAGAAAGTTTAGTAAAGAGTGTAAAGAACAATTAATTGTGGATGCAATAGTTATGAGGGAAGCACTTCGGAAAAGGAAAAGTATTCATACCATGTACGTTGACTATCAAAAAGCGTTTGATTCTGTCCCTCATAGCTGGCTTATGCAGGTATTGCACATTTATAGAATACACCCAAAACTTATAGAGTTCCTGAAAGCAGCAACACAAAATTGGCAAACAGTATTGAGTATCAAACAGAATGGAATTCTAGAAATATCTGACCCGATACGTATCAAACGCGGAATATTACAAGGCTATGCTCTGAGTCCTCTCTGGTTCTGTTTAGCATTAAACCCGCTCTCCACACTTTTATACAGATCTCAAGCAGGATACAGTGTTAAATCTCAAAACTAAAAGAAGTTATCTCCCACCTTTTGTACATGGACGATATCAATTTGTATGGTGAGAGTAAAAGCGATTTATTCAAACTTGCAGATATAACGCAAGAATTTTCAAATGACAAACATGCAATTTGGTATCGACAAATGTAAAACACACTCAATAGAACGCGGTAAATTACAGCTTAATACCTACACACTTAAAACTGGCGAAGAAGTAGCACCGATGGACGAAGACGCAACATATAAATATCTAGGCTTTCTCAATCAATCTCGTCAAATTGATCAAAAACAGGCTAAATTACAACTTAAAGCTAAATTCAAACAGAGATTGTAAAGGCCATTAATACATTTGCAATTCCGGTACTCACTTACTCATTTGGAATACTCACTTGGTCCCAGACAGATTTGGTTGCGTTACAAAGAATAATAAATACCTCACTCACTAAATACCGAAAACATCACCCAAAGACATGCGTGCAACGTCTCGTTCTGCCGCGGAAAGAAGGAGGAAGAGGATTGATTGATATAAAGAATTTGCACAACAGTCAGATTTCAGAACTGAGAAGATTCTTCCACGAAAAAGCAGAAAAGGTACCGTTTTACAATAACTTAGTCCACACCGATAATAAGTTGACACCCTTAAACTTATCTAACAAGGATACCCAACTCAATGAAAAGTATAATACAATCGAACAAAAAATAGATCAATGGGCCCTCAAATCTCTCCATGGAAGACACATAGCCGATCTCAACCAGCCGCATATCGATAAAAATGCATCCAATGCGTGGTTGAAGCGGGGTGAGCTCTTTCCGGAAACTGAGGGCTTCATGCTTGCGATACAGGACCAGGTAGTTGCTACTCGAAATTATCGTAAGTATATAACTAAAGAACTGATGACCTCCGATCTCTGTCGACACTGCAAAAGCGCCCCTGAGACGATCCAGCACATCACCGGAGCATGTAAAGCCTTAGTTCAATCCGATTATAAGCATCGCCACGACCAAGTTGCATCTGTAATCCATCAATACATTGCACGTAAGAACCAGTTCATCTCACACACTGTCCCATATTATAAATACTCACCCGCAGTAGTAACCGAAAATAATAATTATAAAATGTATTGAGACCGCACCATTTTGACTGATAAAACTATACATTTCAATAGGCCCGATATAACCATACACGATAAAAGTAAAAAAACCGTTTACTTAGTTGACATCGCTATTCCAAACACACACAATCTTCAAAACACAATTTCTGAAAAAATTGCTAAATATTAATACCTTGCAATAGAATTAAAAACCCAATGGCATGCACAAACAGTTCACATAATACCCATAGTGATTTCGTCTACAGGAGTAATACCAAGAAGTTTAAATAGAAGCCTTCAAGCGCTTGACATTTCTGACAGAATCATACCTCTTATCCAAAAAGCAGTCATACTAAATACATGCCGTATCACCAGAATTTTTTTGTCTACTGACACTTCATTGCATACTGTGTCGCTTGGCTAAAGCCCACGTCACAGTTGTATTACCCATTGCTTAGCACAATGGAGAGAGAAAAACACCTAAAATAATAATAATATAATATTTTTATAGAATACAATATTTATTTATTGCGCTATCGTACACAAACATTACAATTTATATTATATTAAATTACATTAAAAAGTTTATCTCTCAGAAAAATCAACTTACATCCATAATTTCGCCAACCGTCTTACGGTTTTTCGATCAGCCCACGTGTCCACGCGAGTTTCACATTTTTCCCCCATCCCACAAAAGTGCTCAACGCCGCTAAAGAAGTTTTCACTTCAAAAATACATGATGTAGATTTTGACAAAGATTTTAACAAAAATTGGTTGAAACGAGATCGAACTAGTAGTTTTTGAGATAGAGCACATTTTCAATAACCGCAAAAATAACTTTGTTATTCATACAAATACTATGAAAAACAAAGTTACATTTGCTGTCAACAATGTATTGTGGTATTTTGGCTAAAAAGAAGTAATTAGATATCTAATTCAGTTAAAGTTGGCACGGAACCCTTAGTGTGCGAGTCCAACTCGCACTTTGCCGGTTTTTATTATTATTTTAATATTTTTTCCATCGATAAAATTAAGCATAAAATTTAACATTAAACAGTTTATGAAGAATCACACATATAGTTAAATAATAAAGGCATTACTATACAAAGTAAACATTATTTTGCGTTAGCAATCAAATTAAAAAACAATCATATTAGCGCATCAATACAGTATTGTGTTTCTGGTCAATCGATTAATGGCAAACAAACAGGTGAGGAACAATAGCACTGGAAAAGCCTTTTGTTGTATTTATATTATGTTACTTACTTCTCCATTATCGATGTAGGAATTATACTAAAATCCATTCAATTGACGACGCGTTTGGTGTAGTGGTTAGCGCTCCGAACTGTTAAGCCGTCTGTCGCGGGTTTGGATCCCGCAAGGAGCAAATGTTTTTGTGATGATCACGAACAGGTGTACCTAATGGATGGATTCATGGATGTTTATATTATTTTCACTTACTTGTTCATATTATTTTCTTTTTAACCACTATAATTGGTATGTTGTCTGACGCATATTATTTTTTTCCATTTTTAACTGCCTCGGTGGCGCAGCGGTTAGAGGGTCGCACTTTAAAGCGACGGCTGCGCCAGAGGTCCCGGGCTCGATCCCCGAGTCGGGCCAAAAAAAATACGTACCTGCGTTTTTTTGTTCAGAAATTCTCAGGGTAGCCCGGAGTTTGGAATTTGGCGGTGTTTCACCCCTGTGCCTCGAAAAAGCACGTAAAGCCGTTAGTC
Organism: Pyrausta purpuralis; assembly: GCA_963924145.1. Taxonomy (NCBI): domain Eukaryota; kingdom Metazoa; phylum Arthropoda; class Insecta; order Lepidoptera; family Crambidae; genus Pyrausta; species Pyrausta purpuralis. The sequence goes on along the minus strand of OZ001667.1, from coordinate 19,502,978 downwards.
CTGCGCCTGAACTCTCTCAGGTCGAGTCAGATTGCTGTCCCATCGGGCTATGAGAGTGAAAGGAATAGAGAGTGCACCTGTGCTTGCGCACACACTTGTGCACTATGATATGTCCCGCGCAGTCGGTTAGTCATTTTGACTGGCCACCATAGTCGAAATCGGCTAGGTGGACTACTACTATTATTAATTTATTTATTTATTATAAGTGGGCACGAACAAACTCGTACCTACGTAATGAGATCTTAAGCGCTACCCACTAACCGTAAATATTGATAACTGATAACACCTTAGTTTTTCCCGCTATTTTCGTAAAACTATAAGATAGTAATTTATCTGTTGGTTGAGTGTGTAACATACTAGAGTAACATAATCGTATCGAAACCATTTTGCTAGTTAGCAATTAGCTTATCTTGAAATTCCTTGAAATTTGAAATTCTAATATGAAATCGTTTGTATGGGTTAATGACTAGTGGCGTCAATGCATAGGGCACAATTTTTTTTGTGGTGTCAGTTCCATACGCTAATAATAGAAGTTAAATGTTTACAATACCAACTTTTAGGAATAAAAGAATAAAGCAATCATAGGCCTTACCCACCGTTCCCACGGTTTTCCACAGCGACCGATCACAAGCGGTCTATATCCAGTTTTATCCTATGATCTTCACAAGGTCGTCTGTCCATCTTATCGGTGGACGTCCTAGGTCCTACGCAAAGTGCTGAGTAAGTTTTGTTGTGTCTCTTATTTCATGTTATTTTAAGCTTAACAGGGAACTTCAATCCGCCCACTTTATGTGGGCAAAGTTAGGTTATATTCACTTTCAGATATCGCACATTCACAACTATTTTTACAGTCTCGATAAAGTCAGCTCCGAAAGCGAAAACAAGAAAACCCCTCGTTCGATAAAAGCCGAGGGTTGCTAAAACGAAATTTAAAATTGGGTCAGGGATTTGATTTCGTTTGCTACCGAGAACCTCCTACTATCAATTGTGGCTGGAGCTTAAACGTGATTTTCAGGCTAGTTATTTTAGTAGTATGAACTTTTGTTTTGAGAGCTATAACGTAAAGACAAATTACGGCAGTGAATAGTAACAATAGTTATCAAATGGCCGTACGGATTTTTAACAGGCTTAAAGATGATATGAAGAATTTAACATTAAATGAATTCAAAAGGAAATTAAAATGCTGGCTCATAATAAGTTAATAAGCGGTGGTTTCTACTCAGTTGATGAATATCTTAACACTTCTGAATTAACGACCTTAAACCTTGACAAAATTTTAATGACATTTGAATATATTGTTGTAATTTTACTGAGAATAATATTTTTATAAGCTACAGTGACTTATTCAGATAACAGTGTGATGACTAATTTATTGAAATTGCTATCTTTTAAATTGAAAACTCTTAAAAATGTATCTTTTGCATGCCAGTGTCTGGTTAAAAGTGAGAAACTGTTTCTTATTCAATATCCTTATGTGTACCACTTTTTGAGCGAAATGAAGAATTTGATTCGATTTGATTTGATACGCAACCATACATATACAGTGTGTCAACAGTTCATATGATAATAAACAATGTCCATTACACGCATCCTATAAAAATACCACTTTGTATTTTGATTTGTGTAAAGGCTTTAAATGGACTGCGCTTTCGATCCAATACTAATTTTTATTAATAACTAGCAGTCCCCCGCGACTCAGCCCGCGAGTTTTGAATTTGTTCCCTATAATGTTTTATAGCCTGAAGCCTTCCTCGATAAATAAGCTATCGAACAAATTTTTTTTCCCAATCAGTCCAGTCATTCCAGAGATTAGCGCATTCAAACAAAAAAAAACTCTTCAGGTTTATAATATTAGTATAGACCAAGCTATGACTTAATAAGTAAAGAGATAAGAATAACTAAAAAATATCTGATGATAAGTACTTTTTATTAAGTACTTCTTTATGAGTTGAAAGCTGCAACCAAATTCAATTCACAATTCACAGAAACTAAGTTAATGTGTTGAACTCACATATTGGCAGCTCCTAAACTCCTAACTCAAGGCATGTGGAATTGTCTAAGTTACGCTTCGAAACGTAACTTTGTTAGTTAAGTGAAAGCGGAGAGCCTTAGGGTAAAGATAAAGGGAAAACAGGGTAAGAGGATTACGTTTTTACTTTTGTATGTTTAAATTTTAGAAATAAACTTGTTTTGTAAGCTTTACTTATATTTTTAGATGTGAAGGTCGTAGAGATAAAACCTACGCAGTACCTTGCGTGGAATTTAATTTCAGTTCTTATGACTGTTGAAGTTGTTAAAGGTCTGAAATGCGTTTTGGTAGTATTTTTAGGACTTGTGGAACTCTTAATCTAGGTCATGGGTTATTTTTTATTTGGCTTTAATGGAAAAGTATAGATTTAGTGAGAAACAAAATGCTGTACTTAAAAGGAAATGTAATTTTGTGACAACTAGAAAATTGCGGCATCATTATAATATTTGCGCATGTCGCACTTTTATTATAAAAAAAAATAGGGCGTCATTAAAATAACGCTAATATTGACATTTTTTTTATATTCATGTAACATCTTCTTTTTTTAAATTGTGTGGGACTACAAGCTTTCTGAAAGCTGCTTTGTATTTTTTATGATTGTGTCGAATTGGCCATGTATGTACCTCTATAATACCTATCTATCTATCACGTTTAATACATATTATAACAAAATGTATACTTATAAGATGTAAAAAGAAACCAAAAATTGCGCACGGACGGGATTCGAACCTGCTATGGTAAACCGTTGCATAGCACTGCAAAAATATTCTAAATCATAATAAGTTATTATGGTCGAAACTATCTGACATAGCGTTACCACCTGAACTTATTGCAACTTTTCAGTACTGGTATGATAATCAAATTAACCAGGTCAGGTGGTCGGGAGCCTTGTCTGACGAGTATGTCCTCGAATGTGGGGTAAGAAAGACAGGGTGGTTTGTCGTCTCCCGCTCTCTTCAGCCTTTATGTTAATGACCTTATCGTGGAGCTCAGCAACACCAGGGTCGGATGCTCAATAGATGGTCTCATGGTCAACAGCATTAGTTACGCAGACGATATGGTGTTGCTGTGCCCCACGGCGAATGGTCTGTGTAATTTGCTGTCAGTGTGTGAGAAGTATGTTTCCAAACATGGTCTTCTCTATAATGTTAAAAAAAGTGAGCTAATGGTTTTTCGCTCAGGTACTAAGAAGCCGATTCCTGCACCTCCAGTAAAACTCCTTAATACTGAACTGAAGAGAGTTAGTCAATTTATATACCTGGGACATGTTGTTACTGAAAATCTGTCTGATGACTGTGACATAGAACGTGAGAGGAGGGCGTTAGCGGTCCGATGTAACATGCTCGCTCGCAGGTTTGCCAGGTGTACAACAGATGTCAAGATTACTCTCTTTAAGGCATTCTGCCAGACATTTTACACCTGCAGCCTGTGGTGTACTTACACGCAGAGGACCTATAACGCTCTCCGTGTCCAGTACAATAATGCCTTCAGGATGCTGATGGGGCTACCTAGGTTCTGCAGTGCGTCGTCGATGTTCGCTGAGGCTCATGTGGATGACTTCTACGCTATCATTCGGAAGCGGACGTCGTCGATGCTTGCTAGGATACGGCGGAGCCCCAACAGCATTCTGATGGTTACCAGAGATAGGCCATCATGTTCCATCTTTAGGCACTGGACAAAAATACATGTGCAGGGATCCAGGAACCGGTTTTTTCACTGAGCACTTTAGTTTTATTTTGTATGTGGTTGTTTTTAGTAGTAGTAAATAGGTAGTACTAACAATAATTTTAAGTTATATGTTACTAACAACTATCTGTAAATATGGATCCTTGATTGGTCTGAAATAAACGTTTATTATTATTATTATTATTATAACAACAAAAGTGGTATTTCCCACCACGTAACAACGGTCTTCACCACGATAACCAATAAAACAGAATGAGTGAACGTTATCAAAATGTCTGCGTTTATTATAATAGCTTGTTTAATGACCAAGTCGGATCGCGTGATATACGCCGAAGAAAAACGAATTAAATTGCCATTCGTAACACGTATTTGTGATTAGGCCCACGGGGTTAGATTACTTCATAATTTAGTCCATAGTAAGTAAAATATACGTGAGTAATGACGTCTTCATAATCGTTTACTTGATCATTTCATACACAATGATTCTTGTCATTTCCTCTATGTATAAAAATATTATTATTTCTTTATCCAAAAGTTGTCTGGAAGATATCGCTTATAGTGATCGCTATAAGACCACCTAAATTGTACTTTTCCTCGAAATGAATTTGTAATTAACCTATCTGATGTGCAATAAAGAGTTAATAAATAAATATCCTTTCGACATTCCCACATATCGCCATCTAGTCCCAACCTAAGCTACTCAAAGCTTGTGTTATGGGTGCCAGACAACGGATATAATACTTAAATACTTTTTGTTTGTAAATACATACATGATATACATAGAAAACACCCAGACCAATACAAACAGACATGTTCATGCACACAAATGTTTGTATTGTGCGGGGATCGAACCCGCAACCCGCTGCGTAGTAGGCGATTTCTCTACCACTACACCAGACGGGTCGTCAAGTTATCTTATGTTATCTTCATCATCATCCAATTTAAGAGCTAGGCTCTTGTCGGTGGAGTTTTTTCCATTCCTCTCTGCTTTCCGCCTTTCTCTTAACCTCCTGATACGACCCGACATTTATCTTTTCCTTTATTTGCTGCATGTAGCTTATTCTTGGTCTTCCTCGCTTCCTTTTTCCTTCTATTCTTCCTTCAATTATCGTTTTAATAAAATTGTCGTGTCGAATCAGGTGGCCCAACATTCGTCCCCTCCTACACTCGATTGTTTCCATCAATCTCCGTTTTTCCCTAACCATAGACAAAATTTCTTCATTTGTTTTCTTCTCCGTCCAACTGATACGCTTCATTCTCCTCCAGCACCACATCTCGAAGGCTTCCAGTCTCTCTCTGTCCCTCTTTGTCAATTTATGTTATCTTATCTTATAAAAAAAATGAATCCTTTTTTTCCTTAGATACGACATCAGGCGTGAACGGTAGACCGATTTCGTTTAATTTTTGTTGTGTTTGTTTTTGTCAGGAGATAGAATTCTTATGAAAGAAATAATTAGGGAAATTGAGGGCTGGATCGATTTTCATGATTATTATTTTGACATATTCGTTACCTTCAGGAGTAAGGCAATAATTATTAAAAATACGGGGGCGAAAAAAAGTTCGCTGGGTCCGTCAGTTTCTTTATGTTATGTTGGTTTTAAATAAATACTGACTTTATTTTACATGTTTTTATCTATTACAAGTATTTGAAGATAAATTGTAGATGTTCTCAATAAATAGTGCCATATTTCTTGAAATCTACAATTTATTAAACAGAATATAAGCAACTATCACGATTATCACGCGGTCAAGCTAGGGTTAAGCTTCTCGTCCCAAACTAAAGTGGGACAAAACGGGACTGTTGAGAGGAGATGACAAGACACTCCTCCTATATGATAAATGACGTCCTTTAAGATTTTTTTATGAAATCCTAAATCCCGACGTCCACTTATATTATGAATCCAAAATTGCTTAACTCTGTTCTTTTGTTGCATAGAAGTATGCAGAATGACTTTGCACGGTGTTGCTAATTTTTGAAGGTGAATAAGACCATTAATCCTATTACAACTTTTACTATGGGCCCGTAGGTTTTATCCCTTAAACTTTCATACGAATCAATTCTTTTTTCTGACTTTCCATACATTATTGTGAATAAAGCCCTCAAAATTTAAGAAATAAACATAAACTTATCCTTAATTGTCTCGAACTAACTACGGGAAAAACAGTTTATTGGGAAAGTGTTCAGATGTATAACAAATAACCCAACAAAATAAAATAATGCACTAACTTTAACACATTTAAGAATAAAATGAAAAGTATGTTCATACGTTATAATAAAGTCTTCCACTCTCAAAGTAGATTGCAAACTCTTTATTATAATTATTGTATAAATAATCTCTCAATTCCAGGAGTATTTATTTTATAAGTTAGTTTAAGTTATTCTCATTGTAAATGAACTGTATATTTATACAAGAATAAATCTTTAAACCTAAGCCAACTGATTTGTAGATTTGCAATTTTATTTAAGCTTTCGGTCATGGCCCCGTAGTAAGTATTATATACTTGTAAGTTATGTTTTGGTAATCTCATTCAGCTCTACAATAACAGCTCGGCAACACCTTGCAAAGTCATCCTGTATAAAAAAAGCCTGAAATCGTTTTATGACTTCATGACTAAAGAAGTATCGGATTAGTGCGACATCGTCTTGGAACTCTATCCCTTACTAGCGGTCCCCCGCGACTTCATCCGCGCGTTTTGAGTTTGCTCCCTCCTCTCCCGTCGCAGCGTGATGTTTTACACTCTAAAGCATTCTTCAATAAATAAGCTATACAACACAAAAAAGTTTTGTCAAATCGGTGCAGTAGTTCCTGAGATTAGCGCGTTCAAATAAAACTCTTCAGCTTTGTAATTTTAGTATAGATTTCTGCACAATGTTCTAGTATCCAAAATAGAAACATTCAAACCTAGAGATGAAATTCCGTCCAACTTACCACTGACCCATATCCAGTATGAAGTAAGGTTTGACAGGCGACCTACATCGGCTGCCGATAGACATCAAAGACGGATTGGGAGCTCGTCCGGTGGAAGCTGACTGACTCTAAATTAACTTTGAGGGTGCCCATTTAGTGGTATTGGATATTTGAGGTAATTTTACGGGAAGTGCTGGAGAGAAAACGAACCTTAGAAAGTATAGTGCGTTATACATATGTTAGGACGAACCTCAGTGTTCATTAATGGGACTATAGTGCAAAATAAACAGTAAATTTTGGGATTGGAATAAAAAGGTTTTTTGTTCTGTGAATTAATTAACATTAGAACTAAATAAACCCGCTAAGTGTTTAACTAAATAAGGGGTCCACTTACTTCCACTTAGCCAAAATACCACAATATTTTGTTGACAGCAAATATAACTTTAAAATTATGTTTGCGGTTATTGCAAATTTGCTTTTTCTCATAAAACTGTTAGTTCGAGCTCGTTCAAACCAATTTTTTGTTGAAAGTGTTTGTTGAGATCTACATCATGTGTATACACTCGCCCATTTTACCACTTTGGAAGCGTCTTTCTCTCAAACGTTAGACTTATAGTGAAAATGGTTTTAGGAACCTCGATTTCATTTTAAAAGAACTATCCATAAACACGACTCTACACGGATAGGTTAACAGGATTAACAGGATACATCTACTTACTAAGTTTCAACTGTGTAATACTAACATTTTCAGAATAAAGTGGCTGTGACATACGGATGGACGGACAGACAGACAGACTTGACGAAACTACAAGGGTTCCGTTTTTTGGCATTCGGCTACAGAACGGAAAAAATGGTTTAAAGCAATTCTCCCTGTGAAATTAAATAACAGGTAAAGAATTACAATTTATTTAAGTGCAGTGTTTTTCATTACAGATTAGATTTAAAACGATAACAGCATCCCAAAATAAGTACTTCTTTGATTTTATTGCCATAGTTTCAACCCTCTTTTACCTACATTTTTATTGTTTAAAGATATATCTCAAGAGACTACCACAGTTTTAGTAGTTATGATGAAAAAAATACAATCTACGCAAAGTCATACAGCAACGGATTTTTCCTCAATAATATAAGTTTTGTTCCCGGAATTGGTTCCACGAAATTATTGGACTTTTCTAGCATGATTACGATACGACGACGAAGTTATTTTAGAACTAGGGTTGGTAAAATCGATGACTACTTATATATACAGTACTATCATACTAAATAGGCAAATATTGCAAGTAGTAAGGTAAGACATCAATTGTTTAGGGTTGAAAGTATCGTTATAGTAAAAGAAACGTAAGAATTTGATATTGATAGTAAGCACATTTAAGAACAATAAATCCAGTTGTTTTACATAAGGGGCTACCCGGATTTTTAGCGCACTTACTAGCGCCACTTTAGTAAAAAAAACATAACTCGTTAAATAAAAGACCAATCAAAAATCTGGTAGATACGATTGTAGTACAGGTTCTATAGTTTATTTAGTACGTTTAAATTGTTTCTAAAGTAGTTAACTGTAGTTAGAGTTAGGAAAACTGCTAAATATGGCCACTTTTAGCATTTTTGCTAACTGCAACTGCAGATAACTGTGTTTAATTGATCTTAAACATTGTGTCTAAACCACATAATCAGAGCTACAATCGTATCTACCAGATTTTTGATTGGTCTTTTATTTAACGAGTTATGATTTTTCTAGTAAAGTGGCGCTAGTGTGCGCGGTAAAAATCCGGGTAGCGCCATAAGCAGTAAAGTTAAAGACAATGTGTATTTTAAGAGAAGGTAAGTTAAAAGATACTAATTCTACAATGTTAAGACGTTTCCTCGAGTCAACCTCAACTTATCTAATCGGTATTCTTAAATGGCAAAAAATCCTTGACTCAAAGTTTTTCACACTTCACTTCGTGAGGAAGATTTGAGGGAACTATGGTAAAACTCAAGGTACCTTGCGAGCTACCTAACGAAATACTTTATCTATAGTCTAGTGCTACAAACTACGACGACGGTGAGAAGTCAAAATAGTCGTACGTGTTTTTCTTAGAATACCGATGTCCAGGTATCCTTAAAACTTTCCTTGAGGGTACCTCAGTCAAGTGTGAGTCGAGGCAGTTTAACGAAACAGCTTAACATACGGTTATTTCTAAATAAAATGAGAAACCAAAAATTGCGCACGAGTGGGACTCTAACCTGCATCTTTCTGGCTAACCGGTCCAACGCTATTTTCAATTGATTCTTTCTGGATTCTTATTTCATCTTATAAGAAAACAAAAATAGCACTGTTTGTTAAAAACACTAAACCATACGGGTGTAGTCTGTTCTTGCATTTGAAAGAGTAGGCTAAGTAAGTAAATAAGTGACCAAAATTCATTGCTTTCGATGGTGTTTGGTTGTTTCTTAAATGCGATAGAGTTAAGATTGTTTTAACTAATAATTCCTTGTTATGAAGTTAAAAAGGATTCGGCGCTTTACTTGTATCAGGTTTTGCAATTTCCACGCTAATGTTAGAACAGTAACTGGCAATAAAATAGCAATCTCACTCGTTCGACGCTCGAAGTCATAAACCAGCGAAACAAATGGCTGAAACGTCGCTCTGTTATGTAAATATCGCAATATACATAATTCAATTCAATTCAATTCAATTCAATTTATTTGCATAAAACATGGTAAAAATACATACATTGTGGTGTTAATAAATACATTAAAGTTCAGCATGTTTTGTCTGGGTAAGACGTGCAAATTTGTCATTTTGTTAGGCATGCTAGATTATAAGTTCATACAATGTCAACAATATGGATTTTTATAAAGATTAATGTCAAATTTTAAAATTATTATAAGTTCATACAATGTCAACAATAAGGATTTTCTTAAAGATTAATGTCAGATTTTAGAATTATTATAAGTTCAAACAATGTCAACAATATGGATTTTTATAAAGATTAATGTCAAATTTTAAAATTATTATAAGTTCATACAATGTCAACAATAAGGATTTTCTTAAAGATTAATGTCAGATTTTAGAATTATTATAAGTTCATACAATGTCAACAATATGGATTTTCATTAAGATTTATGTAAAATTTTACAATAATTATCAACGATGTCAACTTATTTCATTCAGTAATACACTAAATTTTAATTATTCTATGAGGTTTCTTCATTTATTTAATTAATTTTAAAGTTTGATCATTCAGAAATTCGGAAATAGTATAATAGCATTTATCAGTTAATATTTTTTTAAGTTTTTTTTTAAATAATGTGTTTTCTAGTTTTTTTAAAGATGAGGGTAATTTGTTAAAAATGTTAGGCGCCATGCTGAATATACTGTTTCTCATAAGAGCTGTTCTGCAAAAGGGCGTGCTCAGACGATTGTTATCCCGCCGGTTACGGGTAACAATATCCGCTAACCGCTGAAATAGGTATGGATTGTATTTGGTAAATAAAGAAACCTCCAGTATATACATAGACGGAAGTGTGAGAATTTCAAATTTTTTAAAATAGGGTTTGCAACTGTCCGTTCTTTGTAAATTAAACATAGTCCTAATGCATTGTTTTTGTTTTTTAAAAACTTTTATCTTATTGGTTGAGTTTCCCCAAAAGATAACACCGTATCTAAGATTAGACGCTACCAGACCATGGTAAGCTGTGAGTAGAGCATTCAAGTTAATCATCTGCCTAAGCCTAAACAAAGCGTAGGAGGACGAGCTGATCGTTTTAATAAGCTTCTCTGTATGAGCTTTCCAGTCAAGTTTTCGGTCAATAATTAATCCTAAAAATCTCGTGCTGTCAATTGCAGATATATTGATGTCATTATAAGCTACGTTAATGTCAGGAATATTGGTTTGCCTTTGGCTAAATGTCATGATTTGAGTTTTGCTTAAATTTATTTTTAAATTGTTACTATCGAGCCATAGAATTATGGATGTCAAGGAATTATTGATGTCATTTTCAAAATTGTCATATTTCTTACAAGCTATTGTCACGGTGCTATCATCTGCAAAAAGAGTCATTGGGTGGTCTACAGCTTTCGGCAAATCATTTATATATACGAGGAAAAGGAGAGGACCCAGCACACTACCCTGTGGTACACCATATTTGGTTATGCGTTCTTCAGATAAATAATCAGTTTCTTCTTTTTTATGTGGATCGATTCCAGTAATTGAAGTGAGCTGTTTCCTGTTTTTTATGTATGAGCCTATTAGGTCTAAGATGTTTCCTCTAACACCATAAGCATGCAGCTTTTTTAAAAGAATGTCATGGTTTACATAGTCAAATGCTTGCGTCATATCGCAGAACACTGCACTGACTGGGTTACGCTTGTCAACATTAGGCAATATGTTTTTTAAAAAGTCGAAAATAGCCATATTAATTGTTTTATTTTGTCTGAATCCGTTTTGTTCGTTACAAAGAATGCCTTTATTTTCCAGATAATTATTCAATTCATTATATAAATACTTTTCAATTATTTTAGATATTACTGAAATAAAAGCAATTGGTCTATAATTCTGAATTAGTAGTTTATTATCTTTCTTATAGAGGGGTTTAATTAGTGTCGTTTTCAGTCGCTCAGGGAATTTCCCTGCAGATATGCATAGATTAATAATAAAACTCAAATGACGACAAATAGATACACTTACTGATTTTAATATTAGTGTGGAAATATCGTCAGTTCCAACGCTTTTAGTATTTTTGAGTTTTATAATGATTTGCAAGATGTCATAAGGTGTACTTGGAGCTAAAAACATAGAATCGCATCTTGTTGGAATGTGAGAAATATTATTTGAGATTTTCTGCGATTCAGGTGTTATTTTATTAATAAAATAGTTATTAAAACTGTTTGCTATTAATTTAGGATCTCTTATAACTTTATCATTATCAATTTTAATTTGCGTGATTAGTGGTTTATGCGTGTTTTGTTTTGCAGTATTTATGATATTCCATGTTGTTTTTGCTTTGTTTGAAGAGTTCCTTATTTTGTGATCATTTTGGGCACGTTTTGTTAGTTTTATTATTTTCTTAAATTGTTTAGAGTAATTAGTAAAGCGCTGTTTTCTCTCATTGGAAGGTTTTGTTCTGTATTCCCATAAAAGCTGTCTTTTTTTTTTACTGCATAATTTTATACCACGTGAGATCCAATTTGGTGTTTTTTTTGTGGTCGATTTATATATGATTTTGTAAGGGAAGCATAGCTCGTAAAAAAGCTTGAAATGTTCCATAAAAGCGTTATAAGCTACATTAGGATCTCTAGTAGAATAAACTTCGGAAAATGACAACTGTTGTAAACACTCTCTAAATTTTTTTATGTTATCAGGGTCAAAATCACGTTGTTTTATACGCCATCTTTTGATAACTGGTTTTACTTTAGTTGGGAAACTCAATATCTGAGCGGTGTGATCAGATAGTGCAAATTCTATCACTTCCGTCCTACATGATGATGTCTGATATGTATGTGCAAAATTATCAATACATTTTTGGCTGCTTAGCCTAGTAGGCTCCTTTAACGCTAATCGTAAGTTATATTTTAAGAGAAGGCACTCGAGTTTTTGTGCATCGCTATTGTTTTTCATTATATCAACGTTAAAGTCACCAGTTAGTATTATGTTGGTGTATTTCTTTTTGCTTACAAGTAGAAGCAATTCATTTAGGTTTTTGAAGAATATTTTCAGATTTTTAGCATAGGGAGTTCTATATATACATATAACGGCTAGATTATGGCTCGTTAACTCAGTTGCGCAGCATTCAAATGTACCTGGGATCGAAAATTGATCTACTTCATTTATTGGTTTCCATTCTAAATTATTTCTTACCAAAATGCAGGTACCACCTCTTTTTATATTGTCTCTGCTGTAGTATGAAGTTAACGTAAAATTTGGTACATTCAGGAATTTTTCATGCCCAGAAATTATAAAATGTTCAGTTACACATAATATATCGATGCTTAAATTTTTATCAGAAAGTTCGCTTAAGCACACAGCGAGAGCATCAGATTTGTTAAGTATGCCAGCAATATTTTGATGCATTATTTTAAAATTATGTCCGCGGGAGTCAAAATAATTATGGTCGAAAAAGATCTGATTTATATTTATCATTATTTTTATCGGTGTTGTCAATGTCATTATTAATTTCATTAATTAAATATGTCAAATTTGAAAATATATTTCTCATACCGTAATTATTCACATAGCCTCTCCTGCTAAACATAACATGGTCATAGGACAATTCACGGTTACAATCGAATAAATAAGCATAGTTGTATGTAAGGATGTCAAGATATAAAAGATTATTAAAATTTTCTAGTCTAAAGTTAAACATTGTGGAAAAATTATTGCATTTATATGTTGGGAGGCAAAGGATTATATTAGTGTTGGTTATATTAAGCAATGTCTTTCTTATCTCTGTAATTATTTCAAAATAGTTGTTGGTGGCCACAAAGTCTTCTTCTCCGATGAATATTATACAATAGTCTTGAAGCGTGTAACTATCTATTTTTGTTTCTATGTTTTCTAATAGTTTCTTGAGTCCAGCATTTGGAGTTAGATAATGTATGATTTTCGATTTCTGGTATGTGCTTTGTGCTATGTCAAGTATTTTATTTTTCTTGTTACTGCTTATAATACATATTTTATTTTCAGTTTGTTGATAATGGATATTCTTCTTAACTTGAGACAAACTTCGATTATTGTCCTGAGAACATAATGGTGAATGCGTCACTTTTTTGGGTGTCGAAGAAGCTTTTGTTTTTTTCTTGGGGCTTGACGAGATATCATTAGTACTCCTTGCTCTTTTTAATGCTTTGCTATTTGTGTTTGGTTTTGTAATTTGGTTTATTTCGTCTTTGAGTTGTACATTTTCATTTGATAATTCAGTAATTCTTTCTTTCGCAGTTTTTAGTTCCTTGATAAGATCGTCTATTTGCGATTTTAAAGCTCGAACTTGATCGTCACATTCGCTGTCGGATGACTCATTAGGAATACTGCTGCCAGTGCCATCTAGTGGTGAAGAGTTATCTTTCATGTCGTCAGCTGTTTCGCTACATTTATGTTTGTTTTTAGAGCGTGATGTCAAATTTTCAAAGAAACTATTCATCTTTGTAAATAATAAATGATAAGTACAAAAAGAACTGCGGCCCCAGAGGACTTGAACCAGGAATTACTGCGTACGCACTGTCGCTTTGGGCGTTAGGCCAAAGACGTTTAATGCAATAGGGCGAAATTGGTTATCGCAATATGGAATCTGCAGCTATTTGGATATGAAATTCGTTAGGACTCGTATGATGCTTTTCTTTGTATACCCTACTTCACAGCACAGTTACGATTTGTTAATGTCCACAAATTCCCTAGAATAAGTTTTGTACACAAATAAGCACTATTTTAACTGGAAACACATGTTTAACCAAATGTTCACTTAGGGAATTGCACTGTTATTGTGTTTGAGCAGGGACACATCTGATTTTGATGACTTAAGTTCGTAATATTGGATTTAATTATATCACTCTTATTTGTAATTATTTTGTAAAGATAACATGTTCACTTAGGTATTGCAATTACAGTCACAGTTTAAATAGTTTTTTTTTCACTAAAACGCACTTTTCGTATTTTTTAACAAACTTGAATACAGAGCGCGAAGTAACTTCGACGGCAGCGCCATCTGGCCCTCCATAATTTCGGACTTTTGTCCTTTATTTAGGTCACTGGACCCTTTTTTCTCTTCGTAGACATATACCTCGCGACAGAGTCGTAGTATAGTAGGTACTTTTTTATACTGCCTCGGTGGCACAGCGGTAAGCGTCGCACTTTAAAGCGACGGCTGTGCCAGAGATCCTGGGTTCGATCCCCGGGTCGGGCTAAAATTATATACCTGGGTTTTTCTGTTCAGAAATTGTCAGGGTAGCCCGGATATTGGGAGCTGGCGGTGTTTCACCCCCGTGACTCGGAAAGCACGTAAAGCCGATGGTCCTGCACTTGATCTCACTCCGGTCATGTCAGCTTGCTGTCCCATTGGGCTGTCAGAGTGAGAGGAATAGAGAGTTCACGTGCACTATAATATGTTCCGCGGTTAGTCATTGTGACTGGACTTATTATTATTATTTATTATAATTTTTTACCCTACACGGTCACAAAGTAATTAATACTCATATTACAAAACCCATACAGTACAAGCGATTTGGCATGTAAAGTAAAGAAGAGTAAAGTAAGCCTGTAACGTTCCACTACTGGGCAAAGGCCTTAACTCAACTATAAGGTAGTTTGAGCCATACTCCACCACGCGGGCTCAGTGCGGATTGGTGGAGGGGTGTTTGCAAGGCAAGCGACTAACCCTACTGTCGGATGTTATCAATCCACCTCTAAGGCCTCTAACTACGCTTAACGATTAATATCAACCGATATTAGCCGGGACCAACGGCTTAACGCGCCTTCCGATGCACGGAGATGCTCGTGATGTACGTCACTTATGTTGTCGGAATGGTCACCCATCCAAACACGACCGCGCCGTAGGTTGCTTCACTTCGGTATCACTACCAAAGCGCTGCTACCACTACGCTACGAGGACCTCTTATTAAGCATTACTTAGCTGAGTTTGTTCCGGCGTTTCTTCTCAGCATTTTCCAGATTGTCTGTGTCTTGTCTCGTAACGCCAGTAGGGCCCAAGATAAGGAGACATGTTTTGGCCCCATTTGGCCATAATTAATTGATATTGACTAATTATTGACGTTTAAAAGTGGCATTTTGTGTCCTAAATTGAATACATTATTTTTACTTTGACTTTTGTCTTTGCATGGTGTTTTCAAATTTCGATTCTTCGAAACTTATTTTTTACCTGACCCTCCATACATTATCTTTCAGCCATCTGAAAGTTAATTTAATTAAAACTTGATGTATAATAATATTTAACAGCACCTTGCACTGCCACCCTGTGTGACCTACAAGTATTATGGTCCTATCAGAATGATGTAGGAATGTACTAAAAGTTTTCGAAATTCGTTTAGAGAATCAATAGATACCAAATTCACTACAAACGCACGCACACACCTTAGCTTCCGTCATTAAATACGAGTGAGTGTAGTAAGACAGTCTAGTTAGAATTATATTTTTGTTTTTATATTGTTTTGTCACTATATAAACTTAATAATATAAATTGCACTTGTAAAACTCAACTTTCGTCGAATCCCGTGTCTTACGCTATCCGGGCGTATGCCTATACCACCCGGCCACCGTCACATTAGCAAGCCTGTTAAATTTTGCAAGCGCTTACTTTAACGCGTAGGCTGCTGTAGTCTAGTTAGACTCTAGTAGTAACTAGAACCAACGAATCCTTTACTGGTTACAATTTTGCTCGTAACCAGTAAAGGATAGTAGTAAATATAAAATAAATGATTGGTTTAGAATGTATTTAACACTTCGTGTCATATTTTATATACATAAAGATGAAATACCAACCCAAAAATAGCGCACGAGCGGGTCATTTACCGTGTCGGAACGACAGCACGATAGCTCAATTGGCCCGGTTAGCCAGAAAGTTGCAGGTTCGAGTCCCGCCCGTGCGCAATTTTTTGGTTTATTTTATTTTTATGAAAATAAAATGCATATAACATACCTACAAGCTATTAGAAAGCGAATGATTTTACGTTGCCTTTAACACTGCACAGCTTAGTGTAACCTTCAAAAGTATTGCTCTCGATTTAATATCTATATAATTTATTCAATCGGTCTACTTAATAATCGTTGCCACAATATTTATAGAACACATAATAATCAACGTAATCGCTACGCAGACCTTGATTGGCGACACACTTATTAAAACATTATAATAATCACCCACTACCCTCGTTTATACGAGAAGCGCGGAAATAAGAATGCTGGAAAATGTAGGTAGTCAATGACTCAAATAATGAGTTATAATTGATCAATCAATCCGTCAATTTTCAACGATAACTCAGTCTATTTATAACCAGACTGTTTTTACTTGACACGACCAAAATAAAGTGTATTTTCTCAAAAGCTTGATCGTCAACGGATATCATCAATAGCTTAGAGTCAATTTTATCAACGTCAGATAGGACTTATCCGGTCCAATAAGTATGAAACGGCCGGTTTTTAAATGTCATTTACATAAATGATTGCTGGAAATTAGGTGAGGTTTTCGAATTAGGCGTTTTGTATTGTATTGGAAGAAAAATTCTTATTTGACGTTGGTAAAATAGACTCTTAGTATATTAGCTTATCATTACCATCAATAATTGGTAACATTATAACAGTATTGTATTGTGTCGTTTCCAATCAACAAAATTGATTCCATTCAACTTATTTATCAAGTCAATTTTCGTTGCCGACAACAGCCAACGGAAAAGCCAGCTAAAAGAGTACTAAATTTTCTTATTTACAAATCGCATTATACCAAATATCAACTGACAGTGATTTCAAACTCACCCGTGATTTGAAATCCTTATTTTTTATTAAACCACTATTGTGTCCGTTATATGTATTCACTATACAGGGTGACAGACGCGAGTTTGACAGACACACGTGTGCGTCAAACGGGTGACGGCGCGGGACTGACCGCAAGGAGCGAGGTGCAGACATGCGCACTGAAAATCAATGGTGTAACTGAGAAAATGTCTTTTGTCGACGCTTGTTACCCTCGACCGGACTAACTTTACGATAAGCTGATATAGGAGTCCATTCATTTTCATTGCTGATAGCAGTACGGTTGTCAACTGGCTGGATTTTTAGAAAAATAAATGACTAAGGGTCAATGTTTCATAATAACAATTTCTGTTCGACAAAAAACTAGGAGTTTCTAAAATTCAAATATTCTTTTTTTTTCAGTTTACGGTACGCCTTTTTGCATATTATATGGGATCGTTGTTTTTTAATTACACGTATGAAACGATGATAAGATATCAAGTTAAAATTGCATAGAGCTTTTTGGGGTTGCGATTCGGCAGTAAAAATAACTGACTAGACGCAATGACGTTCAGAAGGTAATTTTTTAAACATCTTAGACTAGACGTCAAGAAAATAAGAAAAGCAGCTATCATCCAGATAATAAGTTGTTAAAATAATACGTTGATATAATATTATGCAATAAGTTGTTATACAGGTTGGACCAAACAGTGACGTCCAAACATTTTTTGGATGCTTTACATCCAGGAGGGCTGTCTTAATATATCATATTTTATGACAGCCGAATTTTTGTAGTTTTCTAGGCTTCTTTTTTATTTTTTTTAAACTTTTGTTAGTCTTAGTTTTAGCTAGCTAATAATTTTATCTAAGTAAACTTAATTTATAAGGATCATATTGCATAAAAAAACCAACATAGCACATACAAAGTGGAGGAATTATTTGTTTGAAAATTCTTAGTTTGCGAAAAAAATTAACATCTCGAAAACTACAAAAATTCGGCTAATATACACAGGGTATATTTGGATAGAATAGGATGTAAGGCTTCCAAAAAAAATATTGGACGCCACTGTTTTGGATACCCTGTATAATAAATATCAATATGGCGTACTATTGGTACGGACAACAGCACGTCAAGGTAAACACTGTGGTATCTTATGCAGTTGTTTTAAGGGCTAGTTTGCAACAAAAGTGGGTAGCTAAGTCGAGTTAGTAGGTATAAAACTCCGATTTTCTTTTAAAAAAATACAGAGCCCATTCTTTAGAGTTTTTTTTTTAATTCAGTTGAACGTTGCGGTGACAAACAATGAATTACTCAAATCCACCACCACCCGTCTGGTGTAGTGGTCGAGAAATCGCCTACTACGCAACGGGTGCGGGTTCGATCCCCGCACAATACAAACTTTTGTGTGCATGAACATGTCTGTTTGTATTGGTCTGGGTGTTTTCTATGTATATCATGTATGTATTTACAAACAAAAAGTATTTAAGTATTATATCCGTTGTCTGGCACCCATAACACAAGCTTTGAGTAGCTTACTTTGGGACTAGATGGCGATGTGTGGGAATGTCCAAAGGATATTTATTTATTTATCCGCATGCTGACCGCGAGTAAATATTGAATATCCGCTATGTTCCTGCTGATTGTGCGTTGACCAATCAGCGCGGATCATACGAGTCAAATAGATTACCGATGTTCGCACTGTTGACAAGTGGATACAGTAATGGTTAAATTATTGACAAAGTAATTTAGATCCTATGACCCTTTGCACACTGCCACTTTTAGCAGGGATGCAGTCGCGATGCAGTCGCAAAATGCCAATCTTTATACACTTGCACTTGTTTTAGCATCGATAGTCGCGATGCTAATGCGCGTTCGTGCGATGCGATGCAATGTTTAAGTGCGAATGCATCGGTGCTAAAAGTCGGTCTGGTCTAAAATGCAACAAACAAAATAAACTGAAAAATAAACATACCCGTCTGTAGACAACTTCGGGACAAAGAGATTGAGCATCATCTAGTACGCGTTCCATTGACATTGTTTTCTAATTGCTACGTCGCATCAACTTCACTTCAATTTCTTTTCAGTTTGATGTTTAGAGTTAACTTCTCCAGACGTTTTCAAGTGTGTTATACCTACAAATAAAATATATCCACAAATGAAATCATATCAACTGAATTTGACGCCCATTTTACCACTTTGGAAGCATCTATCTATCAAACGTTAGACTTAAAAAGAACATGGTTTTAGGAACCTCTGTCATTTTAAAAGACCTATCCATAGACCCCTTTCACGCATAGGTAGGAAGATAGGCTAGGATAAGACTTACCTCGGAAGCTTACCTTACCTTACCTCGGAAGCGTCGTGTCAGACACTGGAGGTACCGAAGAGGACATCACTTCGCGCATTTCCAAGGCCAGAGCTACCTTCGCACAACTTCGGCCCGTGTGGCAGTCCTGGAAATTGACTCGAAGGGTTAAAACCAAGATCTTCGCGTCAAACGTCAAATCCGTACTGCTTTATGGATGCGAAACGTGAAAGGTCACCAAAGTCATCTCGCAGCAGCTCCAGGTCTTTGTCAACCGTTGTCTTCGCCGAATTCTTGGTATATAGTGGCCCGAAAAAAAATTAAGCGTCGAACTGTTGGAACGCTGCCTCGAAAGTCCGATCGACCAGCAGATCAAGCGCCGCAAGTGGAATTGGATTGGCCACATTTTCCGAAGGGACCCGATCACATCCCCAAGCAGGCTCTGGACTGGAACCCTCAAGGGAGGCGCAAACGTGGTCGCCCCAAACAAACTTGGCGGCGCACTGTAGCAGACGAGGCGAAAAGAATAGGCAAGACGTGGAAGGAAATGAAGCGCGAAGCTCAAAACCGAACTCGATGGAGGACTGTTGTGTACGCCCTCTGCCCCATCTAGGGGACCTAGGACCATAAGTCAAGTAGGTAGAAAGTTTTAGATTTTCATTTATTGAAAATTCAAATTAGTAAAAAAAAATATTTTCTGAAAACTTGAAACTCATATTAACCTATTTCTAATTAAATGTAGTATTGAAAAAAATAAATGGATAAAGTAATAACTATTTTTAACAAACAAGTTTTCTTCCTAATTTGTACATAGGACCTTATGTTTCTAAGGCGGATCTTGTCCTTATTAACTGGGTTAAATATCATTTTTTTTTAATGTAAGAATCGTATAGCGGTTAACAGGATGCTTCGTACTACCAAATTTCAGCAGCGTGATGCTTATACTTACAGAATATAAAGTGGCCGTGACATACAGACGGACAGACAGACAGACACACTGGACGAAAATCTAAGGGTTCCATTTTTGTCATCGCCTACGGAACCCTAAAAAGGGGGTAAACAGACAGAGTATGAAATCATATTTATTTTAATTACCATTCAGATTGAATCAATGGTCGTTTTGCTTTTTACAAAGCCATAAAGATAAATGAATAAAAGTCATAATTTCAATAATATTATTTATTGTTAATATGCAGATGGCTCACAGCGACTACGGCTCTAGTGGAAGATATTACGTACACCTAAAATAGTCTGCGATACATTAGTTAATTTAATTATATTACATTTATTACGACTAACAATTAAAACTTTATTTCCCACGCATCGAAATCAGTAGGAAGCATATCAGCTTTGTGTCGTGATTGGTCGGTAACGAACTACCGAATTTAAAATTATCAAAATCACTGAAGGAAGATTTAAAAAGCTTTTACTAGATGCAGATAAATGAAACGTAATAGGTATTACAAATGCCAACTTCGAGACTTGAGTAGTAAGAAAGTCTTATTTTTGCTGTTAAACTCGTAAGTGTTATTCAGGAATGATATTGGTCTATTTTTGGAATGTTAGGACTACTGTAAGTTTACAATTTCATAGGACGTCACAAACAAATATATTTTTTTCTATCATCATTCATAGTCAAATTAAATAGTAATAAAATTGATATTTAATATTATTTGAAGCAACAAATGCAACGCAGACTACCAGACAATATATTGAATAATTACAACTATAATGCGATTACAATACAACTTATTTTTTTATATATTCGAATACCTAACAACGGGTCTATGAAACAACAGACAATATGTTGGCACTAGGAAAAAAATCGGTGGGGAAATCAACCGTTGCTAGGTACCTATCATTAATTTATATTTATTTAATTAAAACTGCACAAATCGATTTTTAAAATGTCATCTCCCAGCCAGACACATTTACGTTATTACTCTTTTATATTTCTGTTTAATTAACTATAGTTAACTATACTATAATTATATTGTAATCACACTTAACAGGTATACAAATAATAGGGGAAATAACACTTAAATACCTAACTCTATATTACACTTCATCAATACCAACAGATCATTTGCTTTCTACTTACTTTTTATCTATTTATATATTAATAATTGTGATAAACAGATTTACAATGTGTAAATAAATAGTGAAACGCTATAAACATTAATTTTCCTAGTAACTAAGTAATTCAATTTACCTATAAATTAATATTGTTCGTGATATTTGTATTGAAACGAAATTAGTTAAAAAAAATAAGTTTAGTTATAAATTTTAAGGAGTTATTCGATTTAATTATGTTCATTACTTTTAACAAGCTAAGAGTACATTAAAATTGCGTGCGTTAAAACGCTGTTAGTCAATTCACAAGTTAGATGAGCGTTTTAAAAAACGCTATCAAAATGTTACGCAGACTCTAAGAAAGACTGTAACTTGTAGACGTATGTAAAAATGCATAACAACGTCACTATTCGAAAATATTCAACAGTAAACCAAATTACCCTGTTTTGAAGACATTGTATATCTTAAAAATCTTCCTCAGCCTTTCAATGATATTGTTTGGTTTTAATTTTTATATTGTTCCGACTGGGAATCATTCATCTGTTAAATTGTGATGGATGAAAAAAAATAAAAGTTAAACTAAACGCAGTCTTTTGATATAAATACTGATTTCCCAAAATAATAGATTTATTTTTTATTTTTTTAAATCAATTAAAAATAATTAAAAATCAGATGAATATTCCCAATGGAGGAGTAAACACTAATTTGCTAAGGGTTCTAGTTAATACAGGGTTTTGAAAATAAAAAAAGAAATAAAAATACAAAATAAAAGCTACTTCCAAATGTTCTGAAAACAGACGGATATTTAGTTGTGATGACTGCATTTAACCTTACGACTAGGGAGTTTATTTTTTTACATAATAATATCTGCTTTATTCAGATGCTTTATTCAAATCTAACAACTTTCTCTTTCCGATTGTTGAGAAACGAAAAGGATGGAGTCGAGAGACTTAAATAAAGAACTCGGAATCGCAATTTACAATTAAAAACGTCACAAAAAGATACATTGAATATACCCTACACAGTAGGAAAGGGAAACAAACCCTTAACCATAGACAATCTAAAAAATCTTAGTGGAGACTAATAGAGATAGAAAAAGAAAATGCAATGCTAATCATAAGCTGCAATGCAGAACACAGATCGTTGGTTTGACTACTCGACCACAGAGAATAGAGATTAGTAATATTGTTTTTAATACTTTAAAAACTTTAATTCATTGCCCAGTACACGGTTGCGGACTATGACCGTACTAGGAACGTGTTCGTTTTTTTAAAAATATTTTTTAGAGATACGCCGAGTAGTACTTTTGCTGAGTAACGAGTAAACTCGGCCGAGTAACTCGGTTTAGAATAAAATTCCTGTTTCGGGTGTGTAAACAAGTAACTAAATAAATAAATAAATATCCTTTGGACATTTCTACACATCGCCATCTAGTCCCAAAGTAAACTACTCAAAGCTTGTGTTATGGGTGCCAGATAACGGATACAATACTTAAATACTTTTTGTTTGTAAATACATACATGATATACATAGAGAACACCCAGACCAATACAAACAGACATGTTCATGCACACAAATGTTTGTATTGTGCGGGGATCGAATCCGCAACCCGCTGCGTGTAGGCGATTTCTTGACCACTACACCAGACGGGTCGCCAAGTAAAAACAGGTTCGCGTAGAATTAGCTTTCATCTAGTCACTAGAGCGCGATGATACTAAAAGCCCCATTGCTTTAGAATAAGCTGACAAAAGACAAGAGTACTTTCGAGTGGTGGGCAGGGCACCAAACAAGGTATCTAGAACTGCCACGTTCATCACGAGTGTTACTATGTGCATCTGCAAGCACAAGGCATAGCGAGTAATTACTTTTAGAGGCTAGTAACATCTGCAAAGAAAAAAATAATACGTCATTACCAGAAAGTGCATAGAGCTTTGTGTTAATGCATCATAATTTTACTTTATAAAATTTCACATATAGATTTTTTTTCGTTAACTAGTTCGCCTCATTTTGTCTCATTACTACTCGTTTAGTATCTTAATTGAGATTGTGAGAGATCTCCCCTGTTTTTTATATGATATCTACCGCAATACATGGTGTTATTTTGGTCAGCGACGAGCGACTCAGGGGTGGCTGTACATACGATACTGATGCCGAAAAAATACTTTTTTTTTAATGAAAAAAACCCACATAATATTTTTTTATGCGGAACAGCAATCGAGTTAAAACTACCAACACCAGGTAGTAACTTCGTAGCTTACTAGCTACGGCGTAATATTTCGTAGATAAGCGCTAGCTACGCGCTAGGGTGCGAGTTTTCCCATTAGTTTTGTAATTTTTTTTGAATATTGTGAAGAGGTTTTCTTGTATAAATCTTGCTCAGAATTTAAAGTCCACATTTTTTTAGAACAAACCAAATTGACACCCTATTTCTTTACTTAAACCGAGTATACTCGACATTAAAACCGAGTTACTCGACCGAGTACGAGTATCAAAAATCCAGCCGAGTACCGAGTATTAACCGAGTACTCGGTCCATCTCTAATTATTTTTTAATGACCGAACACCGTCGCGCGCCTTGCACGGAGCGTTTCAGCACCGGCAGAATGCGTTCTCGCTCGCTCTCGCTCTCGCTCAATATAACGGTGAGACAGAACACTGTCAATTCTTTCAGTGGGCAATGTAGCGCGTATCGTGTTGCTTTTCGTGTCTGACACGTTCCTAGCATGGTCATGGTATGGAAAGGTACAGTAGGAAAATTGATTTAGCCTTTCATAAAATAATACTTCGTTTTAAATAACGTATACGGGTTTGCGATAATGTTAGAATGAATACGAGAAAATAAAAGAAACATATATTGAAGTCTTGTGTCCAAATGGTTGCAGCAACCAATTTTTGTATACTTGTATTCTTATTCAACTTTATTTTTAACGCAAGTAAAATTGTGATGATATTAATTGCAGATTTATTTACTATGCTGAAGTAAACAACATTATTTTTTAACAGTATTGAACATAATAAAAAGCCCTTCGAGATATAATTTATCCTTTCAGTTTTAGATTTTTGGGACACGGTAAAAAAAAATTGGATTTTTAAATTTTTCTTCGAAGATTTTTTGCAACAACAATCGTTTAGGGTGTTCGTAAAACATTTTTTTTAAAAGCTTTTAATACTTAAATCCAATATGAACGTGGTCGAGTAGCTCTAAGGAATACTAAGAGACAGGTCTAAAGTGACATAACGCAAAACTTACGACTACAGTTTTAAGATTAAACTTTCCGCGAAAACCTTTTAAATCGAAGCATCTTACATTTCATTGTTTCGATTACTTTTATTTAATACTTCGATGCGCCTGTAATCTAAAACTCGAGCTACCATTGGCCCGAATAGTTATATTTTAGTTTTTTTTTTTTTTATGTAACACAATTGAGTCAATTTACAAAGACATGGCACTGCCCGTCTATTCCAAAATTCAGGCGAAGATTCTAAGTATTTTTATTATTAAAATTTAAATTCGGTATTTCACCGTGCAAACATTATTTCACTTACACGTTACATTCGAAGACTACTTTAAAATATACATTAATCAATAGAAAATATTATTTTTGGCATGTGTTCGTGGTTACACGAATATGTAACGTATGTACACCAACGTAAGGTTGTTATTGCCACGCCTAAACTTAATATTGCAACCACCCATATACGTCAACTGGTCGAGAACACAGTCAACTTTTTTTGCCACAAGATTTGACGTCCTTATTTACTTCAAAGCGAGTAAAAAGGACAAATATAAATATGAAATTTTTGAGTCAACTTGACGCTTACAATGAGTATGAACTTTAAGTTGAAATTACAGATTTATCTTTAACTAACGGAGCTTGAAATAGAACGAAGAATTATTATCCAAGAAATATTCTTCTCAGTACGCTTGAGTCGGAAGATGGAGGAAGTGAGATAGCACGTTCTTAAATTAATTATTTGAAGTGCATTGTCTCTTTCACACACGTAACAATTGGCACCAAAGTACACATAAACATTTGGAGAATTTCACGTAGTCAGAAATAAAATACCTTTAGATAATATTGGTTATAGTCTTAGTTTTACTGTAAATTATACTGTCATGTTTTAACGTCTTGACTTTTTTGGTAATCAAATCAATAGGACTGAGTGATTTTGAGTAATATGTTATTTTTATTTCGTATGAAATGTTTGCGTCCTATAAATTCAAATAACACTGTCAATAGTTTGAATTATATTTAACGTTATTTATAAAGTTTTCAAAAAAAGTGTTTTTTCCTGTTTCAACAGAAAGATCACGTGATTGCACGTAAACGTACAAATCAACAGTTGCACCGTTTTATTTATATATTTCTCGTGTAAATATTATACAGTGGTGGGAAATTATATAGATGGGAAGTTGGTGGCGTGTTTTATACATGAGAGTGAATGGTTTCGTTTAAAAATACCGATGAAGTATGTCAGTTTTAGTTAAGTTTAGGTAAAGTCTGTGTTACTCGGCTCTAGTTTGAATGCTTTAGAGTCGATTTTACCAACGTTAGACAGGCCTTATCCAACTGAATAAGTAAAAAACGACCGATTTAAAAATGTCATAATACGTAAATGATTGCTGACAAATAGGTGACGTTTTCGAATTAGGCGTTTTGTATTGTATTCGATGAATATTCCTTATCTGAAGTTGGGAAAAACGTCTATTGGTTAGATTTTACACTTTATTGAGACTAAGCAGCATTCGAATCATGGCCATGTTTCATTCTATGACTCATACACACTGCGACTTTTAACATCGATGCATTCGCGCGTTTTGATAAAGCGCTTCAGCATCGCGACTTACGCAATGAACAGATTTTATTTAGCATCGATGTAGTCGCGCGTTAGTATCGATGCAGTCGCCAAAATTCAGTACAAATTCGTCAATTCTCAGCTCCTGCATCGCGACTATATCGATGCTAAAAGTAGCGCAGTGTGTAAACGTTGACATTTTGCGACTGCATCGCTGCTGCATCACTGATAAAAGTCACAGTGTTTTGCACTCATGCTGTCTCCAATCTTTTTGGTAACATTTTTACATCGTCTCCAGACTTTTTATATAGCTATTTAACATCAAACAAAACCGTCAGGCATCCATCGGTATTTTAACGAAACCCTTACACTACCAAAAGAGAGAAAAAACTTTAAAAAAACTCATGCACCTTGCGAAATACCGAGAACACTCATCATTTCTTCGCTTTCACCGTCACGTACGTCGGCTCCTCGCCGTCCTTCTGCCTCCGCGACTGCGAGCGGGCCCTCTGCTGCTGCTGCTGTTGTTGTTGTTGGTGTTGTTGTTGTTGTTGTTGTTGTTGGTGTTGTTGTTGTTGTGGCTGTTGTTGCAGCAGCAGCGGCAGCGGGCGACGCTCCTTTTGGACGGAGGCGTATATCGGCGGCGGGGGATGTATAGCCGCGTCTCATGTCTGCAGCGCGGTGTTTATCTCGCGGTGGATCGTGCTCTGCGGGGAGGGGAAAGAGTTTTTGTTGAGAAAATTGACGTTAGCGTAGATTATTTTGAGCAGCAAAAACCGCAGCTATACTCGTGTATGATTTTTACCTATTTTGACTGTTTACTACCTTCTTTAAATAAATTATTGACAATTAAATGACGATAATTGACAAGACTTAACAATAAAGGTACAAAAATTCGAAAACCATTTCGCGACTTAGCCATTCATGTTCAACATTTTCTTAGATTATTAGCTTTATTTTTTTAAGTAAAATGGAAGGAAAATAACATGGGAGTAGGCATTTCAAACGTTACGCTTTTGTTACAATGTCATTTCATGCATAAGCACATTAAAGCATGCTGTCAGCTGTCACTTTAAAATGTTGTTGTTGTTTTCTGTGTTGTAATAATAATTATTTTGCCTAAGATGATCGCTGAGATGCTGTTATTTTTTAAATTTTAGTGATGTAACCCAGAAAAAATTACTGATGTTTTTCGTACAAAGTAATCGATAGATGTTATATGTTTTCTTTTTATTGTACTTAAATATTTTGTATGTTGCGTGTATTAAAATCCTTTTTCGGCTCCGGACATAAGAATGATATTACGTAATCTTTAACAAGTAACAAGTAGAGAGCGAGTTAGCATCGCGACTGTATTGATGTTGAAATTAGCGCATTGTGTAAAGTATGACATTTTGCGACTGCATCGATGCTAACGCGCGTTAGCATCGATGCTAAAAGTCGCAGTGCGTAAAGGGTCTAAACCTTAAACCGTCGCCGTAGAGTGAAAACCTCGTATGTGTTTTTGAGTAAACTTTGTAGGAGGTGAAAAAAACCGTCTGGAGAAAAATAATTGTACTACGTAGATTTTTGTTTTAATTGTTATTGTGAGTAAAACCAAAGTTAGTTCAATCGTTATTAATAATGTAAATGCACTTTGAACGTCTGTTTTCACGATTTTAACATGCTCCGACCTGTCGTCTCGAGGTAATCACACCAGATTATAGTTCACGCGAGCGTATACGAAGTTCTCATTGAACGTCATAGATAGCGCAATTTGTATCAGATGAGCGCGAGAGTTAAACTAGAATGTGCGTCGCGAGGTTTTCTTTCAAATAATGTAATAATAAAAAAATAAGCAAAAATGCACTTCCGAGGTTTTCACTCTACGGCGACGAAACACACTTAAAAACCTGAAACAATTATTCAAATATTCTCTCTCTCTCTTCTCTCACAATTAGGTCAATTCAATTATTTGCGCGTTCAACATTGCACGATGTGTATCAGAGTGTATCCACTCACCAGTTCGTCGAGCTGCCGCGCGAGCTGATCGTTGAGCGCCTGGATGACCTGCCGCTGCCCGTCCTGCGCGGCAAGCGCCAACTCGAGCTGGCTCTGAGCCAATTTCGCCTCTGCGTCCTGGTAGATAGAGTACACAATTGATTTGGTGAATTAACACATGTAAATATAAACAGAGTGTAAAAAATATGTGCGTGTACTAGTGTTCACACGTAAGAAGTGAAACTACTTTATGGCCTTATTTTTCGAAAAATGATCTACATGCAACTTTCCAGATATTGGTTAAATAAAGTTAAATTAGATAAAGTTTAAACAAAAGGATTTTATTATCATAGGCATGAATACAAATAATACAATTATTTCACTTTACCTTTTTGCTACTAAGATTACTCTTCGTCTGAACCAACCGTGGTAGGGGCAAGAAAAAGATGGCGCGTAACGGAAAAATGTGACGCGTAACCGAAAAATGTGACGGTATTTTTTTTCCAACGCCGATAAAGAAGTTTCACTTCAAAAAAGTATGAGGTAAATCCAAGGGGTTGTCAATTGAAAATAGAATAGAAACAGGAATAGTAGATTGTTATACAAGGGGAGAAAGTGAACCATTTCACTCGAGATGTTTTTGGCGCTCGAACGGAGTGAGAGTGCTTAATAATTCGAGAGTGAAATGAGTGCTTTCACCCGAGTAGTTAAACATACTATTTTCATTTCGACTGTGAGGAAAAATAAATACATATAGCTATGTGATTGTGATGAGAGGATTAGATATAACGTTGTTTGGCGAGAGATGAAACCTCAAGATTCTTACATAAAACACACGATTAAAAGGGCAGTAACGGCACGGAAGACAACAGAGTACATAAAACACGGACGATATCAAATATTTTAAATCATTGTTAAAAATATCTATCGATTTTATGCTTAAAGACAAAAATAATAGTAAAAGAACGAAATCATAACCTTGTCGCCAAAACAACCACAGGTTATGTCAAATTCCAGGTTCAATTATGCCTCATGAGATAGCGCTATGAGTGACAGCTAAAGGTAGTGTGAAAAAGAATATTAATAAACAACAAATCGCGGGGAGTTGCCTCCGCCTGCTTTATAATCTGTGCAATAATCGACCAAACTAAATACATATATCGTCAAAGACAAACAATGTGTCACAATTTTAAATGAAAAAACAAAGTGTCACTATGTATTTTTTTAAATAAGTGACCATAAAACACACGCTTTTAATGTTAAGCTTATCTTAAAAACATGGAAAGCTTGTTTATTTTATTAATATGATGTGACTCAATTATCTTAAACTCCGTGTCTGATCGTAGCAATTAAAACTAAATTACTTTCCATCCTAGGGATGGAAAAGCTATTTTCCACCTGTGTATCTTCACATGAAAGTTCAATTTTTCAAACAGAAGAAATGAAAAATATATTTTTTTCCTGTATTCTAGACGCGACTCTTCAACCACCCCCTTGAATTTGACTTTTAGGGATCCGTGTAAATTTTATCTTATCAATACTCTTTTCTTTCTTAAACAGGGTGTTAGTACATTCGCCGTCAGATATATTGGAGCAGATAAAGTGACCAAATACTTCTGAACAGTTTTAAATGTTAATAAGTTCCATACACTACAAGTTACCCATAATATCTGAACAAACACTCACTTGCCTAAATTTATATCTTACTATAATATAAAGTATGAAAAGAGTTTTTATTTTCAAATAGTATTTATAGTTAAGTTGGAAGCACTTCCTTCTGCAATTTTCCTCGATTGCTCAGATATTTAAGACCAACTGCGTAAATACATTTGACGTTATGAGTATTCAGATCTTATTGGTTACTGTACCCTATCTCTTCATGTAAGAATGACTGCATATTATTAAAATCTGACTGAGTTGGGACTTCGATCGCAGACTGTAAGAACATGTAGATGTAAGGACATATAAACACTAACCTGCTCGCTCTTACGCGATTTGGTGATCTGAGCTAGCTCTTCATTCTTCTGCGCCAATTCAGCCTCCAACTGCGCCACGCGCTGTCGCAACTGTTCCACTTCGTTCGCCTCCGCTCCTGAAAGCACCAATATCGATTTATAAGGTACCCAAGCTAAGTAACAGACAGCGCCATCTCTTGGTGTCAGACTAATGTTCTACAATCTATTAAGGGGCTATCCGGATTTTTAATGCGCTCACTAGCGTCACTTTAGTAGAAAAATCATAACTCGTTAAATAAAAGACTAATCGAAAATCTGATTGATGCGATTGTAGTTCTGGTTATGTGGTTTAGATACAATGTTCAATTTCAATAAAGCAGAGTTATCTGCAGTTACAGTTAGAAAAATTGACAAAAGTGGCCATATTTAGCTGTTTTTCTAACTCTAACTACAGTAAACTTCTTTAAAAACAACAAACGTACTAAATCTATAGAACCTGTACTACAATCGTGTCTACCAGATTTTTGATTGTTTTAGTATTTAAGGAGTAATAAATATTTTAAATAGAGTGGCGCTAGTGTGCGCGTCAAAAATTCGGGTAGCCCCTTAACGAAAAACGGACTTTATTATACGTTTATCACCATTCCAGTGTTATGCTTAGATCGAGCCATTTTCTTCCTATACTGATGCAGGTCCTACTCACCAACATTGACAGTTCTCTTACGGTGAACGCACACTTAACCGATCCGAACGCGTCGAACGAAATGAATTTTAGAATTCTGTATATGAAATCTCATGGAAACTCGTACACTTTCCCGCATGGAATCGTACGAATCTGGATGAACCCCAGAAATTCCAGATAAATTCGGATGACGTCATCAGATTCGGTGCGGCGTATGCGGTCGACTCGGACGACTCGCCGGGTATTCAATATAATATCTTCATACTCATTCGCACTCTTAGCTGTAACTTATAGCTCTATTTTATGATTTCTTCGACGCGTTTGATTCTTTCGGCACAGTCGATTTGTCTAGTACGGATATGTGTGCGAGGCCTCCTTAACTTCAATTCGTTTCACGCGTTCGGCTCGGATAAGTGTGCGTTCACCTTTATAACGATTAAAGCTTGAGCTCTGACGCGAGCTAAGCTACAGGCAGCGCCATCTCTTGACGCCACCGACTACTAACCCTTTCCAGCGTAGTGCCTGGCGCGCGCCACCTCCTCCCTATACTGATGCAGCTGTCGTTTCCACTCGTCAACGTTGGCGGTGCTCTCCTGAAGGGCTGCCGTCAGCCGGAGGTTGTTACTCTTGAGTGTCGCCAGCTCCACTTCCCACTTCTTCGCGTTTGCTGAACTGTAGATGAGAATGAGATGTGTTATTGGGAAGACAAAAAAATTTGTATTGGAAATGAATAAGACCATTAAGTGCCACATTTTGCAGTCGTTATCGACCGCTTGTGTGATACTGACGGCATCGCAACCACCAACGACACCGAGAACTAGTGGCCAAGAAAGAACCGAGAACCACATCGACATTGTCGGAAACAACGCAACTGCAAAAAGCTGCAGCGACACTATTCACACTTACCACTGCTTAGCTACATTTTCACGCTGCGATGTTGTGTGGTTGTCATACGTGTGGGATGGCCCTAACGGTGCAAAGGTTAAAAAATCCTATAATCAAATTTCGTTATTACAGTGGAGTGAAAAATCATGTTCTGTCAAAGAACTTTTAGTTTCGATCTTTAGATGCTCATATTATACTGACGTGCCAGAATATACGCTACTCGGTACGCAAACTTATTCGGAAGTCACTGTACTGTACATATACAATTACTGTAACTGTTACACGGTACTGTAATTTAAGAATTATCGTACGGATAATATTCAAACCCTGGTTACACCTCGCTAACACAGAGATCGAATATTTTTACACAATTCAATTCATAATGTTGTCGATAGTCCTTATCTGTTAAGTAGACTTTTGTTTAAATGCACAAAATCCTGCACTCGGCATAGGCTAACTTTTGATGTACCCATTTGTAGGACTAATTACCGTAGGTATAGTTTTATCAGCCATGAATAATTATAATTGTAAGATCTGCAGTATTGACATTTCTAATGAGCAGTTGACGCGTTTTTGCTATCTCCTGAGATCTGTCTAATATAGCATATTAGTATATTAATCTTTGTTTATTAAGCTCTCAGTTCAATGTAATTATTATTTTTGCTGTTTTTCTCGCATTTGTCACCTTTTTGGTAAAATTGTATTAATTATCTTTGGAAACTTTAAATGCTAATGCGTGACTTCTTAATATCAAGCCAAATGTAATAATGTAAAGCCGTTTGTTTCCTTGATAAATATAAAATAAAAATATAGTATTCAAAGTTACAAAATAGCTTAAAATGCCGTTGGTCGAGTAACGTTTCATATTTGGGTTATGAATCAGACCACTGGGCAATCACGTGCCAAAATAAAGTCGATCGGTATAACGTCAGGTGAGCGATTATCAATTCGCCATCGATGCTTCAGAAGTGTTACTGCTATTAAGTGGTTAATAATTCAAGCTATTGGTCACTCAAATTAGTACTATAACTATATCCGTTAGTGTTTGTGTCCTACTCTGAATCACGTTACCTTTAATTTCTAACATAAAGGCTGCAAGATACCAGTTTATTTGTTCAGCATGTGATTTCCAATTACACATTTACGAATTCGGATGCCGAACTAAGAACGGACAACAACACGTCAAGGCAAACAGTGTGGTATCCTATACAGTTGTAATAAGGGCTAGTTTGCATTAAAAATGGGTAACCTGACGTTGTGGCGTTGTACATACAGGGTGACTTTGTTTATAAGTACTGAAATTTTGTGTATAGACTCCACTGATGGATATGAACAACTTTAACTACGGGGGCAATAGTGAAATCGAGAACTAAAAATCAGCTGTTCCATACAATAGTTCAATTGGCGCGCGGTCAAAATGTATAGTTTTAGCACCCTGTGTAGTTTTATCGCTACGATATATAATTAAGATTGCCTCGTTTTCGTATTTTTACGTAGTGTTAGATGGATGCTACCGTATTTTAGTACAAATATCTAAAAACAAGTTGCCATAAGAGCGACAGAGACAGCAACAGAAACACCGTTGGTAAAATCTACATCGTCTTACAAAGTGCCCTCCCTGGTCGCAAGCACGCGACGCATCGGTCTCGGTCGTTAAATCTGACAGTGCATTTGTTTTTATACGCCGCGTAATGTATGTGGAAACTATCAGAAATGGCAGACATAAGGAAATGTGTCGGGTTTTCCATTGATCTACAATTCTACATCATATCAGTCGGAAACACTGTCAAAACTCTGATGGGCAAAATATACTTCTGTCTCACAATTTCGGAACTTGATGTCCATTATCCAAATACCTAAGTTACGTTTAGGGTCTATTTTATTTAATAAAAAAAGCTTTTAAATGCTTATAAGTCACACTTTTACATAACCTTTACTTAATATGCTTCGAGTTATTTATTACAGTTTTAACGACGCCGATTCAAAACAATATTCCCGTACAAAACACCGCAACTCGTAAACCGTGTCCAACATTCTGTGTTTTTGCTTTGTAAACTTTAACAAAGGCTTATCAGTTCGTTTGTTTACGTCTGTGTTTTGTGTTGGTTTGAGGGACGCTTTTCCAACCTTATCGTAATTTTGTACGTGAGGGAGTACGGATCAGGTATTGTTTTAAGCATCTGTAGTGAGGAGTTATACCGTGGAAACCGTACCTTTTGATGAAACGCGAATCATTTTTAGTTACACTAGCTCAGCCCCGCGAATGCGTCCCAAGTTTAGAGTTTTCTCCCTTCCCTTCCGTCGTAGTGTGATTTTAATAGCCTAAAGCCTTCCTCGATAAATAAGCTATGCAATGCGAGAATATTTTTTCAAATCAGTCCAGAAGTTCCTGAGATTAGCGCGTTCAAACAAACAAACTCTTCAGCTGTATAATATTAGTATGGATACAAAAAAAACGCATTCATAGTTATACATATCCGTGATCATAAAACCAAATGTTTAACTCGTATGTTATTGAAATTAAGATCAAGGCATTACATCAAATAATATTATGATAAAAATATTATGAAAAGCGTTGCCCAATTTAAAAGATTGAATGTTTGTTTCGCGGTTTGTGGCTTTGCGTTAAAAAACCGCGACTGTGTTAGTTTTTTCTTTTCAATTGCTAGTTAGGCGTCTACAAGTCTGGCATGAGTATTAATTATATCTTGTTTACCGAACAGCTTGTTATAATCATCATGCCGGATGCATGAACATCTGGATATTTAAATTAAAAATTATAGTTTTTAATATTAAATTTTGGATCACATCCATTGCTCTGATCCTAAAGTTAGTAGCGCTGTGTTATGGAAATCAGAGACAACGGTGATACCACCACACCCAGACCCGGCATGATGTAGAAAGCTCTGATTTCTACATTGACCTGACCGGGAATCAAACCCTGGACTTCGGAGCGGTGACGCCTTAAAACCCAGCGTGCTTAGCCATTCAACCACGGAGGTCGTCAGGATATTGCAATAATAGTTTCGACGTTTTATAGATTGAATTCTTCAATACAAAAGGACTCTGCAAAAAGTAAACTATATAGTCACCAGCCCCGCAGCCCCGCTTACATAAAATGCAAAGTGGAGCACACACAGGGAAACGATTTGTATCTTCACGCTGATTGCCTCGCCGGAAAATGACCGCGATCACTCCTCGTCATTACCGTACGTATGAGGCGGGTACACAGCCGGGACAGATACGACACTTAACGATTAAGTGTGATCAAAGCCCAGGTAATAACGAATAGGTTAGAATCATAGCAGGTAGACGTAGTAGCGCGCAACCCTGAATGCAACGCTGCTTTTCAACCTTTGGGTTATCTGATAAAATTGATTGGAAAGCGTCCTGTTTATGAAAAAAAGAATTCGGTTAAAATTTTGGTTTTCCTAGCATTTTTTGTCTATTTATTATTTTAGAGACTTTCATATAGTATGTCAGTCGCGTCGTAACCTAATCTTGATTATCTTAAAAACCAAACAAAACAAAAACTACTAACAATAACAAAACAATAAAACAAAAAAGACAAGTGACTGTCATAGGTGAATCAATCTTAGTTATCTTAAGAACCAAACAAAAAAAAAACTTCTAACAATAACAAAACAATAAAATAAAAAAGACAAGTGACTGTTATTGGTAAATCACCGAAACCATATCGTAGTCAAGTTTAGCAGCCTCTGATTAATGTTTGGCTAAAATGCTTTGAAAGATTCCTGGACATCAAAAGTCCTAAGATTAAGCCGACTCACCAATGACAGCCGCTCAGTTTTCCTAGCTTTCATTTTCCTTTCTTTAGCTCAACATTAGAAGGCTTTTATAGAAACCATCATAATCATTAACAGCAAGTTATGACCATCAGATTCAGGTGACAAATACTCGTGTGTTCGACTGCCTCGGTGGCGCACTTTAAAGCGACGGCTGCGCCAGAGGTCCCGGGTTCGATCCCCGGGTCGGGCCAAATAATATGTACCTGAGTTTTTCCATTCAGCGGTCGGTCGGTCATGTCCCTCGCAGTCGGTTAGTCGTTGTGACTGGCCACCGTAGTCGAAATCGGCTAGGGGGACTATAGATATAGACACTTGTGTTCGAATAATACTCTTTTATGTGTTTTTTTTTCCTGTTAGATCTGAACTGTCTGCTCTCGTCACATCATCTCGATGGTATGACAGATAAGTTCGGTTGACGCGCGTGCGCCTATTACTAAATTACTAAGCGTCGGAACATCTTAATTGAATTTGTTTACTCTTGAGTGTCACTCATGTTTCGATGTTCTTACATAACATTGTCTTCATTAAAATGGGCAAGTGAACATGTAGGTGGCGTCGGTAAATATGTTCATTATTTAATACTTTTTGACTTCTGATAAAGAGGCTTAATCTCGTGGCAAAAGATCCAACAGTTAATATCAGATATTTGGCAGTGATCGCTCTTAAAAGTAAATGATCATAATGTGGCTTAGGATGGATCTTGTCTGATTAATAAAACCCTAATCAATTCTTACATGAAAACGTTTATTTCATGAGTTAAGCAAATATATTTTTTATCATCATACAAGCGGTGCCCTGCGACTCGCCTCCCATCGCAACATGATGTTTTAGCCTAAAGCCTTCCTAGATAAATAAGCTATCTAGCGCAAAAATATTTTTTCACATCGGCCTAATATCGGTTCTTGAGATTCGCGGAGTTAAAAAAAAACTCTTCAGCTTTATAATATGAGAATAGATTTTAATGGTTCTTACAAAAATAATACATTTAAAACATTTTAATTACGTGATGCTGATTATAGGCATTTTCCTGTTATTTAATCTCCGCGCTAGATTTTTAGTTTCAATTTCTAGCTCATCCGACTGTAAAAGCTTGCCGTGATTATTTTGCAATGTGTAAAATTAATATTGCATTAATTTATTACATTGCGAATTGCTCACAACTAGTGCATGATGCAGAGATCAGAGTCAGCGATGCTCTTATATCGCAATGCATTTTTAATCAACAAATAATAAGTGTAATTGTTTTACGAGTATACGTTACAAAACAGTGGTTAAAAAGAAAAAGGCTCTTTAGAATAAGATATTATATGCAATCTATCTAGCAATTTCGGCTAGATTTACTTTTTATTTTTAATAGCGATTCTTTGCGACTTCGTCCGTACGATTTGAGTTCCCATGTCCTTCCCATGTTTATTGTTTATTATAACCTTACATTACATTATTATAAGTATTATATTATGTTTTTAAGCCTAAAGCCTTCCTCGATAAATAAGCTATCCAACAAAAAAAAAACGTAATAACGTCAAGCGTAATGACGTATCCATAAGAAACCACAAATTTCGACAGCACGGTAGCTCAATTGATAGAGCGTTTGGCCCGGTTAGCCAAGGAGTTGCTGATTCGAAATCCGCCCGTGCGCAAATTTTCGGTTTCTTATTTCATCTTTATGAATATTTTTTTATTTTTTTTATTTCTTCCAGTAGTTCCGGAGATTATTGCGATCAAACAAACAAACTAACTCTTCAGCTTTATAATATTAGTATAGATATATGCAATCTGTCTAGCAATTTCGGCTCTTGTTTGCTTTTGACTTTACCGTAAACATAACCAAACATGGCAGGGATAAATCGACTATGATATTGTTTGTTATCATTTTGCAACAGTGATGCAGAAAGTAAAATACCAGGTGATGTAAAACTACCCGTTAGAAAAGTTGATTGATTAATAACCGAATCGAGTAGCTCCCATCATTCCATCGGTTACTTTTTACCGACTTCGAAAAAGGAGGTAACGAATACAATGTGTGTGTAATTGATATCGTTGGAATTTGATAATATTTAAGAATGTTGATCTATTAACGCTTCCTAGCACCTATTAATGTATACTTGTATATTTGTATGTTGTCCACGGATGTCTCGAAAGGCATAGCCATGTGACGACCCGTCTGGTGTAGTGGTCGAGAAATCGCCTACTACGCAGCGGGTGCGGGTTCGATCCCCGCACAATACAAACATTTGTGTGCATGAACATGTCTGTTTGTATTGGTCTGGGTGTTTTCTATGTATATCATGTATGTATTTACAAACAAAAAGTATTTAAGTATTACATCCGTTGTCTGGCACCCATAACACAAGCTTTGAGTAGCTTACTTTGGGACTAGATGGCGATGTGTGGGAATGTCCATAGGATATTTATATTTATATATATAGCTAGATGTTTCTTTTTTTTTCAATCAGCGATATTTCACCTAAGGGTACAGTGTAAGTTTTATCTAAGTCAGTACTAATCAGATTTTTAAAGTGGTTTACAATTTTAAATTATGGTTTTATGAAACACCTTGTACACTCTCTATGGTATGGGGTTTGCTTAAAAACTTTTGAACATCGTAAGAAAACTTTATTCGACGAGTTAAATAGGCAGTTAAATATTCATAAGCGTAATAAACATAACAGCTAATTTAATTAAATAATCATAAACACATGTTACAAATTTCTTATTGCCGCAAAACAAACCACTTACTGTAAACTATTTGTACTATATCGTAGTCGCGTGTCTTTAGCAATTCACCGGTGTTTGTTGCATAATTATTGGCCAATTATTGTGTCAATAATATTCTGCTGCAGAATATACTGAAACGGTCGTGTAGCTTGTATGGTTACATAGTGCAGGTGTGAACAGTAGCAAATGTTGTAAATGATAAGAAAGAATAGTGCTCTGACATAAAAGCGGTACATATATGAATTATAACAGGTCAATGTTTTCAGAGTATATCACTTAGGTGGACTTGCATACGATCATTTAAGCCAGGATTCCGCTAGCCCTGAATTAAATCTTAATTCTATCTCTGTCAACTTTAAATAAACTGATATCTGACTTAGAGTCGATTTTAACAACTTCAGATAGGATTTATACGACCGAATAAGTATAAAACAAACGATTTTAAAATGGCATTTAGGTAAATGATTGCTGACTAAAATTGACGTTTTTGAATAAGGCGTTTTGTATTGCATTCGACGAATATTCCTTATTTGACGTTGGTAAAATCGACTCTAATACAGAATGCTGATTTAATCCAGGATCAGCGTAATCCCGATCAAATCATCAAGCGCAAATGAGCCTTATAGGTTTTACTGCACGTGGATAATATACATACAAACAATAATATGAATGGGACATGCAAGGTGGCCACAGGTGCCATGGAACTTACTAGAAAGAGACCACCTTAGCTATATTTAAAATAATTGTAAAAGAAAGAAATATTTTAAAAAAATCCGTTTATATCGGCATTATATCAAACTTGTGAAAACAGTATGGAAGGTATTGTCTGTATTGAATTAACATTACCTTCTTACTTTAGTACCCATTACACTGTGGTTCTACCATTCGACAAGTCGTAAAATACATTTAACAATATTCTGTTGTTGTTATTTACGTGTTATTGTTACTATCAATTTGTTATTTATAGTATGTATGTATTAATTAAATTAAGTAATAACCTAATTAATTATTGTGTTCAAGATTTGTTCGGTTACCATTATTTAAACTCACAACTCAATTAATTTTATGACATTGGTTTAACTTACATTTTACTCGACTTCAAATAAAACAATCACAAGTACTGAATATTAATGAAATAAGGATAATTCTAAAAATTAATAAAGTGTTCTCTGCGATTGTAAAGATCATCGCTTCTCATATCATACGTGCCATAAAACACTTACACATTATATAAATGTCAAGTAGCCGTCCATTTTTTTAAAATGTTGTTGTACATTGAAGATTGCATGTTTCTTATTTTATCTTTATGTACTTGATAACAACTTATTTTGACACTAAGAATTAACTATAACTTTATAATCAAGCAATCGTTTAGGAACTAAAGTAATCTTTACGACGCGTTTGGTGTATTGGTTAGAGCTCCTGACTATTACGCCGGCCGTCGCGGGTTCGATTCCCACAAGGGGCAAATTTTTGTGCGATGAGCACGAATATTTGTACCTAAGTCATGGATGATTCATATGTATTTAAGTATTTATGGGAGAAGCCCCCGTCATAATCGTTGTCTGGTATTCGTAACACAAGGAAGAAAATTCCTTAGTACGAAACCACGACAATTGGTGTGTTGTCTGGCGAATATTTATAAAAAAAAACTAGTCTAACCGTTTCAATAAAGTAACAAAGCCGTGTTACTGTAGAATTCCATAAATTTTCATTGCACCAATACGCAACCCATATTACAAGTATAGCAAATCACAATCATCATACTTAACGTCATCTCAATTAGATAAAACTTTCGTTACATAAGCAGTGTTGCGGGCAGCGTGCGAAATCGGACGTAAGGCAAATGTGCTAACTTGGTAACATCTTAATTTCATCAATATGTTTTGGTCTATTACATTTTTCATCGCTCTATTTGATTAAGGATCTGTTTCGGTCATTTTCAAGATTTGTCAAAACGACAGCAAACCACTTTGGATGGTTGAAACTTAAGAATTATTGCATTTTATATGCAATAAGATAAATATTTTAGGTTTACTAATCAATAACAATTACCCCACCAACAAGAGCGTGTCTCCTAAATTAAAGAAGAGTGATCAATAACTGTACTTAGTTTTCAATAACAACAAGAAATATTATATATTACAAGACTATTACCATCTACAACTTCGATATTTATTTGCCAACACCAAATACGTTCCTCTGACAGAACTTAAAATGGGATTATAGCGATTTTCAACGCCAGATTTTGAACTATTAAGTAAATACATTAAGATTCTGCAATTAGTAACAAAATTTTTTTTTTTAAGTAAAAATAAGTAATTATGATTATTTTCAAAGTTAAGACAAGATTTTGAGCTTTCATTCAAGCCACAGTTAGATTAACTTCTAGCCAATATCCACAATGCCCACTGGCGCACTCTTGCCGCAACACACACATGTCCTACCATACCTATCTCCCCCCCTATCCTACAGGGGAGGGAAGAGGGGGGAATTAACTATTTCTCGGGTATAAGTGGTACGCACGTGGCCAGTGATTTACATTCCCCCAGTTGTTTGTGTGTGGTGGTGAAACTGCGTTTTCAGTTTTGTGGCAAAATGGAGTTTTTGTTTGTGAGTAAATTATTTTTGAAGTTTTTCTGTGATCAGTGATTCTGAGAATTATAAATGAGTTAGAGAATACGAATCAAAATAATTTAATCGGTGTTAGACTGAATAATTTTTATTTTATTTTATTTAAACACAAAACAGTTTACAGTTGAGTTTTAATTCTGTATTCAAATAATTTTGTTTGCTATTGATAAAATGTAAGAATAATCATAACATCCATCACTCTATTTGCTGAGTGATGAATCAGAATTATTAATGTAAGTATAAGAAAAATCACAATTAATGTGCTACAATCGTCAATTTTGAGATATTGCCAATTTAAAAACGCTTTAAGCAAATACTTATTAATTAGCACAGTAGCTTTACTACGATGAGACAATAATAAACTTTCTGCATTTCCAAGCGGTTGACTGGTAGAGAATGTCTCAAAGCATTAAATCCGACAATCGTACAACTGTATAAATTAGTAAATATTTTAAAGCCTCAAACCTAGATATTAGGCTTTCAAAACAACACTAGAAATAATTATCAATATCACTTAGCTGGAAAATGTGCAACAAATCAGTATTTTCTGTATGCGTTGCGAATACAAAATGAATGAAAGCTTTCGGAAAATTACAGTAAGAACAAATTATTGCTGCTTAAGTATTCACTCTGCCAAGTTAATTTATAAATAAACTGCATTGTACAGGAAGGTTTTGCAAGGTGTTGCAAAATTTTAGGAGGTAAATGAGACCATCAATACCTGCAACTTTTTTTACTAAAGGACCATAGTTCAAATCTTAATTTTTTTCTGCCTCTCCATACAGTGTCGTCAATGTAGCCGAGTGATTTTATATGAGGCACCTGAAAATTTATTTAAGATTTCGAAGATGACCCCATACTTAAAATTGTGTGTTTTTGAACAGAATAGAAATGAGTAAAACAATTATATATTGTTTTCTCTTTGTGTGTGTCAAAGGTCAATGGCACAAAAAATAACACTACATTAAGGAAACGATCGAAATAACACTACAAAAATCAAAAATACTCAATATAAAATTATAAAAATCTTAAAAGATTTAAAGTTCAAGTCATATATGCAAAAAGGTCCCCGTTAGTCGCAGTATAAGTTCTGCTTCAGGTCTGATTCACCTCTTAAAATTTGGTAACACTTTAGCAAATCACCCTGTATTCTTTCAATCATATAACAAACCAGGTACGGCCATTGAAAATATAACTAATGTAGTATTTTATGACATAAGGCTGTATTGCATAATTAAATTATCCTGTTAATTATGATTCCTTGTATTGAAGAACGCAATATCTTATACTATTATATTACCTTTTTATTAATATTAAAACTTTAACAAAACAAAAGCTGAACTTAATACTAGAAGCTTTCTGTCACAGTCAAACCTTTAACTAAGCAGAAAACTACAATGGTGCCTCAGAAAGACACAAGATAGTGAATTACAGGACTTAGAAATAAAGCAAAACCTTTTGATATATTTAAGCCCTACCAACCGTATTTTAAAGTCCAAAAATTCCACATTTAAAACAGGAACAGGAACATCCTGAAATCGCGGAACGACACATCGTGTCACTTCCTCGCTAAACTTCCACATTTTTTGCGCGTTGACGACTGCCAATAAAAGCCGCTTCCACACTTTTTGCAGGCTAAATACTTTTGCTCATTCGCGCGTAGATAATTGACTGATCACTTTGCCTCACTTATGGGTATTAATTAGAGTATTTAATTGATAGGTTTGATTTAAATGAGTGAATAATTAATTATACTGAAATTATATTAAGAAGTATGACATGTGGGAGCTTTCCGATGCATGTTTACGTTTTTTATAAGGAATAATTTTAGCAAAACATTTTCTACTGTAATATTATTTGGACAGATACTCAATTGAACGAATTAAATAGGAATAAAACTTGTTACGAATTATTAACTTTTGAGTACGAATTCAGTTTGCGATTTTCGGAACCA
The DNA here is from genome assembly GCA_963924145.1 of Pyrausta purpuralis. Classification (NCBI taxonomy): domain Eukaryota; kingdom Metazoa; phylum Arthropoda; class Insecta; order Lepidoptera; family Crambidae; genus Pyrausta; species Pyrausta purpuralis. Next base: position 19,460,123 of record OZ001667.1, on the reverse strand, counting down.
TGTACTTTAAGGAGTCATCATGCAAGCATCAGCATGTAATATTTGGGTGATGTTTTATGTAAAATAATTGAATAAAAATTTACAAAACAGCGTGACACATCAAAATTAATTACTTTGCGGTCTTCTATTAAGTTAACAACGATATGCAAATGTATGCATACAAACTATCGGTTGTAAGACAAGCAAAAAAATTGCATATTACAATGTGTCAACACTAGAATGGTGACGGAGTCGTGTCAAGTGTGAGTTGGTCCTGTAAACCAAGGATTTTGTACCTCTATACTAATATTATAAAGCTGAAGATTTTGTTTGTTTGAACGTACTAATCTCAGGAACTACTAAACCGATTTAAAGAAATAATCTTGTGTTGAATAGCTTATTTATCGAGGCAGGCTTTTGGCTATAAAATAATTACATTGCGACGGGAGGGGATAACGGGCGGAAGCACTTGCGGGGGACCGCTAGTATAAGATATACCTACCTAACCTGCATACAAGGCACATTATTATAGGTAAGCTGCCTAATTGAGACCGCCTGCGGGGGCACAAGTGCGCGGGGGGAGACGAGAGTGCGGTACGTGACAGGGGCGGCTCACGCAACTCGCTTCTGTGCCCCGAAGGTGTAAATTTCTAATAGATGTCCAGAAGGAAAGCTTGAAATACTGTTTTTTTAAAGAAAATAAAGTACTAGATAATCGAATGAAAAATATATTACTATGTATTGTTGGGGCATCATTAGATAAGAGCTGAATTTGCCAAATATACTTAGTGACTTTAAAATAAGGTAACTTAACATTATAATATAATGTTTACCTTCAATCTATTTATTTTAGATATGTAAATTAGATAATTTATTTTCGTGTCCAGGTACGGAACCCTAAAAACTAGTAAAGTGAAAATGTAGCGTGTCATTCGACGTTTAAGCTAACACGCGAAGGCAGGTAAGGTGTTAAGTGTAGGAAGTACGAAGAAATAGGTTTTTGGAACTTTGTAGAATATCTGAGAAACTGGTATGATTTTTATATCATGACGACTCAACTATTACAGACAATATTTTGTAGACCACAAAACCTCTCATATAACATATACTAATATTATAAAGCTGAAGAGTTTGTTTGTTTGCTTGAACCCGCAAATCTCAGGAACTACAAGACCGATTTGAAAAAAATGTTATTGCATTGGATAGCTTATATATCGAGGAAGGCTTATATGGCTATAAATCATCGGGCTGCGACGGAAGGGAAGGGAGCAAACTCAAAACGCGCGGACGCAGTCGCGGGCAACCGCTAGTAAAGATAAGTAGCAATAAAGTAGCTAAAACTTTTTCACATGGATTTTTTCTTATTATTAATATAAAAAATGCACTGATACGTTAATTTTGTGCTTAAATTGCTAGAGAAATGGTAACAAATGTTCGCAAGTTAGAAGGCAGTTATTTTTAAGCACGATCTGGTACCAAAATTGATAAACGATAATACTTGAGTCCCTTTTCTTACAAGTAACTGTTGAACAGGAAACTATACAATATACATTGTAGTCAAACTAACAACGCAACCATCAAACTGATAGTTCAGCTGGTACAAAACACGCGATCGCCGATAGCACCAGGACATCCGCGAAAGTGTGATAGATACCGATCGCATTCAGATACCTATCTGAATGGATGCCGCAAGTGTGCAACACTATTCAAATCATCGAAGTTATAAATAATTACTTAGGAAAAAACGCTAGCTCATATAAAAGAAACAGGCGTCACTTCAAACAAAATAAAACGGTGGTACCGTTCTTGCTGTGTAAAAAAGGCCATCACCAATTATAACCATAACGCATTGCTTAACTTTGACGTTAATAAATAAATAAATAAATATTTGACAATGTCACATACATTGCTCCGATCCCAAGCTAAGTAGATAAAGCACTTGTGTTATGGAAATCAGAAACAACGGTGGTACCACAACACCCAGAGACCCAAAAAAGATCGTTTTGTACCTTGACCCGACCGGGAATCGAACCCGGAACCTCACGAGATGGCGACGCTTGAAACCAGCGTGCTAGCCATTCGACCACGGAGGCCGTCCGTTAATGACACCTAATCTATGCCACCGTATCAACTGAATCGTATGAATCAGATCAACATTCATAGAATGGGACTCGAATCTCAATCAAAACAAAATCACTCCTTACGGCGGAATAAACGGGCATACATTTTGATTGTGATGGAAATCTGTCGAAGCAAAGTGACTCTGCGTCATCTAAATAGTTACGTATCTACCATCAGACTATAAACTAGTATGACAAATGGTCTTTACTCGTCGGGGAAAACGGGCAAACAATTAAAAGATATTATACTGTCTAGGATAGTTGATTAACGAGCATTCGCGTAGAGAAAATATGATGAATATGCAATACGTATTTGGCAGTGTCAGGGAAATTCAATAACACTAGGGATCCGGTTCTGAACAACAACAGAATTTTCAACTCTAGCTGTCTCGTTCACTCGCACTGTCAAGTCGGGTGAGTAACAAGGATGATTGTAGTCAATACGAATGTTTTACAGAGTAGCCTGAAATGATTTTCCGTAAAACAGTTGTTTACTTACGTCTATTCTCTCATTTATTAAAGTCGGAAACAAACAGAAACTAATCAACACCGAAATGTATAGTACTACACCCTATAAAGGGCATCATGAATTGTGATAAACTGGGTCATATTAAACTACTGAAGAAATCAATAATTAATAATAGTCCCCCTAGCCGATTTCGACTATAGTGGCCAGTAACAACGACTAACCGTCTGCGCGGGACATATTATAGTGCACAAGTGTGCGCAAACACAGGTGCACTCTCTATTCCTATCACTCTCATAGCCTGATGTGACAGCAATCTGACACGACCGGAGAGAGATCAGGCGCAGGATCAACGGCTTTACGTGCTTTCCGAGACACGGGGGTGAACACCGCCAACTTCTAAACTACGGGATACCCTGAGAATTTCTGAACAGGAATACACAGGTTCATATTTTTGGCCCGACCCGGGGATCGAACCCGGGACCTATAGCGCAGCCGACGCTTTAAAGTGCGGCCCTCTAAGTGCTGCGCCACTGAGGCAGTTAATAAAATGAATAAACATACAATCGAAACAAACCTGAATCCAATTATAAACTACCGAAGCAAGACAAACTGCCTAAAAGCTTGCAACCTACTGGCCCCAATACACGAGACTATTTTATAATGTTAACACACAACAATAAATGCGGTTACCGAAGGATTACCTTAGTCATTCTAAAGGCCATCTATTTGCCTTTATGTCATCTTCGAAAACAGAGTAATCTCGCAAGTTTCTCTGTGACGCAGCGGTTCGCAAGCAAAATTACATATTGATTACACTTCGACAGATTTGTTCAGTTATGTCATACGCGAGACGATATTTACCAGTCAGCGCGGGTAATTGCGAGCTGTCTCAAAAGATCGATTTCTTTTGGGTCCACTTGCAAATTCAAATTTCACCAAGCCAAAGGTTAAAATGTCATCACATCGAATTGGTTTTGACATATATTTTTTAATTTAAAAAGCTAAAAAGTTTGTAGAACGGGCCAATCTCAAGAACAACTGGACCGATTTGAATAAATCTTATTAATAAATAGCTTATTAATCGAGGAGGACTATAAGCTATAAAACATCACGCTGCGACGGGAGGGCAGGTAGCAAACTCAAATTGCACGGACGAAATCGCAGGGGACCTCTAGTGTCAAATAAACTAACAGTAACCTTAAGTTAGCAATTAATTTACTTATGGTTGAGAGTTGACTTGTGGGTTATGCAGTTTTTATTTTATTTTTGAAGCCATAATTTTTTTTAGTAGAAGATAAAATACCTCATATGTTTTCCTAGCAAGTCAAAAGTAAATTCAAAAGTCAAAAATAATTTATTCAATTTAGGACACAAAATGCCACTTATGAACGTCAATAATTAGTGTAATATCAATCAATTGTGGCCTATATGAGGATAGAACATATCTCATTATCTTTTGGGCCTTACTAGCGCTTCGAGACAAGACGCAGACAATTTGGCAAGTGCTGAGAAGAAACACCGGAACAAACTCAGTCACCACTAGCTGCCACAAAAAATGATACAAGTAAACTGGTTACTAAATATACGTAGTAAGGTGCACTCCACTTACAGCTGACATTTTCAATCAAGCTTAGGACTGTCGGTCACTGCACCGTCAATTACATACAAACCGCAAAAAGCAGAACGACGGAAATTAGACCGACAGAGTGGTAGCACGATTTATATGCACTTGGTTGTGAGTGTTCCTGTTAAGATTGGCTGATTTGTTTACTGCTGATCTTTTTTGTTAGATAACTGTTTGTGAGCTAGTTAGGGTAGTAGAAAAACGTATTCCGTGATTCCGTTCCTAGTTGAATAACAGTTGGACTCTCATTATTGCCTTCTATCTTTAGAAAATTATTTAATGATAAAGAACGCTGCAAGTTTTAACAACATGCAGCTTAAAAATCGGGATAACAACTTTGATTTACTATGTGCATAGATACAGGCTGTTGATTTGGTCAGTGACATTCAACTCAGTGATGATAATACGAGTAATGCTTAGTCAAAAAAATAAATATTTTTTAAAATTATATGCAAGTTTTACAAAAGAAAACCTCTTCACAACATTCTAAAAAAAAAAACCAATTCGGAACCCTTCGCGCTTGGCTAGCGCGTATCTACGAAATACTATGCCGTTGCTAGTAAGTTACGACGAGGCGACCTGGTGTAGTTTTGACTCGCTAGCAAGTATCGCAAAAAGGAATTAATTTTGTTTTTTTTTTTCTATTTAAAAAAAAAACAACCACCCCTGAGTCTCTCGTATTGCTGACCAATACGATACCCTGTATACCTATTGATACACGCACCATAACACAGATCTCGTTCTCATTAAATAAAAAAGAGCTAACCATGATTCTTTCTTTAAGTTGTACCTATTCCAAACAGTCCAAAGCTGACTAATTGAAACATTTACTTAATTCCAGAAAGCCGTACCAGCGCTGCTCCTAATATCCTCAACCCTCGCCCAGTTCGAGGAGTATGGCTTTGAAGGTCACGGCCTGGAGGGCTGGAAGAAACCGGTGTCGCACCACCATCAGCAGAGCTTAGATGGCCACCACGAGGACTACGATTTGGACTACCATGTAAGTTAATAAAAATAGGCCAAGTTTCATAGTATTTGTATGAAGACCAAAGTTACGTTTGCGTTTGTTTTGCAAGCGCGAGTCGGACTGGCACACTAAGGGTTCCGTGCCAACTTTGACTGAATGAGAGATGATACTCGCTCGATGACTTTTCATATTAAGATATTATTTAATATTTTAAAGCTGAAGAGTTTATTTGTTGCTTGAACGCGCTAATCCAGGATCTACTAGACCGATTTAAAAAAAAACATTTTTGTGTTGGATAGCTTATTTGTTGAAGAAGGCTTTGGGCATAAACATCGCGCTGGGACAGGAGGGGAGGAAGCAAAGTTAAAACTACATAGATCCATCTACAGTTCAAGTACAGGTTTATTAACAATGCAAATCTTAAAATAACCAAACAAGTAAAACATAAGTTGTAACTTATAAAGCTAGTAATTCAGAAACCCAGCCAGCAGCGAGACGCGGGAGTCGCGCTGCTATCGCTCTAATGTGAAGGTACATTAAGTTATCAAAAACACGCGTTTTATAAATACACATAGGATTCTATACAGTTTGGAGCTCCTTATAAACTAACTAACACATATATTTCCACTAACACAGATATTTCCACCCCACTACCCACAGTCAATACATACGAACCTATTTTGGCATCCCGATGACCTGAATACGCTCAGGTGACCGTTGTAAATTATAACGACATCAAAATAGACGGGGAAGCCGCGATACAAAGTTGGCTAACAGGTCTAGTACTGGCCCAAATTCCTTAGGGTGATGAATATTTGGCGGAAGCAAAACTATTTGGATTGAGAAGATGAAACTGTTAAAAAATCTTTTTGGCGGAGAGAGATCAGAGATCTTAATGATAAACATCGTCTCGTCTGGTGTAGTGGTTAGTGCTCCTGACAATACGCCGGCCGTCGAAGGCTCGAATCCCGCAAGGGGTAAATGTTTGTGTGATGAGCACGAAGATTTGTCATGTAGTTTTATGGTTGGAGGTGTGTAGTTGGATGGTTTATGCTGGGCAAAGGCCACGCCTACCTCAACTATAGGATAGTTTGAGCCATACTCCACCAAGCAGGCTCAGTGCGGATTGGCGGAGGTGTGTTTGCAAGACAAGCGACAAACCTTGCTATCAGATATTATCAAGTCACCCATAAAGCCTCTGACTAGGCTTAGCGACTATCAACCTATATTAGCCGAGATCAACAGCTTAACGTGCCTTCCGAAGCACGGAGATGCTCGTGATATACGTCACTTATATGGGCGGAATGGTCACCCATCCAAACACGACGCGCCGTAGGTTGCTTAACTTCGGTAGCTTCGGTAACTTCACTACCTAAGCGCTGCTACCACTGCGCTACGTACACGAGTTTTGTCTTGCGCATATTTATTTATTTTACTAGCGGTCCCCCCGCGACTTTTTCCGCGCGTTTTGAGTTTGCTCCCTCCCCTCCCGTCGCAGCGTGAAGTTTTATATCCTAAATCCTTTCTCAATAAATAAGCTATCTAACACAGAAATATTTTTTCAAATCGGTTCAGCAGTTCCTGAGATAAGCGCGTTCAAACCAACAAACTCAGCTTTATAATAAAATTAGCGCAAGCGCACGTTGTACTTAAGCTGCGAACATTATTTTGGTGCGGAGTTATGTTAAAACTGTGATAGCTCCTAAGATATTTATTGGAATCAAATGATATAAAGGGCAACTTTGTTTTAAATGAAATGCTCGTGATGATGAATGTATTTATTTTGATAAGAATAAATACCTGTGTGTATAATACACCTCTAAAAATGGTGCATTATTTTTTTACAAATTTATTAATATAAAAAGGTTGTTGTAAGTCAACCATAAAAGATAGACTTATGCTGTCGCGGATTTTATTATAGAACTCTTAATGCTGAACAATCTTGTCATACATGGTTTTTGTGTAACTTTAGCGGTTTCCGCAGCGTACGCAGCGGAAGCTCTCAAAAGGAATATCTTTCTCCCGTTTTCGCAACATTTTTCATTGCTGCTGTGGTTTTATGAGTCGTATATTTATGTTATATAGCTTAAAGCCTTCCTCGATAAATGGACTATCCACCATAAAAATTATTTTTCAAATCGGGCCAGTAGTTTCTGAGATTAGCGCGTTCAAACAAACAAACAAACAAACAAACAAACAAACAAACTCTTCAGCTTTATAATATTAGTATAGATTTACGATTTTTTATGACTATTTCTTAAACTACTTATTTAAACGATGCCAACAATATCTTGGAGAGATATATCTTAGAGTGGACACACAGCCATTTCAATGTCTCTTCATTCCTATCATAATCTCACTGCTATAATTGCTTATATTCCAGGCGCATCCCAAATACGCGTTCGACTACTCAGTAAAGGACCCGCACACCGGAGACGACAAGGAGCACTGGGAAACTAGAGACGGCGATAAGGTCAAGGGTGAGCGCTCTTTAAACCATTTACCTGGTTATTGATAGAATGGACCTGATACTGTCACTGCGCGATGAGAAAAGTGTAAATAAATAAATAAATATTTGACAACATCACGTACATTGCCACACTAAGTAGCTAAAGCACTTGTGTTATGGAAAATCGGAAAAACGGTGGTACCACAACACCAAACCCGAGACAATATAGAAAAGATTGTTTTCTACATTGACCCGACCGGGAATCGAACACGGAACCTCACGAGATGGCGACGCTTGAAACCAGCATGATAGCCACTCGACCACGGAGGTCGTCGAAAGTCGAAGTGTGCTAAATCAGAGAGAAGCTATGCCAACTTTCATTACACCGCATGACCTTATATTACACAGTATTTTCTTTACATAAATGCCTAATGATTTAGAATGTTTTAGCACTCACGGTGACATATTTCATATTCATAAAGATGAAATAAGAAACCAAAAACGTCACGCGCAATGACGTATCCATACGAGACCACTATTTCGCGCGGTCGGACCGCACGGTAGCTCAATTGGTAGACGAGTCAACGAGCGAGAGCATTTGGCCCGGTTAGCCAAGAAGTTGCTGGTTTGAGTCCCGCCCGTGCGCAAATTTTTGGTTTCTTATTTCAATTTTATGAATATAAATGCCTAAAATAAAATGCTGATTGACACAAGATACGATAACAAATCCTATTTGAGCAATGACACAACTGGTTGTTTATATCAAAAAATTAAGATGTAAACTACATCGTAGAAATCCATATTGGGTTGAAGACTAGAAATCCTCTGAAGATTGAAATGACTATATTATGACAATGGGTGCAATCGCGTATGATTCCCTGTGAGGGCGCGCTTGTGTAGCGTGATATCTCCGGAATGTCAAATGCTAATTTTTCTTGATTTATTACTATTTAAATTTCTGTTGCGAATATTTATCAATAAATTAGATAAATTATGGCACATTAAAGTTCCGGATCAATAATAACAGGTCAAAAAAATTTTTTAAATCTTTTAAAAACGTGTGTACTTACACCTCTCATCATAACAAAGCGGGTCAGTGGAAATCCCGATGTATTGTAATATTAAGATTTAATGGCAATCTTGTAAACTCTCCATCAATTGAGTAGTTTAGTTTACCATGAAAGCTATACTGTTGCCGCTCCGAGGTTCCGGGTTCGATTCCCGGTCGGGTCAATGTAGAAATCAAAATTATCTACATTGTCTCGGGTCTGGGTGTTGTGGTACCACCGTTGCGTCTGATTTTCATAACACAAGTGCAATTAGCTACTTACTTTGGGATCAGAGAAATGTATGTGATTGGTGTCCAATATTTATTTATTTATTTATAATGATGCGAATATTGAGCAATAAATTAGATTATTTATGGCACATTAAAGTTCCGGATCAGTAATAACGGATCATATATTTTTTAATCTCAATAAGAAAACCTTAAACCTCACTCTACAGTAGAGCCACATTAAAAGATAAAAACAAAAGCCTCCCATTTAAACTATACCTAATTTTCAGGAACCTACACCCTTCTCGAGACAGACGGAACGAAACGCGTGGTTGAATACGAAGCGGACGACAAGAACGGATTCAACGCGGTCGTTCACAAGATCGGCGTGCCCAAGGAACACGTCGAGGAGTACAAACCCGAGTACAGACCCGAGTACAAACCCGAGTACAAACCCCAGTTCAAGCCTCATTACGAGTACAACAACTTTGAGGATGGGTTTGTACCGGTAGCTGGGTATGGGCATTAGGATTCAATTCCTTTTCGTTTCCTGTTCGTTAATGTCGGTTTAGATTCTTAGGATTGTCCCCGTTTTAGTATGTTAGTTACTTAATTGTCTTGTGAATGAAAAGAATAATGAATGCTTCCTTCAAACTGCCGATCTCATGTTGATATCTTTAGTATGTTTTGGTATTGATTAGTAATAAAAAGAAAGCGGGTTAATTTATTTAAAAAAACAGACAGACGGATATATATCCGTCGGATATGTATCTATCCTTGGAAATTTGTATGAGGCTAACAATACTTATTCAACTTCGGCCCACACAAATATTTATATTTTTTATAACCTGGCTATTTTTTTTTATTGAAACTCAATGATGAAGTAAAACATTTACATTGAAAGATATTAACAGCAACAGCATAGCAATAAATTATTTTGATAGATGAGAAATAATTATGGAAATAAGTTTTAATTACTGAAAACATTTATTTTTTACTTGTAAGAAAATGCTTTCCGGGGAAAGAAGCACAAATGCTACAAAAGGATAGAAACAATTACCAATATTCAAATTATTAAATCCATTTGACAACTAGATAAATATATATTTTTTGGAAAAACAAAGAATTGTTTATTAGATTACTATAAGATATAAATAATGAACAGAACACAACATGATAGATAGTGACTTAAAGCGCCTTAATATGGTCAACTTTAAACTTGCATCCTTCTTTTGCAAACAAAAACGTCATGGTGGATCATGTATTCTTATTAAGAACCACCATGAATACGAAAATGTGATCTGTTTAATTAATGAATCGATACCTGGCGTAATTGAATGTTCGGCAATAAAATTAGTACAACATAAAGTCTACATAGTCTGTATTTACAGACCTCCTCGGTCAAAGTCGGAGTTAGTAGATCTGTTTTTTAGTAGACTGAATAATATTTTAGGCTTCATTAGCAAAAATAATCAATATAAATTTATTATATGCGGAGACTTTAATATTGACTTGCTAAAAAATACTAAAATATCCAGAGATTTTAAACAGCTTTTATCCAAATACAATGCAAAATACCAATTTTATGAACCCACTAGACCTCGCAGCAAAACATGCTTAGACAATATAATACATAATATTCGTGGTGCAAAGGGAGAAGTAGTAGAATTGGCAGTATCAGATCACTCTGCTCAAATCCTTAAAATACCTATCAAAAAAACATGCCGACTGAAGTACTGGTATACCTATCATCGAGATTTCTCGCTTGAAAACGTAAGGAAATTTAAAGACAGTATCAAAAGCCTTAGTTTTAGTGAAGCATATCAGACAAGCTGTCCAAATGAAGCATTTAATTTATTTCACAACCTTTTTACACTTTTTTATAACTTGTGTTTTCCGAAAATCAAAGTGAAAATCTTTACTCGCAACAAACCTAAATGGATTTCAAAGGGCATTAAATTATGTAGTAGAAAGCGATGTAAACTTCTTTGGAAATATCGCCTGTCGCCGTCACCAATAAATAAGTCAGTTTTTATTAAGTATAGTAGACAGTACAAGAGAATAATTAATTTAACTCAAAAGGCGCAGAATGACTATTATATAGCGCAGTCAAAAAATAAGTCTCAAGCGACGTGGAAAATTATAAATAAGTATAACAGCAGCCTTCCTAAGCAACAGATCGACACTGTATTAATTAACGATAGGAAGGTAACTGAACCGACCGAAATTGCTAACGCGTTTAATGATTTTTTTACAAATTCATCAAAGACAGCAGACAAGGACCAGTCTATACCTACTTCTATTTCACATAGTCAAACTAATTCAATTTTTTTGACCCCGATCATTCCCCTAGACGTAATTAAATCAATAGATTCATTGAAAAATACGAACAGTGTAGGTTTTGATGAGGTTTCAACTCAGATTATAAAGACGGTAGGGAGTTTAATAGCTCAAATCTTGTGCTATATTATAAATCTATGTTTAGAACAAGGAACATTTCCAGATGTGTTAAAATTAGCCATTACTATCCCAATTTTCAAAAAAGATGACAAACACCTTCTAAAAAACTATCGTCCTATTTCATTAATTTCAATATTTTCAAAGATAATAGAATACATTATATATAAAAAAATTAACGATTACTTTGAAATCAATAATCTTTTTTCCAAACATCAGTATGGCTTTCGAAAAGATAAATCAATTAATATGGCAATATACGAATTTTTGGAAAAAGTCTTAAAAAATGTTGACAACCGAAAGCCTACACTAGCCCTATTCATGGACATGACCAAAGCATTCGACAATATTCATCATACGACGTTACTAAATAAACTAGAAAAATATGGGATAAGGGGCAACGCCCTTAAATTAATCGAATGTTACATACGTAATAGGAAACAAATTACCCATGTAACCAAAATTGACCCCAAAACTGGCGAAAACAAAACTTACAGATCAAAAGAGAGTGAAGTACATTATGGAGTGCCACAGGGAAGTGTTTTAGGACCTCTCCTTTTTATTATCTATATTAATGACTTTCCCAATGTAATTGACCATCATATGACAATTTTTGCTGACGATAGTACTGTTTTATTTAATTATGACAATGATTATAATATAAAATGTGACATTAATAATACTTTGACATCTTTAATCAAATGGTTGACATTGAATAATCTGACTATTAATTTAACGAAAACATATTTAGTAAATTTTAAACAAAGAAATAATAATCTCTTGGATTTTGACATACGCTACGAAAGGAATTTAATAAAAGAAGTAGAAAATACAATTTTTTTAGGTTTGACCATAGATAATAAGCTGACATGGAAACCTCATATTGATAACTTAATAAAAAAACTTAACAAATTTTCCTATGCTCTCTCTAAACTGAGGAAGGTTGCCAGTGTCAAAACGCTCCTAACAGCCTATCATGGATATGTTGCATCAACCTTAAGGTATGGGATAATGTTTTGGGCTAACGCTACTGAAAAACAAAGTGTTTTTAAAGCGCAAAAAAAATGCGTTAGGTCAATGTTTGGTTTAAAACAGGACGAGTCATGTAAACCGTACTTTCGTAAATATGAAATTCTTACTCTGCCGTGCCTATATATAACAGAGGTTGCAAACTTTGTTAGGAAAAATCCAAACTATTTTGAAAGGAGTACTATCGGAAGTCGTCGCGAAGGCACACTAAAAGTCAATCAAAGCTTCAACACCCTTCTTCGAAAAATAAGTGTGAATTACATGGCACCAAAAATTTATAATCAAATTCCACAAAATATCCGATCAATTAACGACTGCAAAAAATTTAAAATTGCGCTCAATGGCTTCCTTGCTGGAAAAGTTTACTATGACATAAGATTATTCCTTGATGACAAAATGTAAATAACTTTAATTTATTCATATACCTTTAAGGTGAATCATGGCTGTACTTATAATATTTTATTTGACATCATGTAATACCCATGTTTATGAATTAATAAATTGATTGATTGATTGATTGATTGAATGTACTAAAGACTGCTTCCTTTTACTCGTTTTCATGTTATGTTTAGTTTTTAAGCGTTGTACAAAGCTCTTACGGTTTTAATAAATCTTGAAAAAATTTACACCAATTTTTTTATTTATCAGACTTCAACTTTAACTAAATTGAAACAAAATGTATTTCACAAAATTATAAAGGTCTGCCGACATTTTGTATGAAAAACAGATTAAAAAAGTGCATCGTACATAATGGATAAGTAGGTATCGAAGGTTGGTGAACTAAATAAGGCCTCCATCCGCTACCTCCGACATTTAATCCGCACTTAAGTTGCGCACATTTTTTGTTTGACATAGCGTCTCTATACGTATTCCCTGATTTTTTAATAAGATAGACCAGAATGACAGCTTCACTTGACAGCTTGAACTTTTTATTTTTAATATGCTGACATAGTACCAATAGTGTTGGAACAATTCAATTATTCGCAATTAATTGAACTTGGGATATGAATTTTCAATAATATGATTTTACTCATTGTGATAAAAATAAATAATACATGTGAAACGTTACTTAAAAAGTATAAATCAACATTATAAATAAATAAAAAATGTAAGGAGTAATAAAAATCTAGGTAATTATTTGCAATTGCAATATTTTTGTATGATATTTACTAATGTGACATTATATAGGGTCTAACAAAACTAAGTGCATTCCTTCTAGGGGCCAATTCTGACCCTCAAATACAACAATTTTTTGTATGGGACCAACATCGTAACCACAAAAAAATATTTTACTTTCCCATACTAGAGCGCCGATCAGTTTGTAAGAAAGAAAGAAAGAAATATTTATTTGCATTAAACATGGTATACAAAGATGTCAAGTTTTTCACAAAGAATCTCATATTCAGCCAATAAATTATGACATGCAAATTAAATTCATTTGTAACATTTATTTAACAATAAATAAATTGTGAATTATAAATTAATATTAATAAAATCAATATAAAGATGAAATAAAAAATGTCAGTGAGATGTCAATTAATTACAAATGTCAACTCAATTCTATTCAATGTCTGTGTTCAAAAAATTCCTTAACACTATAAAAACTATCAATACTGAGCATTTCATACAATTTATTTTTGTATTGATTACTGCTAAGTTATGTAAATTCATTTGGAATCTTATTGAAGATTTTTACACACATGGCCAAACAACTGTTTTTGTATTTGCGAGATTTTGGATTGACACTTAAAACAAGTTAATGTTGATTCCTACGCTGTCTAGAATTTATGCAGTCGCTAGATTCCGTAAATAATTTCAGATTGTTTTTTACAAAATTGCCATTTTCCAAAATATAAAGTGATGGTAGTGGCAATAAACCAAGACTTTTGTAAAATGGTTTGCAAGACACGTCTGGCTTGATTCCACAGATCGCTCTGATGCACTTTTTTGTGCTATGAATGTTCTTTTCCAGTCTGTACTGTTGCCCCACATCAACAAACCGTATCGCAATACTGATTCCACGTAGGCACGATAAGACATTATGGCCATTTGTTTGTTTGTTACTTTTTGTACTTGATAAAGAGCTTACGCAAATCTATTAATTTTGTTACATTTATTATTGATATGTAGTTTCCAATTTAAATCCTCGTCAATTGTAACACCTAAGAACTTTATGTGCTGTACCTGCTGAATTTTCTCTATATTTCATTTAAAATTATATTTGTATGGAGCAGTCATGATTTTTCTCGGGATTTCGATGTTGGTCCCATACTAAAAGTTGTTGTATATTGGCAACAGAATCACCACCGAGCAGGAATGCAGTTGATTTTGACATGTTTTTTTTTTGAAAAATACATAAAGAATAATGATCAGCTTTGCAGAAAACATGATTTTTTTAAACACATGTTTTTTACTATTTTATAATCGATATAAAACAGTAATTGAACGAATTTAAAATTTTCGAATATTTAGGAGCAAAACTATTTTTAAATTTCCCAAAAGTGGCAACCCACTAAATTAAATTTTGGTCTATTTAATTAAAAAATTGAGTACAGTAATAACAGGTGAGTGCTTGTTGAGTAGTTAACTGACCTCTGAGCCAGCGCGAGCTTGAGGCGGTCGTTCTCGTAGCGCAGCTGGTGGTCGGGGCCTTCGACGGCGGGCTCGGGCGGCGCGGGGCCCGCGGGGATCGGTGCGCGTGGCGCCCGCCCCACTGTCGCGTACCCGCCCTGGATAACCAATAGTAGATTGTTATATAAGGGGAGAAAGTGACCCACTTCGCTAGAGATGATTTAGGCGCATTTCATTGGAGATGTTTCTGGCGCTTTAACGGAGTGAGAGCGCCAATAAGTCGAGAGTGAAATGAGTGCTTTCACCCGAGTGAAACATACTGTTTTTCATTTCGACTGTAGATGTGATGATGAGGTATACTGCTGTTTGGCGTGAGATGAATCCCCTACTTTTTGCGGCGCCCGCCCTACTGTCGCGTACCCACCCTGGATAACCAAATTCATGTAACCATAACAGATAGAGTAGATTTTTATACAAGGGGAGAAAGTGATCCATTTCACTGGAGATGTTTCTACCAATACTTCGAGAGTGAAATGGGTGCTTTCATCGGAGTTAAACGATCTATTTTTCATTTCGACTGTAAGGAAAAATACGAGGGTCAAACTGAAAGTTCTTAGAAAATCAAAAACTGATTACATTAGCCAGTTATTAGTTTTATTATATCTTTTCAAAATATTGTCCATTGACGTCAATACACCGCTGCATGCGATGGAACCACTGGGAAAAGCACTTTGCCCACTCGTCCTTAGGGGTCTCTTCAATGGCATCGCGATACGCAGCCACCGCTTCTTCAGCATTCATAAACCGCTTTCCTTTAAGTTTTTCTTTAATTTTTGGAAATAAATAAAAATCACAAGGCGCGAGGTCGGGGCTATACGGCGGGTGACCCAGTAATTCAACGTTTGATGTCGCCAAATAGTCGATCGTTCGCTTGGCGGTGTGCGACGAGGCGTTGTTGTGGTGAAGGAGGATCCTACTGCGAGGTCGTTTCTCTCGAACTTTTTCCAAGACAAGTGGCAAACAATTGGTAGTGTACCATTCTGCAGAAACTGTTTTTTGATCCTCTAACACAATTGTTGCGAAATGACCTATCCTTCCAAAGAACGAGGCCACCATTTTTTTTCCCGCACTTCGATCTCTCTTCACTTTAGTTGGCAACTCCTCGAAAGGAAACACCCACTGAGCAGATTGTCTTTTGGTTTCAGGATCATAACAGTAAATCCAGCTTTCGTCACCTGTTAGTATGTCGAACACAGCATTTGAGTCACCTCCGTTAAATCTTTCAATCATTTTACGGCACCAATCCACACGATGGAGTTTTTGAGCCTTAGTCAAATTATGAGGTATCCACCGGGCGCAAAGCTTCCTGACCGCTAAATGTTCGTGGAGGATTTTGTGCACTTGACTCATACCGATGCCTAAGCTTGTCCGAATCTGCTGATAGGTCACTCTTTTGTCAGTCTCTATCATACGCCGCACAACACAGATGTTATTTTCAGTCGTCGCCGTAGAAGGCCGTCCCTCACGTACATCATCAGTGAGATTAGTGCGACCACGTTTAAACTCATTAAACCAGTTGTAAACAGTCGCACGAGATGGGGCTTCATCGTGAAAGGCCAATCGTAGTCTATCATAACTTTCTTGTTGACTTAAATGACATCGAAAGTCATAAAAAATCATTGCACGAAAATTTTCTCGTGTTAAATTCATGTTGACGTGACACAGACAATTTTCAATTTGCCGCCAAATCGTAAAACAAATGACAAATGAATGAAATATATACTCAGTAATATTGGCAAAGAGTTCTATTTTCAAATTTTAGAATATTTTTTTTATTATATTGTTTATAAGTGGCCAGTTCTAAAAACTTTCAGTTTGACCCTCGTAAATAAATTTAGCTGTATGATTGTAGATGTGATGATGAGGTATACTGATGTTTGACGTGAGATGAATCCTCAAGTTTTTGCACAAAATATCAGTTTATTTACCATTAAATATCAGTTATATACATAAAAGCACTATTATAAGGACTAGTAAAGGCACGGAAGAAAACAGAGTACACACGAACGATATCCAATATTTCAAATCCTTGTTAAAAATATCGATCGAATATTTCTCACAGATAATAATGATAGTAGAAGAACGCAACCCCTTACCTTGTCACCGATACTACCACAAGTTATGTAAAATTCCAGATTCAATTAACCTCTTGAGATGCGCTTTGAGTGACAGGCTGAGAGCTAAAGGTGGGAGTGAGTAAGAAGATTTTATAATGAAGAACAAAATCCCAGTGAGTCGCTTCCGCCTGCTTACTAATCTATGCAATAAATAATCTAGAAAATTAAAAAAATGACTAAGACAAAGATAAAATATGAGAATTCAAAATGAAAAAATAAAAACTGGCACCATGTATGGCGGGCAACCCAAAATTTTAATAGTGGTTTTGAATTGTTAAAAATTAGATCTTAATAAACACATTGCTTAAAGTTCAGCTAAGCAAAAAATATGGAAAGCTCATTTATTTTAATAATATGATGTGACTCAATTATCCTTAACTTAACCATGTCTGATCGAAGAAATTAAAAGTAAATTGCTTTTCACCCTAGGGATGGAATAGTAGATTGTTATACAAGGGAAGCAAGTGACCCATTTCACTCGAGATGTTTTTTGCCAATAATTCGAGAGTGAAATGGGTGCTTTCACCCGAGTTAAACATAATATTTTTCATTTCGACTGTGAGGAAAAATAAATAAATTTAGCTGTGTGATTATGATGCGATGATGAGATATTATGTTGTTTGACAAGAGATAAAACCTCAAGTTTTTACATCAAAACACACGATTAGAAGGACAGTACGGCACGGAAGACAACAGAGTACATAAAACGCGGACGATATCAAATATTTCAAATCATTGTTAAAAATATCGATCATTTTTTTTCTCACAGACTTGTAAAACAGGATATTACGTCAAATTCTAGATTCAATTTTGCCTCATGAGATAGTGACCTATGAGTGACAGCTAACGGTGGGAGTGAGTAAGAAGATTAATGAACTACAAAATCGCGCCAAGTCGCCTCCGCCTGCTTAATAATCTGTGCAATAATCGACCAAACTAAAAAATATGTTACAGACAAAAATGTGACAATTTAAAATAAAAAAACGTGTCACTATGTATGGCGGGCAAACAAATATTATATTAGGTTTTAAATTGTTAAAAATTAGACCAATTGTAAATTTTTAAAATTAGTGACCATAATAAACACGCTTTTAATGTTAAGCTAATCTTTAAAAATATGGAAAGCTTGTTTATTTTCATAATATGATGTGACTCAATTATCTTTAACTCCATGTCTGATCGTAGCAATTAAAACTAAATTACTTTCCATCCTAGGGATAGAAAAGCTATTTTCCACCCGTCTATCTTCACAGGAAAGTTCAACTTTCCGAACAGGAGAAATGAAAAAGCTATTTATTCTCTTTTGTTCGGAAAATTCTCAATATATTCAAAATTTACGCTCGCTTAGTTTAGAAGTTAAAGGGGGGGGACGGGGACGCCCATTTTACCACTTTGGAAGCGTATATCTCGCAAACGTTAGACTTTTACAGTCCTATTAATAAAAATCGACTATTCCCAACTTAATCCAATATTACGCTTGGACTAGTTAGTCACAGAGTAATAGAGTATTAACAAGGTATTAATATTGCTATTAATAAACATGAATTAACTTTGGACTAACAATACAATCCTTACACCGAGATTAACGCAATTGTTATGGCAACCCAGTCAGTTTAAAAGTAAAAAGAGTGAGTTACTGAATGAATGAGGAACGAAACTGAGGCTGTCTGTCAAATTGATATTTGATAAAATCCGTTCCTTGATCCAAATTCTCGTGTGTTTATTTTCGGTGATAAACAGTTTTCTTCGATTTTCTCTACAAGTACAAATAAAAGTTACTTTACCGCATAGTGATTCACCACCCTTGTGAAAAATGAGCCAAAAACGCAACCGTTCCATTAACTGGGACGAAGAAGAAAAGGTAGTATTCATGTAGATTATATACACGCTGTGTGCGTGGTATTATTTGATTCGTTTGATGATTTATTTATTCATAATATTGAATTTGCAGCAATTATTACGGTCTGTCCTTAAGGTTACTCACAAATCATTGAGAACAAATCTTTAGACACAAATACAAACTAAATATCATCGAATGTTCAGCAGTTGAACTAATTAAAAACAATTTGATTGTCATTTGTGTCTATAGATCACCTACTAATAATAAAGCGCAAGTTGAGTCATTTTTGTCTCGATTGGACCAGGTTTTATGCACTCTTAACCGCAAGCACAAAAAGGTTGTAATTTGTGGTGATTTTAATATTAATGTTCTCAAAGAATCAAAAGAATCCGGGAAATTTGCAAATACACTTTTGTATCATAATTTGAAACTGCAGTTTAAGGCCGTAACCCGCGCAGCTAGTAAGACATGCCTTGACAACATCGCTCATGATATAAGAGGTTGCAGAGGAGACCTAATTGAGCTGGCATTATCCGACCATTGCGCACAAATTATAAAATGTCCAGTCAAAAAAACATGCTTATTAAGATTTTGGTATCTTGAAAGACGTGACTATTCAGTTGAAAATAGATGTAAGTTTATAAATTGTATCAAAGCTCTAAGCTTTAATGAAGTTTTTGAAACCAATAAACCAAACGTAGCTTTTAACACGTTTTATGAACTTTTTAGGATGTTCTACGATCTTTGTTTTCCTATCCAAAGGGTCAGAAAATTTACCCAAAAGAAATCTAAATGGGTCACAAACGGCATAAAACTATGCAGTAAACGTAAGAGATGCCTTTTGTGGAAATATAGGGCTGAACCTACTATAATTAATAAATTTGCCTTTCAACAATATTCTAAACGCTTCAAACGAGTAATTAATCAAACGAAAAAGGCACAAAATAATTTCTTTATTATGAACTCAACCAATAAATGTAAGGCCACTTGGAAAGTCATTAACGAAACTCAGCAGTGTTTTCCTAGAGAAGACGTAAAAGAAATAAATTTAACTAATAAAATATTAACTGATCCTAATGAAATTGCAAAATCATTTAATGACTATTTCATTGACGATATTGAACCAAACTCTCACATTGTAAATAAATTGACAAATTTTAATTATTCTACTAATTCGATATTCATGACGCCAACTATTCCATATGACATTGATAAAATTATTATATCATTAAAAAAATCTTATAGCACTGGATATGACGATATTTCCACACATGTTATTAAAGATGTTTCAAGATCTATTTCAGCTCCCTTGAGCCACATCATTAACTTATGTATTGTAAATGGGATCTATCCTGATAAGTTAAAAATAACAATTATTAAGCCTATCTTTAAAAAGGGAAATAAAACGGAAATAACTAACTATAGACCAGTGGCGCTAATACCGGTATTCTCAAAAATAATTGAAAAGGTAATTTATAAATGTCTATATAATTTTCTCGAACATAATGACGTACTTGTTCCTCAACAGTATGGGTTTAGACAAAGCAAATCCATAAACATGGCTGTGTATGACTTTTTGCGTAAGGTATATTCCAACGTGGATAATAGGGTGCCAACCGTTGCCATTTACATGGATATGACGAAAGCTTTCGACCATGTAGATCATGACATTCTTTTAAGAAAATTAAATGCTTATGGCGTAAGGGGAAATGTCAATAATTTGATTAAATCGTACTTGACCGGAAGACAGCAAATCACCCAAATCACTCGTGTAGATCCAATATACAAAATGGAAGCATGCTACAAATCAGATCCTAGAATAGTGAAATTTGGAGTTCCTCAAGGGAGCGTTCTGGGACCACTATTATTTTTGATTTATATTAACGACTTGCCTACTGCATCTAACCATCACATGACTTTATTTGCTGATGATAGCACTGTTTTATTTGCTAACAAAAACTTGACTGAGCTTGAATATGACATTAATGAATCGATAAAATCAATAATTAAATGGCTTGAATCCAATAATCTGAAAATAAATTTAAGTAAAACAAAAGTAATGTATTTTTCTCAAAGAAATGACTTCATAAATCTTGACATTAACTACTTGGGACAGACAATTGAAAAAACTAACACAACTAAATTTCTAGGACTTCATATTGATGATAAACTAAAATGGAAAGCACATATTGAGCATGTCTGTTCAAAAATTAAGCAGTTTGCATTTGCACTTTACCGACTTCAATTGATAGTCAACGAAAGAGCTGTCCTAACTTCATATCATAGCTACGTAGCAAGCACTCTCAGATATGATGTAATTTTCTGGGGAAATTCTACCGATAGGGACAAAGTATTTAAAGCTCAAAAGTCCTGCATAAGATCAATGTTTAGGCTTAAATGTGACAACTCCTGTAAACCTTATTTTATTGACAAAAAAATCTTAACACTGCCGTGCATCTATATTTTGGAATGTGCTTTGTTTATAAGACATAACATTGAAAATTTTGAATTTATGGCTCGAGAACGCCACAAGGATAAATTGTGCTCAGTTGGTGCTAAATCAAGCCTATTTAGTAAAAGTGTATTTGGTAATGCTCCCCGGATTTACAACAAAATACCAAAAACATTCAGAGACTTGAATGACATTAATATATTTAAATCTAAATTGCATGAATATTTAATTGGAAAATGTTTCTATACTATTAATGAGTTTGTGACGTAGAGTGCTTCTGACTGACATAATTAATTAATTAATTTTAATTTCTTTTTGTAATCGATTGAATTTACCTTAATTATTATTGTATTAACTGTATTTTTTAACATGTGCCCTTCTATCATTGTACGCCCTAGCTAGAGGCAGGACACAGAGAGTACTTCTACCATTGTTCAACTTTTATAACCTGTGATCCACAATAAAGATTTTTATGATTTATGAAATAAAGTTAAAAGCTTGGGAAAAGTCCACAAAGTAAGTTTCTACTATAAAAATAACTTGGACCTGTTCGAAAGTATTAATATTTTATTTCAAAAGTTTATTTTAAATTACTGCAAGAAGTAAGAACTCCAGTGATGAAATTACACATGAATCCAGTAAAGAGAGTACTTACTTATTATTCAACTACTAGTATGTAATAATACATATTTGAAATGATTTAAAATGGACTTAATAAAATTATTTATGCTTTATTGTTATAATAAAATTGTATTTTTTAAATTTCTTACAGGTGCCTAAACAGAAAATATTATTAAGCAATACTGGGGGCAATGGTTTGCAGTCCAAGGTATAATATACACTAGCGGTCCCCCGCGACTTCGTCCGCGCGTTTTGAGTTTGCTCCCTCCCCTCCCGTCGCAGCGTCATGTTTTATATCCTAAAGCCTTTCTCGATAAATAAGCTATCCAACACAGAAATATTTTTTCAAATCGGTCCAGCAGTTCCTGAGATAAGCGCGTTCAAAAAAAAAACTCTTCAGCTTTATAATATATTAGCGAAAGCGCACGTTGTACTTAAGCTGCGAACATTATTTTGGTGCGGAGTTATGTGAATGTGTTATTAAAACTGTGATAGCTCCTAAGATATTTATTGAAATCAAATGATACAAAGGGCAACTTGGTTCTAAATGAAATGCTCGTGATGATGAATGTATTTATTTTGATAAGAATAAATACCTGTGTGTATAATACACCTCTAAAAATAATGCATTATTTTTTTACACATTTATTAACATAAAAAAGGTTGTAGTAAGTCAACCATAAAAGATAGACATATGCTGTCCCGGACTTTATTATAGAACTTTTAATGCTGAACAATCCTGTTATACATGATTTTTGTGTAACTTAAGCGGTTTCCGCAGCGTATGCAGCGGAAGCTCTCAAAAGGAACATCTTTCTCCCGTTTTCGCAACATTTTTCATTTCTGCTGTGGTCTTATGAGTCGTATCTTTATGTTATATAGCCTAAAGCCTTCCTCGATAAATGGACTATCCAACGTAAAAATAATTTTTCAAATCGGGCCAGTAGTTTTTGAGATTAGCGCGTTCAAACAAACAAACAAACAAACAAACTCTTCAGCTTTATAATATTAGTATAGATATACATATTCTGCTGCTATTTATTCTATTAAACTAACAAATATTTTTAATTGTATGTATTATTTACAGGTTCCAGATTATGTAACCACCAGCAAAGCTACAGTAAAATGTTAAAAGATGATGAACACTTGAGACGAATGGCATTTGCTGATGCAGAACATGGTATAAACATGGAGATATTAAAGGATAAATTGAAAATAGCAGTTCTTGACAGAGAAATATTTGAATTAAGAAAGGAACGCGAATTGTTAAAAAGGGCTAACTTAATTTTGTTTAATAAAATTGTTTGTAATAAAAATGTTTTTATTTAATAATGTGTAAAATCGTTAGAATACAACACAGATGCAGTGAATTATATCTAAAATTTTCATTAATAAACGTAGCTCGTGCAGAATTGCCTCTTACGGATTTGTTTATAGGCATAATCACTGGCACTTTATTTCTGTTATCACTTTGCTTTCCCACTAAAAAGTCTTGTTTTTTCATTGCAATATTATGCAACACTGCTAGTGCAACAATATACAGCTTTGTGTTTTCTTGAATCTGTTGACAAAGTTTGATAATAAGAACTTTCAAACATTTGATTGAAAACATTATATCAATATACATGAAATTAAAAATATATTTAGGTAGGTACCTACCTCTCCACGGGCCCATGTTCTAATAGCAGTCAATACTTTGATGTGAGGTGGTATGAACCTCCTCTCGCATTGCCAGCCAGGTTATCTTTCACCATATCAATAATCAAGACAGCAGTACTTTTGGAAAATCTGTACTTAGATTTGAATATAATTTCTTGAAGTTCTTCTAATGGATTAATAGGTACGTATTTTGTAGAGCTTTACACGTCTTATTGATTGCATTAGGGCTTCAACTTCATTAATTTCATCAATGACTCAAATCTTCAGTAAAATAATCTCTGTCCATTTTTCGAAAAAACAACACGCACGACACTAACAAACGCTCTGAAGGATATGTATGAGTCGACGAACAAAACAAATATCAAGTACAGCTCTACACTATGTTTAGTCAGACTTTAAACTAGGTAGTGACCAGGATTAACTTTTACTCCGAGATTAGATTCGGAATAGCTTAGTCCCTCCTTATGCCGTGTTTATTAATACCGTATTTCATTACTCTTAACTTAAGCGTTGGAATAAAGTTATTCTTTCTCTAGTCTACGTTTATTAATAAGACTGTTAGAGAAAATGGTTGTAGGAACCTCTATTTCATTTTAAAAGACCTAAGACACCCTACATGTATAGGTTTGTCATTGTTTGTTTTGTTTTAGTTTCATGTATGAGAGCCCCCCATTAAACATCATTATTATTATTTTTTGTATGAGAATCGTAAAGCGGTTAACAAGATACATCTTCCTACCAAATTTTACAGTGTGATGTTTATAGTTACAGAGTAACAGAATAAAATGGCTGTGCCATACGGACGGACAGAAAAACAGACAGACAGACAGACTTGACGAAACTATAAGGGTTCCGTTTTTTGGAACCCTTAAAAGGTAAAAAAATAAAATTGGTCTAAGTTTTACCAATTTCAAATCTACAAATAGAATATTCGGTTGCCCGCCATACATAAATGCACATTTTCTTTTTTCATTTTAAATTGTCACATTTTGTTTGTCTTTAACGACACATTTTTTTTACTTTGTTCAATTATTGCACAGATTATTAAGCAGGCGGAGGCAACTTGCCGCGATTTTGTTGTTCATTAATCTTTTTAATCACTCCCGCCTTTAGCTATCTATGACGCATAGTGCTATCTCATGGGGCAAAATTGAACCTGGAATTCGACATAAACTGTGGTAGTTTTGATGATAAGGTTAAGGTTACGTTCTTTACTATTATTATTCTGTGAAAAAAATCATTCGGATCCGTATGTCATCACTGGTAACACACGTCTTCAGACACTGAGGTAGATGAGATGAGAAGACACTCTTGCGCAATTTCCCGAACGCTGCCCAGCCGAGTTGGATTCGTCGATTGACATCTTTCTCGAAGTTGGACCTACCCAATTGGATCACTTGTCCCAGGTAGACGTACTCGTCGACAACTTCGAGAGTTGAGTTCCCAATGGATACTGGAGTGGGTACGACAATAATTTTCGTCTTTTCCACGTTCATTTTAAGACCCACTTGTTGGGATACTCGGTCAAGGTCTTCGAGCATAGTGCCAAGATCGTCCAGCGTCTTTGCCACAACAACTATATCATCGGCAAATCGGAGGTATGTGATGTATT